>VWPU01001227.1:0-485359 GCA_013398955.1 Callaeas wilsoni | reverse complement strand
CCTGCCCCTATCCCTGCCCTATCTCTGCCCTGTCCCTGCCCCTATCCCTGCCCTATTCCTGCCCCTATCCCTGCCCTATTCCTGCCCCTATCCCTGCCCCTATCCCTGCCGGTACCCCGCCCGGACCCCGGTCTTTGCTCTGGCTACGCTCTGCCTGCCCCGCGGCTGCCGGGCACAGAGCCCCCTTCCCGTACGGCAGCGTGGACGTCCCGGGCAAGGGGTGTCTGTGCCTGGCAGCCGCAGGGCAGGCAGGGGATACGGGCAGGGTGGGCTCCTACCAGCTTCAGGAGCAGAAGTTACTTTTCTTTACCCCTGGAAAAAGCAAAATGCCAGCACTGTCAGCATCATTCTCCACTGGAAAGTGATTTACATCCCCTCCCATTGGATGTCCCCATCAGGGACAAGCCCCACGCTCGCAAGCCCCCTGTCCCCAGTGCCTCCTGTCCCAGCCTGGGCAGCCCCGGAGACCCCATGTGAAACCTTCTGGCGTAAAGGGATGATGCTATCAGCTCCGTGCAGGGACTGCGGCGGCGGCTTGCCCCCTGCATCTCCCCATTGCGAATCCTTTTTTCCCCATCTCCTCCAGCCCTGCCAGACCAAGCCACTGCAGGGTTGAGAGGTGGGAACCCCAGCTCCCTTTTCTAGCTTTTCTCTGCTGTACTGAACAGGTCTCTCTGCGCTTTTGAAAATGCATGCCGTAGCTTTTACGCAGTCTGGTCAAACCCACTAAATCTAGGTATTAGTGCTGTTAGTACCATTATTTGGTAATGAGCGGTGAAGTACGAAAAACATCAGGAGGCTGCAATGCCCAGATAACCGACTGAGCAAATCCCTGCCCAGGTCCCATCTCCTCCCGTGAAACCTGCTGCTAGGAACTTGTTTGGTTAGATTTCCATTTACCTGCTTGGCTCTCTGTTCTGCTCTGAAGCTGTAAGACTGCGTTTTACTGCATTTTACTTCTATTTTAAACGTCTTAAAATAATGTGGATCAACCACTGAGTAAATGAGAACAATGTCCCCTCTTTCCTGCCTTTTAAATCATTGGCATGTCTTCACAGCAGCACCAAATGTTCCCCACAGCACTCTGGGAGCAACTGGAAGGCACAGTTATTTTCTTCCCCCTATATATTTATTCTGTTAAGACTGCTCTGCTGTTCCAGCTGGCCCATAAAAATCTCTTCTAGGCTTAGGCTTGATTTACAAGGTCACAACCTGGGGAAAAATTATTTATTTATTTACCCACTGTTTATTTAACCCTGGCTAAAGGCCACACACCAGCATGGACCTGCTGCTTGGCAAAGCATTCCCTCATGTTCCCATGGACTTTGCTTTGCTGCTCGTCATCTGCTGGACCAAAGCATGACCCTCTTTAGTGGGAAGGGAAGGAGGCATGACATCTTCAAGAACAGAGTGGGACCTTATGCCAAATGAAAAGCAGAAGGGTTGTTTCAAGGAGTATTTGCCGAGGTCTGGTATCTGTAATTCTGATCTAAAAAAAATAGTAATATGAAATCAGGTTAGTGGAGTTGTGGGATAGAAACAATTTTTTCTTTTCTACATTTAGCTGGAACACTTAAAGCAAATATGAGCCCCATGGTGCATCATTGCACCAAAGCCTTCACAGCTGAGATGCTTGGATGAATTTTGTGAATGTGTACAGTTCATTTTAGTGTAAAATGGGCCAGAAAAAATTCTGATAAAATCTTAAATATTTTTCCCAAGATGACACTGAAGCAATGTTGGGGATACCATGCAGCTGTTCCTGGAGTACCATCCATCTGTCATCTGTCCAGATCCATTATTGCTGTAATATCTTTATACAGTTAATAAATACCACAAACTAATAAAATCCCAGCTCTTTGCCTATCAAGATGTCCTATCAGATCTCCAGCAGGAGGTCTCTTCCCACCATAAGAGAAGATAAGCTTAAAGGTTGGAGGAGTAAAGGAAGTTATTAGCAAGTATGCAACAAAGCAGAAGACACATAATTGTGTGTTGCTTCTCTGTGTCTTTGTTGGTTCCACACGCGTCAATCTGGAATGTCAGATCAGAGTGGGAGCCAGAATGTCTTTGGGAAACAATGCATCTCCAAAGGAAAAAATAAGTAAGTTTACGAATTCTGTACAGAACATCCCTCTGGCCCTTGCAGCACAGAGCAGCCAAATATTCACTGCAGGCTTAACCCCTTTCAGAGCATTACCTTTTGCAAATCTCCTTTAACTCCAAATTTCCTTGTCCATTTTTTTTTGTTTGTTTGTTTGGTTTCTTTTTGCTTGTTTGGTTTTATTTTTGCATTTCAGACAGCTCTTTAACATGATTTAAATACTTTCCTTTGTTTGCATATTATTTAAGGATGTTATGTTAGGTCAAGAGAAGAGCTTACAGCACTGAAATGGTTTGTTTTTACGTGCTCTCCAAATCACAGTTTTTAATGAGCAACTAATTTATTTTTTCCCCTGGAAGTCTTTAAAAAAAATTAAAAAGAAAGCCCAAACTCTCAGTAGTTATTAGGAGAGATCAATCTTTTATTGCATAGAGGATAACAGGTAGATCCAATGAGAATCAAAACATATTGCATTTGAAGAACCCTGTTGGCATGAGCCGTGAAACCTCAGCATTTCAAGAACTGAAGTGGGCTGCGTTGGTGTATTTTTAAACCAAATCCTTTGAGATGCTTTGCACAGCTTCCAGCTTGTCTTTGTGCCTTTCCCTCCATGCAAAACAGATCGCAGGATGAGGGTCCTGTTGAATGGGCTCTGTCCCTACCAGCACAGCGCTGCTGGGGAATGTCAGCAGCACCAGGAGTGGGGTAGGAGACTGGGAATGGTGCTGGACACTGGGACTAACCCCTTCCTTCATCGTAGCTGTAGCTAGGGCAGTGGATTTGCTGTTGCCAGCTCTGACTTGCTGCTGTAGGCCATCCCTGAATCTCCAGGGCTGCTCTGAGCTCTGTGTGCCTTGTGATGCTCCTTATGACCCAGAAGGATCTTGTCTCCCCTGCCCAGTCTTGGTCCAGCTATGCCCTCATGAATCAAATTCAGGGACCATCATTATTAACATAATGCCCTCTGAAAATATGAGCTATTTGTTCTCTTAAGGCATTAATCAAAGCCCACTGAAAAGCCTGGAAATCCTCCCATTGATTTCAGTGAGCCTCATGTTGTCATTCCTTCTCTGGAGAAAAAGGACTATGTAAAAGCAAATTAAAAATGCATTTGCTGTCCATTTTTCTTCCTGCTGTCTTCCTAAATCTCTTTGCAAACTTAGCATGCATCTGCTAAATCATTTTGTGTTTGCTGCCTGGACAGTAGAGTAAAACCTGCAGGAAAACAGGTGAGAAACAGCTCTGCGAGTTCTCATGTGAAGTGATCAGGCTTCACCCTCTCCCTGCTGGCCCAGGAAGAAATCGTCACTTGGCTCTATTCACACTGGACATTTGTTATTAGAGAAATAGAGACATGATGGAACATTGCCACAAGATCCATGTCTCTTGTTTTTAAAATAAACATCTTGGCTTTGACTTGACGTTTATTTTCCATAAATGCCTCGGCTTCAATTTGGCATTTCAGCAACAGCGGGAGGCTGTTATCCTGTGACAACACGCAATTCCATTGACATTATCTCCTGAGCACATGTGACAGTGCTCCAAATACTCTATGTAGTTGATTTTAGTTAAAAAACATCACGAAAATATAAAGCAAAGGTATTAAAGAACAGAAGTGGCCCTACTTTCCAGCCCTATGCTGTGCGTGTTACACCATATTTCCATGGGGACTGCTGTGTACAAGTGTGAGGACCTTGGGAAGCACACCCTGAGTTTGACCTAGGGGGTCCAAAGCAGTGAATGCTTATTAATTCCTGTTCATTCGAGGGCTGTGGCTGCTGTGATGGTTAGCATGTACAGGACTGAGCATATCAATGTTTTGAAAAGCTCCAAACCAATCCGAACAAACATAAATAAATCCTGACGCTCTGGAAAACCCTGTCACAGCAACCTAACCATTGTTTAGAGTAGTTTTGTCATCAGCTGTCTTACAAGCATGCTGATTGATTAGTCACCTTCAGGTGATAAAAGAGATGCATTATGTCTTTCGGGCTCTCTCTCACACACTGAGCAGAACAGTGCTGAAGAACAGCCAAGGCAAATTTCTTATCTCCTGAAATCTGTATTTGAGTGTTGCTAAAAAGCCAAAATTCAGGAAAAGGCTGAGTTTGACCAACACCATTCAATTCTCCCAGAAAGGACTGTATTTGCAATCTGAACTAATATTAATCTGGAGCAATAACAATGTGCCCATTAATCTAGATTACAGCTAAAATACCAATTGTTCAAATTGCCAGGTCTTCCTGTCTGCATCCCCCTATACTTTCTTGACATCCAGACTTCTCGACAGAGACACTGGCACTGTGAGAAAAGGCTGCCTCTTTTTTAAGCATCAGCAATTCCTGTGAGAGGGGTGGCAAAACATTCTACAGCAGTCCAGAAAACCCTGCAGTGGCCAGAGCCTTTGTTTATACAGAGAGATTGTGGTCAGAGATGACAGCAGAGGAGTGATGACTGAGTCCTCTGAGATTTTACAGTAGTCTATTCCTGCTTCAATGCATACTGACAACAAGAGGTTGCCTTATTTCTCCCTCCTGAAGCTTACCCATCCATAGGATGACAGTAGCACACTTTGGGAAACTCCATTTCACATTTTAACTGGAAAAAACCTGGTGCTTTAAAACCGCATCTTGATGTGTGGGCTTGATGAAAAAGCACAGCAGCAGCATTTTGGTGTCCAGCAACATGATGGGCGGGGAAATGTGGAATTCAGAGACCATTTCTTTCCCCTTCACATCACGGATAACTAGGGCACATAAACAAGTGCCTGGTATGTTCAAAAAGACTCATTCAGTATTTTCAGAGGTATGGGAAATCTGTATCTATGTTCTGAATGGCAAAAGACTGACTCGAGCAGCATGGCTGAGGGGTCAGCTCCAGCTGGCTGTGATGGTGGGTGATGGTTACGTCTGATTTAGAGGTCTGGTCAGCCCAGTGCTGTTGGCTGAGTGTCTCCAGATGTAGCACTGAGGCCTTGGGTTCTGTAGGGAAATGGGTTAGGGCTCCCACTGGGAGAAAATACATTCTGGATTTTTTTTTAAGCAAGAAAAGTCAGTTGTGGTTCATGCTGACTTAGGGCAGTACCATGGGAAAGATCTCTGAAAAGCTGAGATTGTGTCACAACATGTGAAAAAGTTAGATAGTTGTTCCTTTTTTTGTGTCATTAAGAGAGTCTTTAGGAGCTTTTGTGTGATGCTGAGTTGCAAATTTTAATTTCCAAACATATCTTTTCAGTAGTTTCTAATTTTCAGTGACAGGCTTTTTCAGTGACTGCTTTTATTTGGTGCAAATAAATATAGGATTAACTGAAAGAGGAAGAGATAGTAGGAGCATCAGTGTTAGATAGGGGTCTTGCAGAGCCATGCAAAGCTGCTATCAAGTAGCATAAGAGAACACAAATGTTAACAATAATCTTAGAAAAGTATATTGCAACAACTTTAGTCTAATTCTGTGTTATTCTTTTTTTCCTAACCTGTTGCTTTGTACCTCTCTGATAAATGTCTTTGGTATCTGCTTCTGGATACTGCTGAAAAAGTTTAAACCGCCTAACATCAACCTCAGATGTAGTCAATGCCTGCCACTGAGTGAAAACTGCTGGGCTTCAATCATCACAGAATAAATGGTTGACTTGCACCTACCTCTGATGTGGGTGAGTTCACCTGTCACCAGTTAATGCACTGCCCAGACTGACTTGCAGACCAGCTGGGTCTCTGGCACGTGGGGAAGGAAAAGTGCTGGAATCCCGTGATACCTCCCTCTAAACACATTCGCACGTTGTTTAAAACAACGCTTACTGTGACACATCTGCTGCTCATAACCTCTTCTTACTGGTTACAAGACACCTCTGCTGACCATTTCTTGGTGGAACTGGTGCTGCTTCTTTGGATTAAGCTTTTTGTCGCCTCTGCATCTTTTGCTTTTCAGTAGTTGTGGACTAGGGCATGCACCTTTTTTATTTATTCAGTCTGTCATAAAATTTTCCTAAGATAGTGATAAATTACCTCACTTTTCACCCATTTGCTTATCAATCTGTAATTACAAATTAAATTATGATATTCTAGCTCAGCGGGTAACATTTCTGATAGCAAATCCCCTTTTAGGTACCACCTATTGGGAAATAATCTCTTCAGTCTGCATTTGGCAACAGACACCTGGTATGATGAGGTGAAGTGCTCAGCATTCCCCTGTTTCCTGGAGGTGAAGTGGATAAACACATGTTCCGTACTTTTGGAAATCTGGTCAGAATTTAAAGCTATATATCTACATCTTTCAGTAAAATAATTATGGTCATAAAATGTAGTTTTAAAAAAGGAAGCTGAAATGACCTTTTAATCAGCGAGCCTGATTTTGGTCTCGATGTCTTTCTTTTCATCATGACTTGTCCCAGAGTATTTTTTGAGCTAAATGACTCTCCTGCATCTGTGCTGTGTGGGCACTGGGGTCTGACAGCACTCTGGGCACCAGACCATGATCCGGGTGTCAGTCCAGCACGGACAGCTCCAGCCAACGCCTTCACTGTTCCCGACACGCTGTGCTGGTGCTGGTGGGTCACCAAAGGCTTCATCGTGGACAGTGGAGCCACAACACCAGCAACAGCGGCAGAGAGCAGGCTCTGATCCAGCCTGGTAGTGCTAGATCAGATTTACACGGATTTGGGGAAGATTGGAGGGGACCCAGCCCCTTGCGGGATGAGGCCATCAGTGAACTTCCCCCACACCCAAAAAAGCCTTCCTGTCAGACTCCTTTCTAGTTTTGTCCAGTGTCTGATGAAGCAAAGTTATTACTGAGTCTTATCTCAGTTTTTATTGTAAGAGCCTAATTCTGAAGTCGGTTTAACTAGACCTCCCTTTCCCCCATCCTCTGCAATCAGCAAGACATTTAGTAATATACAAATACCTCACTATGGCTTCAAGCTAAATTCACTTATGACCAAGTAACATAAAGGACACTTGCAAGAAATTTTTGAGATGTCTGCTTTTTATATACAAGGTTTTTGGACAAAAAAGGAGGTTAACCCTTTTTATTTTTTTAAGGTTTTCTCTATTAGCTGTTATACTTAATGCGTATAACTCCCTCATATTTGAGTAGCAAAATCTTGTATCTGCCAGCAAATTTGTAATGCATTAGTAACAAAGCCATAATTGTATCTAATAAATACTCTCTCTGCTCTCACTGGGTTTTTGTTAGTCTGAATAGCTGTGAACCACTTTGCAGTCCTCATCTGAAAGGTCTCCTATAGACAGAATATTATGGCTATTTTAAATAGAAAAGCTGTTATTGAGGCACCCCTGTGTTCAAGCTGTTCTTGACAGCAACCACAGGCTGCTCGCTGCAGCCTTGCAATCTGAAACTGCTAAGCTTGTAGTTAGCTTAGCTATTGTCACTCAGCAAACACTTTGTTCCTTATGATTTATTTATCCTTCCATTCTGTAGACTGTCCAGGAATGAGTTTGGGACTTTTTACACGTTAATTATTCATAATGATTCAGGGAGGTTGGTCATGCAAACACATTTCAGGCCACGGGCTCTCTATGACCTCTTTGCCTTCCTGATGTCTTCACGTATTTGCTGTTCCTCACATATTGTCCACAGAACTCATGGATCACTGCAAACCATATCATGTGGCATTGCTTTTGTTCCCCAAAGGATGAGTCTCCAACCCATGAGAGGCACTTCTGGAGGGAACACAGGAGGGCTTCTGGTGTGAGCATTAGGGCATTTCACTGTTTCCCAGGTCTAGGCAGCTCTCATTCAACTGCTTCTGAAATCACATATTTTTGGAGACTGGGTTGGGCAGCTGGCATTGCTGTCAACTTTTTACTTCAGTTGCTACTGGCAGTTGTACTACAGTGGGGTTGGTAGTTTGAGTGAGGTGGGAGAATGACTGAATCTGGCCTGTGGTACAGGAACGCCCTCCTACATACTTAATGACATTCTTTAGCAAGTTAGGAAAGGAATCAAAGGGATGGACAGGATAAATTACTTTGCCCAGAAGGAACGTTGCAAGGTCGGATTGTAACTGGCAGCTTCAGCATCTTCACCGGTGTTTGGCCTGTGAGGTTGGTGCCTCTGATTGCAATGAGCTTGTCTTTTCCTCTTCATGCCCATTTCCTGCTCTTATTACTCTTGGCACCAGTCACCACACCATGAAAAGACATTCTTGTGGGAGCAGGACTAAGGGGGCAGGGTCCTTGTTTCTCTCTCAGTGAAAAGGTCTGATAATCCTGACGTGCTGTAAGGCCTCTGGGGAGTGGCGGCTGCGCTTGCACGGTCACCAGGAGTGACATGCAAGACATAAAGTAATCCCTCTGCTCTATTGAAAATAGAGTAGCAAATAAATACCCGGCATTAGCCTACTGGCAATGTCTGTGCCCAGGTTTAGGTGCCAACTTTAAGAAATATGTGAGCCTAGTGGCATGGTCCCAAAAGCAAGCAATGAGAACAACCAGAGGCCTTGATGCTGTAACTGGAGTGGAAAGAGTGAAAGAACTGGGTTTGTTTACTCCAGAGACATCACTAAGGGGACACAATGAGAGTGGAAAATGTTCCTGCAAAGAAGAAAGGAATAAACTGTTCTCTACTGGATACAGGAGAAGAAGGAATGGACATACATTACAGCAAGAGCCATTTAGGCTGCAGAGGAGACAGCTGGACTCAAATCTGGGATGGCTGGGAAGTAACTTTATGCAATTAAGGGAGGTCTCAGGTTAGAAGCATCACTGAATTTTAGAGCTTAAACTTCTCTTACATGTAGTAAAGAGAAATGTTACTTCTGGCTGTGCTTCAATTCTCTTTGAAGAAGCTTTTTTCTCTACATTGTCTAATGAGGGAGCCCAGCTTCCTACATTAGCCAGTTCATTTAAGTGCCTTAAGTTAAACGGGATGAATCTGGACCTCGTGACTGGCCTTTAGCCTATAGATCATCCTCAGACCCTCTGGGTCCTGTGTCATGGCCTCCAGTTTCTGCTTTCATCATTGACTTTCAACTTCTTTGATGCAGCGAATCTTTGCTTCACAGAAGCTTGAACAACCTTAACATTATACATAGTTTCTGTTCTTCAGGAAAGTTAAGCATTTGTTTACTGTACCAAACCGTTTAATTATTTGCCCTTTGAATACATAAATATGATTCTGAAGGCTTTATCAGCTAAACCATTTTCCTTCTAAGATAATTGGTAATGAGTAACATTTTGCCTACTGGGTCATATTCCAGTGTAAGTGCTAAAAAGCAGATGAGGGAAAAGAGGTTTTAGTCTCAGTTTTCAAAGATTCTTTAGAAATACAATCAAGTAGTGTAAAAAAACTAGAAAAAGATGCCATAGCAACACCACAATAACCTGACTGTCCTACCAGGTCAGAAGATGTAGCACTACAAAAGTTTATCTATAACCCCTTTACTGTGAACTGAGGCAGTATTAAGGCATCGTCTTGGTTATTTAACACCAAACACTATTTTGTAGCAAAGATGCCCTCCCCAGAAAAATCATACTGGCCTAAAACTCTTGAGGTTTTACATTTAGAAAAACTGAGGTCTTTCTCAAATTCTATGTATTTGTGTTGGTTTTTGTTTGTTTGCTTGTTTGCTTGCTGGTTGATTTTGTTTTTTCCCTTGAGCTTTTGGGGTGTGCTTGCTTTTCTTTTCATGTTGTAAGCCTGCAAGAAAATAAAAGGTGAGGGTCTTCAATGAACTTTCTAGAGCTGAAACTGAAAAAAGCATGGAATTGATGTTTAAAACTGGAATCAAAACACTTGTGCTGGAAAAGCTTCTGCAGCATGACAGAAAGACTGTAACATGGCATATGTTACATCCATGCTTCCATGGTCCATGTTAGTGGCAGGAATAAACGCTGATGCAATGACTGCAAAGCATGATCATGACGTTTCCAATCTGTCTTCTCAAGTCTTTCCTCCTGTTGTCTAATTTCAACCAGGGCTGACAGAGGACAAAACATCTCCAGTAGAACAAGCTCCTATAAATGTAAATGAAAATAGTATTTGAGTAGAGTGAAGAAAGCCTACCAGCGCCTCACTCACAGAAAGGCAACTGCAGAGCTTCTTTCACAGCAGATATCCAGGAACCCACACAGCAGAAGTATGTTTGAAATGAAGCTCCCCACAGTTTTAATTTTCAGAGGAGTAATTGCTTAAAAGATATGTGGTTGTAATTATGGCACTTAGAGGCTCAATTGCTCTATTGCCACCTACTCTTCATCTCCCCAGCCCTAAGTACTTTGAACCCCTTTGCTTCCTATCAACAAATTAAAACTAAAGAAAAGCTAAAACACCTCCCGGGAATTACATTTTTCTCTCCTGTGTTTGTTCTCTACAGCCAATCTTTACTTCATACTCACCAGTTATTGTTACAAATCAGGAAAGACTTTTTAGTTTTGATTGCCAGCTCAACCAGATCTACTTGATCCCTTAGAATCAAATGCTGTTTTTCTTCCAGCTCCATAAACACTGAAGCTCCTGGGCTCAGCTAGACAGTAGCTACTGCTCTCACACTGCTGTAAAGGCATGAGCTGTATCAGGGCACAGCTTGCTCCTGCAGCTGCCTTGGCTCCAGAGGGGTGTTTGTGTCAGTAAACTAATCACACATGACTTGGACAAGAGGCAGGCAGGAGCAGATAAGGGGCTGTTTTTGCAGAGTCCGTTCTTTGTCCATGGCCGTGTTTTGGTGAATGAAATCATTGCAGTGCAGACAGCAGTGTGACTGAGCAGGAAGGGAGCCTGGTTGCCCCTTAGTTACAATCCCCACTTGGTTCTGTGCTCCCAGCCTTGGACATTTAACCCTTGCGTGGCTTCTTCTCTGAGCAGTAAAATTTTGTGCAAGAACAGTGGCGTTTTGTCTGGAAGTGGTGAACTTTAATACCTTTAAAAACAACATATATACTAAACAGGCAGATACTTAGGAAAGATAAGCAGAAACTTCCCCAGCATTTGCCTCATATGTGTGACAGAATAGGAAGACATAGTGCTTTTTCTGTGTGAGATTTGCCCCTCCAGTATGAGTGGGAAGCCAATAACTGGGATATTTTTAGTCCCAGTGCCATGAGCTGCTTATGGCACAGAGCAGTTCCAGTACAAAAAATATATGCTGTCTCTCTTCCCTAGATATAACACAAATAAATCAGTAGTTTCTTAGCTGAGTGGTTCCCTTGTTTTGGTGAGTGAAATGGAGATGGTCTGTCTGCGGGTGCTGCCCACCACACAGGGACTTGATTACCAACAGGAATCATCCCCAAGAATCCCAGCTGGTGAGCTACGGTGTGCCCTGCTGCGCTTGAAAGCATGTGTGCCTTCAAGGGAGGACCTGGTTTTGAAATTTTAATTGACTGCATGTGTTCTTAATTTCACAGGAAGATGATTGCAGGAAGGAAATGAGCTAAGGTGAGCTGTGAGGGGAAATAATATAAGCGCTGTGAGACAGATAACAAACCTGGTGTGCTGCTGGAGAGGATTGCTGTGAACGTGGATGGGGAAGAACTTCTCTGCGAGGGAGGGTGTTTAGTGATATAGTGGGAGATGTTCTGAAGAATGGCTTTGGACAAGGCACTTGAACATAGCTACAGCAGCTGAAGAAGAAGGAGGAACATCAAGAAAAACTTCCTTCTAGAGTGATCTAGTAGGCTGTGGAGGTGTCTTAGAGAAGCAGCAGAGATCCTGAACAGATCACAAAGCAGAACACAAATGCGACCAGTTGTGCTCAAGCAGAAAGGTACGGACTGTTCCTGCCTTTGGAATTTAACATGGCAAGGACTGTCTCCTTTGAGAATGAGAGAGATGACACTGAGACTAGAAGAAACTAGAGATTTTATTTTGTGTGAACAGAAGACCCATGGATGGGCTGAACCATGCAGTTCACTAAATAGTCAGGCTGGACTCCATTATTCCTTATTGTTTGCTATGTCTTCCCTGGAAGCTCAAAAATATGGCTCTTCATCAATTAAACAATGCTGGATGGAGTTTTAAAACCTTGCTCAAGAGCCACATCCAGAAACTCAGGCAGCTGGCTGGATCTGAGCCTCTGGGTTTTGACTTGAAAACAAAGAAAACTCTCCTACGAACTGAGAGATCTAATACTATCATTTTGTCTTTTGTCTGAAATGAACCATTATCTGCTTCCTTAGGATCAAAGGTAAATAATTCATGGACACAAGAAAAAAGAATCTTTTAGCAAGAGAACTGCTCATTTTGAGGCAGCCTGTTGTCAGGTCATGGCATGGCCTTCCTATGTCACTGATCTGAACAGTGACAGGGAAAAAAAGGTTTAAACGCGGAAAAAGGTTTTAAAAAATGAATGGGCTCAGAATTTTTTCACAGACACGGCCTTCTGGCAGTGATGGGCACACAGGGTCTTCAAGCTGGGAGTCTTGGATTTATACATTGTCCCTTCAATTCACCCAGCCTGAGTGGATGGAGAGCACTGTGCTGTGGCTCACGCTTAGCATGTGCAATTATTAGCACTTTTAATGTGCTCTGTTCTTCATCTCTCAATTTCTCACGTCCTTTACAGTCTCAAGGCACTAGACTGTACTATGTGTTTGATCCACAGATGGTTCTTGCACCTTCCTTGGCTGCGTGGGTTGAGTGTGGCGTTGCAGCCATGCAGCAGAGTCAGTTTGCAGGTGTTAGGTCAGGCTGGAATAGCTTCCCCTGTACGACTGTCCCTCACTACAGATAGGAAAGTTTGGATCATCTCTTCAATAACAGATTGCCTCTAATTATGTTTCCAACTCTGTGCTGCCTTGCTCCTCAACACAGTGAACTCTCTCAAGTGTTTATTGCTGTCCTGGTTACCTTTCCCTCACTGCATCAGCCTTGCAAAAACCCTTCATTTTTTCATCACACTCATTGTCATGACAACACGTTTGTGTGCTGCTGCTTGTCATTTTATAGCTCCAAAACTGAGGAAACAACATTGCTGTACTTCAGCCCTATGAGCCCCAGTACTTTATGCTCCTGTTCTGCCCTGAGCTCTTTCCTGAGCTCATTTAAACTTCTGTTTACTCCCCCTTCTCTAGGGAAAACAGGAGGAAGGGGCCAAACTGCTAAAGCATGGGTGATGTCAGGATGGGCCAAAGGGGGAATGAAAGGAAAACAAGAAGTGAGATTAAAATTGGAGACAAACCTCGTCTGCCGCAGCACTGGTATACAGGATAATTCCTCCCATCCTCTTCCCACTTCGGATTCATAAACACGACACTATGTTTAGGTATCCATCGTCTTTCAGCCTTCCCTTTGCTGCAAGACGCTACAATTTCATGGAAGAAAGGAATCCTACTTTCTGAGTAACTTTTTTCTTTTTTATCCTCAGATTCTCCATTGGTAACTGAGGAAGCGATTTTAGCCTACTTTAATATGCTGTTTGAGACAGGGATTATGCTTCCACGGGCAGAGGTTTTCTTCTGCTAATGGGATCCCGGCTAGCACTATATTCTGGCTAGTGTTCTTCTAAGCACTAAAGACCCCATCTAAATTATAGAAAAATGCCAGTGATTATGTTGATAAATAGGACAATCCCAAAGGGTTTTAAATAGCACTTCACAGCTTTGACAAGCCTGCCTCAAAATTTCCTTGCAAATGAGAAAGTTAACACCTGGCTGGGAAATTTATTAAAATTGCAAACGTTAATTTGCTTCAAGCTTGACTTGGATCACTCATCATCTGCAAGAAAATTGCTCGGAGAGATTTGACCCAAAATACTGAATTATTTGAAGAGTACTTCCATTTCAAGAGCATCCAAATTGGTGAAAATGTTACCGGAAATAATTATGTTCTTTAGAGTATATTGATCAGAACCTACCTTGATTCTACAGAATTCTCCAAAGTGGCATGATGGATATCTCCAGGGACTTTACTTGTAATCACTGCATGGAAAGTTCCTGTTACACAATTATACTTTTTCTTCTTTCCTGAGAGAGCTAGTACCTCTCGTGGCACTTGAGGTGCCATAGCAAAAAGCACTTGAGACTACCTTCGTGAAAAAATGAAGTTGTGCTTGACACATAATGATATGTAATTGGAAGTGGAGTTATCCCCAGGGAAAGAATATGCACCTTCCTCCCAAACCACTCAGGACCATAGGACTGTTTCCTGCATTACTAAACAGAACATAAAGATTTGTGTTACTTTATGGCCACTGAAATGGGACTGAAAAGTCTTTCAGACCCTGGCAAGTGAAAGGGGACACATAATAAAATCTGGATATTAAGATAGATGGAGTGTCCTTTCTTTGGCCTGATCCAGTAAGGATATAGATCAGTCATCACTCTGAGTTTCTTTAACTAATTTGGTACCTCCACCCACAGCTGCTGGGTTTGGGAGGATCCTGAGGTGCAGCACCTGTAGCTGTCCTCACCTCAGCTCTCCTAACTCCCAGTCACTGTGGCTCACCAGGGCTACAGAACGGAGTAATGCAGGTGGATTGTATCTTATGGTGAGTTTCTCACCATCCCTGTTTTCTGTAATTTTGTATAAATACAAAAGAGTTTGGCCTAGTACAACTATCTGTGTTGAATTCCCCCAGCCCACCACAAGCCCTGCCCCTTCAGGTACATGACCAAATTTGTTCACATACCACAGGGACACACACATCATCCCAGTGGATCTGTTCAGATTTCTCCAGCTCCATCCCTCTGCTGGGTGAGGTCATTTGGGCTCCAGGAATCACAGATCCTCCCTCTATGGAGCTGATGTTACTTTGGCATGAAGAAAAAACTAAATGGGTTAAGCTCGATTTTAATTAAACATTTCCTGCTTTAACAATGAAAGTGGAAAACACATGTGGGTGTCTCCTCACACAGTGTGAAGGACAAAACAATGCTCTGTAAGAATGGTGTAGATGTTAAACCCTTTGGCACATCTTGTCCAGCTCACTTTCCTTTGAACTCTGGCTGGGGGGATGTACTTAAAATGCTTCCCTCTTCTGTGTGTTATAGAGTCCTGCAGATGATGAGGAGAAATGAAGATTCATGCACGCTCTTTCAAACAGAAAGGATTCTTCACAAAAATAGTCTGTTTTCCCTAGTTCCTAGCCCTGTAAGGAATGTTAAGATGTGGATTATCATGTAGATTCAGTCTCAGAAAGAGGTGTGATGCTTTGATTTTAGGATGGCTGTAGGGAATCTATTGTTTCCTGTAACTCTGTGTGTACACGTTGTAAAACTTCTAGCTGGGCAAAACCATTAATGACTGAAAGATTCCTCTTTTGCCCTGCTGCACTCTTGCCACTTGCCAGTATCTGGGACTATATCCAAAGGTGCCCTTCTGGAATAAGGAACTGATTTACAGGGAGACACTCAGGGGCAGTCAAGCAGCAGTCACAGCCTGATTGACTAGATGGGCTACAGATGTGGCTCGGTGTGACACTTTATGGGCTTGCAAATCTCATGGAAACGGTAAGGAACTCTTTAATGGAAGTCTGTATTTCCTAAAAGATGTGGAGTTAGTAGTTTAATCTATTGCATTTTTGGCTTAAGTCCTGTAACTGAACCCAAACTCATTGCTCATGTGAACTGGCAGTGCTCTGGCACAGGGCTGGAGTGAGTCGGCCCCTGGAGCAGAGGGATTAACTAGTGGCACTGAAGGTCACTCAGGGATGTTTTCCTTGGAGTGCTGCCTTCCTCTTTCTGTTGAGCAGCCCTGTGGGCAATGAATTAAAATGAAGAGCCTCTGAGGAAGTACATGGAAAACACCCAGTTCTCCTGCACAACCCGTGATCCTGCACAAGTTGTGTGGATGCAACTGGCTCTAACTCATTTTGGCTCTGAGAGCTCAGGCCCAAATTCCAGCACGGCAACCATGGAAAGTAGGAGAGGAGGCCTCCTCTGGTCCATGCCCCTCCTCCAGGACAAAAGCAGCTTTGCCTTTGCCATTCCCATCCATTCCCCACTTGTTTTGCAAAATCTCTTTTCATGCAGGTTCTGTGGCATCCTCAAGCAATCTACTGCACTGCTTTCTTACAACTTCAACCACAAGGTTTTCCCAACTGTCTGGATTTCTCATGTTGCAGCTGACGCTTCTGCTCAGATGTTCCCAGCCCCATCTGGAGCAGTGTCACTCCACCTGCCTTAGGACTTGAAGTTTCCAGCCTGGGCAGCCTTGCCTGCTGCTCACCTTTTTACAAAGGGACAACATGAAACTCAGCCTGTAATTCAGTTTGCCCCCTTTTCTGCAGTTAGTTTAATTATTTCTGCTCTGCTGTATTCCCTCCAGAATGATCTTTTTATCTACACTTGTGGGTTTTTTTTTCTATTTGCCAAGATATTTTGGCATTTTAACTGTGTTTGATTTGCAGCCCCTCTCAGTTTAGTGGCCTCTGCATCTTTAGTCTCTCTTGGTGGAATTGCGAGGTTTGAAATCATCTGTATAGCAAAGCTCTGAAACTGGAAGTGGATCTGCCATCCAAATTGTACAGCTCTCCTAGAACCCAAGAGGTTTTGGCTGAACTTTGTCTTTTAATAGCCTGCATTAGCATCAAGGGCTACAATTGCAGCCTGACACAAAGCTATTGTTAGAGATGTTTGCACTTTCCTAATAGGATATTAATGTTCTCAGAAAACAAAGCTCCAGTGAAGCTTCATTAGAGCAGGCTAGTGAAGCTCAGGGGGATGGAAAGAGTCACCAAAGGCTTTCAGGTACGAGCCCGTTTTCTTGTCTGCTTGTAGTTTCATTTGAGGGCTCACATTATGATCTTGGCACAGATAAAAACCCCATTTGTGTGTGATCAGGAAGCAGTACTTACTACCTCATTTTTGGACTCTGCTTCAGGACACAAAAACATGTTTCTTCTGCATACAGATGGATATTCCTGAATAGGGTAGATTATATCCAAATATTAAGGAAATAACTTCCAAGAAGAATTTTTATCCTTCCTAATCTTGATTCCTATCCTACTAATCTTGATTTTACTCTTTCTTTAATTTATAAAGGCTATTTACTATTACTCTGACAAGGTTTGGTGAGATGTGCAGCCCTGCACTATCAGGCAGGAAGAGTTATTGTGACAGCACAAGCTCTAACACTATCCATCCATCCCATCAATCACATTTCCCAAAACACCCAATGAAAGAAAGCAGTATTCTATCCACTTTCTCACTGTTTTTACTCAAAATAAGCACAAAATAGATGACACTTCGTGAGGCCGTGCAGACAGAGTCACTGCAGTCCTGACTGCAAACTCCTTGCCTGGAGACAGATCCATTGCAGTGGCAGATGATGGTGGCATTATGATGACATTCATTCCTGTTAACAACGCGCTGCACTTTCACTCTTGTTCCCTGGGCTCCACTTTCTCTCTCAGTAAGGCAGGTCAAAGGGCAGGAACAAAGATCTGAATTCTCCTCTCAGGTTACCCTAATGCCCTGTGGGTCTCCTTGCCAAGTGGCTGAAGAACCTGACTTAGAAAAAATTTGTCAGAGCTCTGTTGATTTCTGTAAAGTCAGGATAAATTGTGCCAACAGAAGCTTTCTCAGGACTCTTACGAGGAAATAAACTAGAGGATTACCGGGAAAACCCTACTGATATTCACAGAAAGGGCTAATCGTGAGTACGATTGGCTAAAGGAATTGGTGGCACTAGAGAGTAGCAGAAGTTGAGAGTCTGTCATGGAGAACAATCTGTCCTGGCTCATCTTGCACTGGTTATCTTGAGAGCAGTGGATGCTGACCCAGTCCCATCTGGCAGGGCTGGCCTGGCTGTGGTTTGGTGCTCTGGAGACAGCACTGAAGGGGTCAGCTCAGGAAGCCCATTGGCCCTTTCAGATCAACTTATCTGCTCTCCCTTGAGCAGTCTTCTCTTCTGCAGAAGGCAGCAGCAAGCAGATCAAGGGAGGAGGCAGAAGATACGTTGTGTCTGAAGACACACAGGCCCTTGTCCATGGTTCATCGATGGTTTTAGTGAGGCTGAGGAACAGAGTCTGTCAGGGGACCTTGGGAGGAGAGAATGAGAGCAGAGGAACTCTGGCAGTTTTCATTAGAGTAGGGCCCACTGAGGTCAGTGTAACACAAACACAGGCAGGGATAGCTGTAGCTCCAAATTAAGATGGAAAAACAAAGGCTTAGTAAATGTCCTGAGATACCCCAAGTCCCATCAGAAGTCAGAGGCAAAGCCAGGAAGAGAACTTTTCCAATGATTGATGGTTCTGTTTATTTTTAAAAATTATTAAAATCTCTCCAAGTCCCTACCCCACAAGTTTCTGGAATTTGATGTAAAGAAAACATTTCCTTTCAGATTCAAGTATTGTAGGATGCTCTAAAACCTATTTTCTTGAACAAAAGGGAATGAAATTTCTAAATGAAGACCTATTTCCAGCTGGAAACCAAATGTTCTGGCTGGAGTTGCCAAGAGGAAAAATTTCAGCTTTCACCATTTATTGTGGTTTGTTATTCATGGACAGTTGAATACAACTGAGACAAATTCTCAAAACGTTTACGTTTGCTGGCAGGTCTCCTGATGCTCTGATGAGCCCCATCATGAGGAGCTCCTTCAGCTGTGGCCTGCCAGGACAACTTGCTTAATCTACTGTTCTCCAGTTGGCACCTGCTTTTCCAGTATTGTTACCTGTGGCCTGTATCACTCGGCGAAGTTCTGGCTGTAGATGGGAGCCCCTGTGTACCACCTTTCTAGACCTGGGGGCTCTGGAAATCCAAAGGGCTGTCTCTTCTGGGTGTGTATTCAGTAGGAGTTGTCTCAGTGTGAGCGTGGGCTGTAGAATAACCCATGGCAGCACCTAGCCCAGCTGTGCTACATGCTGGGTGCTACAGCCTAAAAATGTGCAGCACTGGAGTGTCTCAGAGGCTGCTGTTGTGGTCTAAGCTGATTTCTGGCCAGGTGGAACCTGCAACTCAAGAAATCCCCAATTTGCTTGAGAGTATCAGTCCAGGGGCATCTGCAAGTTGGACAACCCACAGGCTAATTTAGCTGTGCCACTAAGTATTCAGTGAATGTCTCCTAGGCATTCAAGAACCTTCAGCTTCCTAATCCCAGCAAAGGGGAGATTAAACGCTCCTATCTTTATTAGCAATTTCATTGTTACCTGATTTTTAAAAGAGAGCATGAATATTTTTGTCACAAAAATATCCCCATAGTGCTAACAGAAACTCATTATTCTGGATTTTTGAGTAGAAGGAATGTTTAGCAACTCTTTACAGGTGTGCGTGGCTTGACGGAATTTAAAATGACATAAAACTGTCTCCTCCTTTAGACAAACCTTAAAGCTATTTATAGCTACCTATCTATTATGTTGTAGCCCTTCCTGGCTGCTTATAGCATCATGTAGGGCACCACTGGGAGTTACCATGGTGCTTGCAGGGAACAGAACATGAGGATGTGGGTTCTGGTACAGTTTCCGTTTTACAGCGTGCTTGTGCACACACACACACGCACACACACACACGGTTCTAGTGCTTGCCAGTAAAAAAGAACAAGCTCCCCAGTGTACCTAGAACATCACCCCTTCACACCAGCAGGGCATTTGGTCTCTGGGATTTACGCCACGCTGCTGCAGCCAAGTGCTGGTAAGATATCTCCTGCAGAGAAACCCTGCATGACACACAGCAGCTGCAAGAGGATGTAACAAGAGTGCATTAAAGTTTGTATCAAGCTTTCAACAGCTTCAAAGGTGTTCTGTACATGCTCCTGGGCATTTTCGTGTCATAAAAAACATCAGAAAATTGAATGAAACAGAGACCTTCATCTCTGCAGAGAGAACACAAAATCTTGAAAAAGGGGAAAATGGGTTAAGTTATATGTCCAGTGTTCAAGCTGCTCCCTGTCCAAAAAGAGGGCAAACACAGACTTATACTATACTTTTAAACATGGACGTTTAGTTTGTTAACATACTCTTTTATTTTTTTCCAATTTTTTTTCTCTCTATAATGCAGAAGACACTCAAAACAGAGAAATTGAACCTGCTGTGGTGCCCACTGTTGTTTTCCTAGTCCGACCATTTTGGGCAACGACACAGATAAACAGAATTCACTGGAGTCTGGGTTTAAGCTCCTGGCTCATGTTCCCAGGACTGTTGCCAACTTAATGAACTTTGCCTTGAGTTCTGTTTGGAGTTTGCACCCATGGTTTGACAAAACGTGAAAGGTATTAATGATCTGATGGCTTAGTGCTTTTCATCTAAGATGCCAATGTTATAACATGAAGCTTCATAAACAAAGGGCCAGATTCTTCTTTATAGTCCGGATCCTTTGCACACAAGTCAGCTTTCCTTGCACAGGAACTGCATGAAGATTGCTGCCATATTCCTCTGATTCTGCTCCTTCTTGTCTCGGGCTGGTTCACCTGTGCTGCCTTTGAACTGTCAGAGCTGCTCCATCTTACATTGCCTTTCAAAGGCAATAAAAGGCCAGAAACAATTCAGTCTATGAGCAAGCAGAGGCCATGCAGTTCCCATAGCCTCCCACAGAATAGAAATTCTCATTTTACTCCTACACAGCTGGGAGATCATTCTTTCCCTGAAGCGACCCACACAAGGTTGGAGAGTTGTAGTAGTGCGAAACCATGGCTATGCACAGGAAAATCTAATACTTATTTGCTGGGCTAATTAAAAAATATACTGATATTTCTATTAAAACTCATAGGGTTTGGTTAAGAAATTAGGCTCATTATTTCTCAGCTTTATGGAACAGATTGTACATTTGGTTAACCCAGCAAGTAAACAATCTTGAGTTTGCATCTCTGAAATGTAGTTTATCTGGGCACTCAGAGACTTGCTTTCATGGTGAATACCATGGTCATTTTCCACTTGTTGGAAAAAATCTGTTAACATATTACCAAGAGGGCAAAATCCAAGTATGTTTCTCTTATAAGGGGCACATGTTCTTATTTTCATTGCGCAGTCAAGTAAAGAGCTGACATTGTCCTAAGCACTGGTCACAGCTACTTGGAAAACTTTTTATTCCCAGACACATTCCTTGGATAATATTGCTGTAATTCTTAATAATTAAATACTCTCAAAACTTCTCCCGATATGTGTAACACAGACAAATCCTGCTGTTTGCAGTTGTAGATAAACCTAGGACACATGGAGCGAAAGCCTCCTAAATATCTGGAAATTACCACCATGAAGCCTTGTCCTGCCTTTTGAGTGCAAGGAAATGGGAGCTGCAATGGTTGGTGCTCTGCTCAGGTCATTCAAATCAAAGAGCCTTGCAGGAATGGCTCTTCCTAGGCAGCAGTGGCATTACAGTGATTCAGACTTATGTTTTTTCCTTTTCCTTTAGGGTGAAGATGATTCAAAGATATCCTGGTATGTGAGAATAGTTCAGAGACGTAATGGGCCTTCTGTGAAAGGTTGTGCGTGGATGTGAGGAAATTGAGACTCCTAAAATCAGCAAAAGTTGGTATGACACGAAGCCCATGCTCCTGGCAAGAGTTCCAGCAGCTGCAGAGAGCTCTGGGACAAGGACGTCCTCACAGAGCCCATGGGGAACGATGCTATCTGCTGCTGTGGGACACAGCTAGACAGGGAACTGCTGGGAGCGCCCCATGACAGATCATTGATTTGCTGCTGTATTTCCCAGCTTATCTGAACTCCTGGACTCACTTGTGTGGAGAAAAAGGGGAAAAAATACGGTTGTCACTTTCCATTTTGTTTCACCAGCACTTTTTAAAAAAAATTCCATATAGTCTCAGAATAGCAGAAATGGTATCAGGGAGTTTACAGACAGAAGGAGCTATCTGTTTTAGGCCCCATTACATTTAAGTGGATTCTTTTCCCTAAAGAAAAGAATTCACTCTCTACATTTTCTTCCAGTTAGCTCACAAAGTGGAGGTGTTTCCCCTGTGCAGCACATGGAGCAGAGGATGCTGAGAGCTCATTATCCCTAAGTGCTGTGTAGCTCCACATCCATCAGTGGGCCAGGAGCTTTCAGCAGAACACAACTGCACTGTCGGTCAGGAAAAGGAGGGCTCACCAGAAACTAGCAAACATTTAGAAAGATGAAAGGATAAGATGTCAAATTGGGGACTGGAATAGGACATAAATGCTGCCTGATACAAAGAGGCACAGCAGAGATTTGTAGAGAAAGGTTTGGAAGGTCCTTCCAATTACAAGTCTCCACAGAGCCCAGAACAAAAGGGCCACAAGACTGAGCTGGAGACTGCTAACATAACTCTTCCACCAAATACCATACAGGACATCAGGATTCCTTGTCAATAAGTTATCTCACCTCTGCTCACACTGTCTTTACATAAACAGCACTTTATGCAAGCAGAAAAGTGTGTTGTTTATTAATGATTATGTGGGTGGTGACATTTTTACCAGCACCAAACATCCAAGTCACAAATTCCCCTTTCAAAAGAGGTTTTTGCTGCTGGTATTTTGAAGTTGTTCCTCAAATAATGTTAAGTTTTTAATTTCTTTCATGAATAAGTATTACCCAAGTTTACGTAACATCAGCAATCTCAGGTCTTTAAAAAAGGGCTTGAAAGAGTTTTAAAAGCAGGACTTGGCAGAGACATAAGTCAGATACTCTCCACATCTACAAACATGGAAGTTCTAAGAATGCATGTACGTATATTCCATTCTTACAGCACTTCCCACCTAATGCTAAACTCTGCCTGACTCCCATCTGTTAATGAAGAGTTAATTCCTGGCACATATTTAGATCCATATAACGGTAATAAGAATAACTAATAACAGCCAGGTCTAGAGATAGTAAGCAAGATTAACAAAGGGTTAAGGCTGTTTCTAAGCAGAAGAAGTAGAACCCATGATTCTTCATCTGTAAATCTAGATCCAAGCACTTATAAAGTACCATGGATTTTCTTTTGGTCTGTGTTTTCCATGGAAGGCAAGTAGGTGTCACACTTGCTGTGGGGCTAATGGCTGCAAATTAGCAGCCTTAGCTCACATTTTTATTAAATGTGCAATGGCAATCATGCAAGATGCTTTTAGTGCACAAAAATGAAAATAAGGTCTGTCCCAAGTAGTTTTCTGCCTTAAGTCAGCTTACAATGAGGAGGAGGAGAAGGAATTGAATTCAGCTGTCACTCTTAGCAAAGTGTGGCTGGGAACCTTTGGTATTAAGGATCACAACAGTCATTAAAAAAACAAACAGTCACAGCCCTTCCCCAAAAGACCACTTCTGTGACTTTCTGGATTGCAGAGAAATGTAAAAACATCATCCATGAAGACAAAATATAGGGTTTCTAAAAATACCTTTTGGTTTTACATCAAATTTTTTGATGTGCAGAAAGTGTGAGGAGAAAGGCAGCACATTTTGTCTGCATGATGTCTGTATACTTACTGTGCAATTAGGGTTTTTCTTTGTGATAGAATACAAGTCTACTTGGAAACAATTTTGCAATTTCTGTTGAATTTGTGAATTGTGCACTAGAAACTGAGTTACAACAACCTGTAGATCTTCGAAAAGCATCAAGTGTGTTTTTCCTATCCAGTTCTATTTTTAAAATACCCAGCAGCTGGTGAAAAATGAAGTCTGTGTATCTTGCACTGTCCCAGAAGTTGTGAACAGCAGCTAAATGCAATCCTGACAGGCCACAGAGATGCTGTGAGCCAGAAGCTGCATCTGTTCTCTTCTACCCTGTGAAATAGATGAGTATGAAGGCAGGGAGTGGGAAATCTCTTCTGGTCCTTTCTTTGCCGTTTGTTCCAAGGAAATGATGGAGGAAAACTAATTTCCTTAAACTTAAGAGGGCATTTTGAAAGTAGGAGTGTGACTGATTCCCTTCTTTCTGGCTGAGGATTTTGAGTCTTTGGAGCAGTGCTGGAGGAAGCTAAATTATTTCCAGCCTTGCAACACTGAAACAAAATTAGAACATAATTCAGGAGCCTTAATTGGGATCCCAAGTGGCTGTTGCCCACACAGCTTCTTCAAATTGGCAAAATCCTCAGAAGAGCACAGAAACACAAAGCAGTGCAGGAGAGCCCATAAGGTATCAGGAAGATGCCTTTGGTCTTTGCCTCACCTCCCCTCACTGCAAAAAAGGAAGTTAATTTGAAGTTTTACTTTTCATTAGCTAGTCACTGTTTGCTACACCTAATCTGTAATTGATGGCATGGATGCTGCATTCTGCAAAGTTAAAATATCACTTATTTCACTAATAACTGACTTTGCAAAGCTTTACAATGTCACTGCCTGCCATTTAAAGAATATACAGGTATCCTGAATGCTCCTTCAAAGGGAAATCTGAAGGTCTGAATAATATCACCATCATGGTGTTTAAACTGCAAGACATGAGAAGTTAGAACCAAAACCCATTGCCCTTCTCCAATTAAAAAAAAAATTAATATGAGTTTATAAAAATCTTACATGATTCACTGAAGTGCAGGGCAAAATTTATATCCTGCAGACAGGATATAAGACAGTTTATAACATTGCAGTGAGCTATTTTTATCTCAGTGATTCTTCTTGCAACCTGGGCCTCTCTCTGCATGCAAACAGGAGCTTGGGAGCCTGGCATGCTGTCACTCCATAGCTTCCTGGGTCTGCTGCCAGGTCTCCAGGGCATCAGGCAGTAAGGTTAGAAGGCTGATATGATAAATACAAGAAAACTCATAATAAGCATAAAACCTGTGGCTGACACTGTGGCCTTGCTGTATTGTGTGGTTCTCGTGGCAAACCCCTGGACCTCTGTTTGCCTCTCGCCCTCTCACCACTCCCTGAATAAGCTTTTTATTAACTCACCTCAGCTCTGGATCTGACAGCTGACAACTGCTGTGCCAGCTGCAAAGGTTCCCAAGGCATTTTTGATATCCAGGGCTGGCTAATGCACACAGAGCTCGCCGTGCTGTGGGGAAACCTCACAGGGAGGTGATAGGGAGCCACTCCTTCATGGCTCAAAGCTGCATCAGGGTGAGCTTAGACTGGGCATTAGACAGATTTTCTTTAGAGAGAGGGTGGTCAAACACTGGAACAGGCTTCCCAGAAAGGTGGTCGATTCCCCAAGCCTGTCAGTGTTTAAGAGGAATTTGGACAACGCCCTTAACACGCTTTAACTGGGTCAGCCCTGAACAGGTCAGGCAATTGGATTGGATAATTGTTGTAGGTCCCTTCCAACTGAAACATTTCTATTCTATTCTATTCTATTCTATTCTTTTTTATGCCTATATGCCAAATAAAACTAAAAAGAGGCTGTGAATGCATGATTAAATATACATGGAAAGTGTGTTTGTGCTCATCCACTTGTGTTGAATAGAGAGATTTGTTCTCACCCTTAGTTACCTGACATTCAAAGTGCTAGTTTTCCATTTTTCATTTGCAACATGGAGACTCCCTTCTCTTTCCTTTAATTGTGGTTGGTTTCATGGTGTCTTTTAGTTACCATTACTCACAACTAAAACCATATGAAGTTGCACAGTGAGATCCTTTAATTCTACATAAACTTTTCACAGTTTGGCTCCCAAAGATTTCTTACTGACTGAGTCGTGCTGACATGTGGGACGACTTCTGCTCACTGAAGAGCTGAAGGCTCGAAGGAGCTTCATCACAGATTTTCACATGTGCTTTTGACACATTTAATGGTTGAGGATCCATCACCACAAGCGGTAATTCCAGCCAAGGGTGAGATACCGCTCCTGTGTAAGGGTAAGCACCAGCACCTCAGGCTGTACCAGTCCTGTACAACTCCCAGGTGCCAGAGGAATTACCAGCTTTCATGTTGAGTCAGTGTCACCTCAGGCTGTGCCTCTCCATGAGATGAGACTTCAGCAGGAACCAGAAGTAACTTCCTTGCAACTTCGTATTACTAAAAGACAGAACCGAGTCAGACTGACTGGGTGTTAAGCTTTGTGATTTAAGGCTCCAGTTTACAAATGCACTTGTACTGTTTTATACACATAAATCCCTAGGAAAGAAGAGCCAAATCCTCCTCTCCCCCAGTGTAAACCTCATGCCATCCAAGGTGCCAGAATTCAGTTTTCTTTGTATTTGTACTAGACAAAGCAGCATTGGTTCAGTGTTTGTCCTGTCTGAGAGTTATTTCCTTCTCCTATTTGCTCCATCCATCTCTGGTAAGAGTTTAATACAGTAAACTAAATAACAAAACAAAAACAGCTGCTGCCCCAAACTACTCTAAACCTATCTAGTTTCCTACTTCCTTCACCATCTCACTTGCAGTTCCCCATATGGTAATATTAATAAGGGCAAACTCCCAGGGGCTTAAAAGGCAATCAGTTTTAACGAATTAAAAAAAAATAAATTTGTCAAGTGGGCTGACAGGGAAGTGAATCTCAGCAGCTCTGTAATCCTACCAGGGCAAGGTCCCAATTCTGTGGCAGCACTAATAATATTGTATTTGCTGAGTTTATTACATTTCTGGTATGTCAGACTTAACTAAAGAAGGAAAAGAGAATAGAAATTTATGTTGGCATCTGCCTGCTAAAAAAGATCAGCAGTAGAGCTTAGGCATTAAGGAGAAGAAAAGAATAGAAAATAACCCCAAATTGATATTGCCTGGATTGCTCATTTTAATTCAAGAAGCTCCCTCTGGTCTCCTTAAACCTCTCCATAAAACCCCCTACATTGACACATAAAAAGCAATTCACCTTATGGCTACAGATGATATTCTTCTAGTACTGCATTTTACTCTAGAACAGGAAGGAACCAGAGACTGAAGCTTTCCTTGATATTTAAAGATGCCTTTAAATCATAATGGGGTTCTCTGCAGCTGAACTTGCTTCTTTAAGGTTCTCTGAACACTTCTTTTGGGACTGGGTGTCATTAAGGAGTCCTCATGTTATAATTATATGAACACATCCTCTATTTATTCTCTGATCCCTCTTAGGCAGAGCAGGGTTTTCTTTCTCCTTCAAGGAGAATAAAAGGTGCAGAGGAATGAAGTTACTCCTCTGGATGACCCAAGGGCTCCACATAGGAGTGGGAATGGACCCACAATTCAGCCCTCAGTGCATTGGTCTGGATGTTATTGTTTATTTCTGGGACATAATTTTTTTAATGGGGGAGCAATGAAATCTGAAAGCAGTCCATCCCAAATCAGGTACATGAGCTGTCTTTGATGGGAAAGAGAGGATCTTTATTTTTGAGACCTCTGCCATGCCAATAACCTGGGTTATTGTCTAGATCTTTTCAATATATGTGCCTTGATCTATGATACTGTTTTCAGCCACAGGAGTTTTCCTACCTGAATTAAATATTACCTTGAAGCTGTACAAAATCACGCTTCCTATAAATGGCAGAAATCGCTTCATCGATAGGAGAACTAGACTGGTGCATCAAGGATTCTAATATTTCAGCCCTCTGAAAAGTACATCTTGTCTTTAAGAGAGAATTTATAGCAAATTTGTGATTTAGTCCTCCCACAGCATCATATATAACCAGCTGCACATGGGAAAATTCTCCAAAGGGTGACAAATCTTCTCTTGTGGTAACTGGGAAACCTTTAGGTTCTTAGCATTAGAAGCACAGAGAAAAGTTCACACAGAGATTAGCTTACTGTTGAAAATTAAACACCTCCTTGATATTTGATGCAATTTTTTGCCTGTTACCGGCATATTTTGGATGTGAAAAATAAATAAATAAATAAATAAAATCACTCCAGAAGCACTATAAATGGGCATACAGAAAGAATTTCCGTTTGCGTAGCGGGGTTTTTCCTGGATGAAGGCAACATGTGCAATGCTGCAGATGATCTGTGAGAAGAAACAGAGCCTACAGAGATCTGGAGATAGAAGGCAGGACGCTTTGGAGGAACAGAAAGGCAGGTATCAAAGCAACCAGCCTGGGAACAGACAGTCCCATGCTGAACAACTCCTTTGTCTGCTTGGCTGGCGCTGCGGATGCAATCCCGCCGGAGTTACACCGACACTGGCAGTGAGCACAGAAAGGCTTGGCATTCCTTTTCCCCTACTGGGAAGGGATAGCATGTGGAAATATGGTAAAGAAATAAGACTGTAGGCAGAAAAGAGGAAGCCAAATCCTGAAATATTAAAAATAATTTCCTACTGAAATTTAAAAGTGTACCATAATTGGAAAAAGAAGAAAACAACCTTCAAGTGATCCAATGAATGATTGGAAGGAGTAAAGAACTGCAGAGATACTATTCATTTTCCTTCTATGTTTTTAAAATATAATTTAAAAATTCATCCATATCCTTAGAATTTGTTACTAAACCAGAACATAAATATATCTGACACTGCAATCTTGCTACTTTTAATCGTACTAAAATAAACACAAGGTTTTGATTCTTGGGGGAACAGGGACTTCAAATAATCACAGAATGGTTAGGGTTGGAAGGGGCCTCTGGATGTCACCTTGTCCAACCTCCCCTGCTCAAACAAGGTCCCCTAGAGCAGGTTTTCCAGGAACATGTCCAGTGCCTGCTTCAAGTGCCATGTGAATTTCTGTGATGGGGGTCAATACCGGCATAAGAACTTTCATCCTGTTTCTCACTTCAGCCTTCTGGTCCATTTGTGTGCAAACTCTGCTGAGATAACCTGATGTTCTAGATCAGCAGAAGGAACAAGAACGGCAATGCAAATGAATGAACTTTTAGGACATGAAAGAAAACACAAATCAGCTTTTAAAGTCATTACCTCCGAATTTTCAGCATGTAAAGCAGAGCATGCTAGCCCTCAGATAATTTGTTAATTTGTTCTTATAAAAGCACACAGAACATTTAATACTGCGTCAGCCAGTCCAACATGCTCCATTTACAGCATCAAAGGGACGTGAACTTGAACCTCAGCTGAAACAGAGACCATTCTAGATAGTGCCCCAAGATTAAGCAATGTTTTGAAATCAAGTTCAACGTAAGTCTTCTGTTCTCTGTGGAGCAAGTTATCACTAGTTCTGCAAACAGAAAAAAAATCTTATGTTTCCCAGAGTAAAAAGGGTCTCATAGGCTGAGAATCCAGCCAAAATCAGAACAACCTCACTGTATATCATGTTTATTTCAGCTGTATATCTTGGGCTAATGAAGTAATCACTTTTGCATTGGGCAGAAGCACAGTATTTATATAGTTTCAGGCAACCAAGTATTTATGATGTTTCTGTAGATACATACATTTTTCAGAGGCAGAAAACATACAGTACACTGAATATTTTTCCCCACTTGAAGCAAGATGAAAACTGAAGAGGCTGAAGAGCCATTGTATTTTAAATACCATGAAAAGGATTGGTGCTTTTCACATCTATATTTAGCAACGATAAATATTGCACACAGAGATTCATAAACCTAAAGAGGGTACTGAAATGCTCTTGTGCTCTTGTAAGAAATACAGCAATACCTGTTCTCTTAGTAAGGAAAAAATGCAGCAGCTGTTTAACACGAAGCAGGAGACGTAACAGTTCCCCAGGAAACCGTCTTGTGGTTAACACAGGTATTAAAAGACAGGTTTAATTCATAAATCCTGTTAGAATCCCACACATCTCTTCTTTTTTGTTCTAAAGGTCATGATATGAGTCAAAATTTCTTCACATTCTTACTCAGTTTGAAGATACCAGTTGTCCAAAAATCATGAGCAAGAGGCTCTTCCGAGGAACAGAGACCCCTAAGCTGCCTCCCTCTGACACCTAGGCTGAACCAGATCATTCAAAGTCCTGGACAATGTGTGCCAATTCATGTGATGATGCATTACCTAGCATGCTGTAACTCCCACAAGTCTCAAAAAATGAGTGTCCAAACACCTTTGTTCTGCCTGGATGCAGATGAGGCACTTCCTTGCATGTCTAAGTTAGTTAAAGAAGAACATAGAATCACACAGGAATCAGCACTGCCAGGTGTGGTCACTTGTTTTTCACCTGCAAGGATTTGAGTGAATACACAAAAGTCTGGACGTGCCTCCCAGCGTTGCTGTCAAAGCAAAGGAGTTGTTCTGAGTAACAGCATGAAATAAAATCTTTTACTAAATTTAACCATGCACGTTACTCAGTATTCTGGCTGCTTCACCTTTGCCCGTGTACAGAGGTATGACCAATGTGCCTGGTGACTCACACCAAGAGACAAGAATAGCACCAATGAATTACTGGAGTGTTTATGGCAGAACTTGCCAGAAAGATGTCTCGTTCCCAATTTTAGATAAGACTCCAGTTTGTAATATGATATCCAATTGCTCTGAAACCCGAAAACCTGTGACTTTATTAAGCTTGTCTCAGCTAAAAGTTGCTATTTCCCTATCTTTCACTAGCTGAACATCCACACGGGTCTTGTATTATTGCAAGACTGTCAGAAACCTCTCAGCAGGAGCAGCAAATGCCAGTGAACTGTAGAAGTGAACCATCCATTTCTAATAGCATACTGAAGGAGTGTGATAACTTGTTGAGTAGCTTATCAGGAAACTTTCTTACATGAGAAATCTCTTTAGTCATTCAAAAATGTGGAGAGACTGAAACAGGTCTGGAGAAAACAACTTATGTAATGCAGATCTCCCCAGAACCATCGGATGTTTCAGCAGGGCTTTTTCTTCTTTATTACCAGAGCATTGCTACAACTCTCCTGAGAAGACTCTGCACACCAGGCCTATGAGCAGCATCACTGTGAAACAAGGGTACCGCTTTAAATGTTTTCCATTCTTCCAGGTACTGAAACAGCAAGATTCCTGCAGAGAATATTCTGGTTGGATGCAAAGACACTTTGATTAGAATTTAACTTAAAAAATATTTTAAATTAAGCTACGTGTGGTGGTAATAATCCTCTAAAAAGGCAATGGACTGAACGTTATTAAATCTGTAAGTATAAGGCTAAGTTTATCTTTAAGCTGTTTCTTAGGGAGGTGGCACCTGGATTCCTCTTAGAAGGACTACTACATCCACAGATGAAATAAAACTATTGAATTATTCCAGAAAGCTCCAGAAAAGTGTAAAATGTCTATCTGACATTCCTAGTGGTTTTAACATACACAATGTGCCCTTGTCTTTTTTTCTTCTCATGGGTTATTATGAAAAATAAGTCACTTTTGATCAAAACCTGTATGATAGAAAACTGCAGGAACTGCAAAAAGGCTGCTCTGTGACTCAGTGTTTACAGGCATTTTTATTGAGGGATCCCTAATTGCTCTCTATAACTACTTAAGAGGAGATTGTAGTGAGGTGGGTGTCAGTCTCTTCTCCATGTAGCAAAGAAATGGCCTCAAGTTGTGTCAGGGGAGGTTTAGATTGGATATTAGAGAAAATTTCTTCACAGAAAGGGTTGTTAAGCATTGAAACAGGATGCCCAGGGAAGTGGCAGAGCCACCATCCATGGAAGTGGGATGTGTGGATGTGGCACTGGAGGACGTGGGCTAATGGTGAGCATGGTGATGAATAAATGATGAACTTAAAAGTATTTTCCAACCTTAACAATTCCATGGTTCTGTGATTCTAATATCCCCATGCTCCTATGATCTGAATCGCTCTGCACAAATATATCTACTGACAGAAAGACTGCTCAGGCAGAACTGCACAGGTTTGTCCACGTCTGCCAGGTGCAGTTGAACTCTTCTTTTCCCTTTACCTTTTCTGGCAAGGCCACTGTGGAGCTGCTGTTCCTCATGACCATTGCATGGCTCTTTTGAGGTGGAAGCAAAGCCTACTCATCCCTGAGTCTGCTGTGGAACCTGTGGTTTCATAACTTAGCAACTTCAAACAGAAACGGGGATGGTCCTGCCCTTCTACCTCCAGCAAAGTAAAAGGCAAGTGCCTGGATGGGCTGTGACTGCACTGAGACAGTCAGGTGTTGTGGGAAAAAACAATGTCCTCTTTGCAGCCTTTCATTTCATTCTTTGATTTCCCAATCCCATCCACACCTCTGTTGTCCAACCTCTGATCAGTCTGTTAAACAAAATATTTTATTTCTTGTGGATAGACAACTCAGTGAATATGTTTTTAAGTGCGGTGAATGTTGTGGTGAAGGAACCAACCAGGGGGTCACAGAGCCCAGAAACAGAGGTTTGGTGGGCTGGTACCAAGGAGTGAAACCCCATTCTGTGAAGATGGCTTCTGCCTTTGAATTCCTAGGATTCCTGAGGGGTGGTTCTGTCTACAGTTGACGGACACCTCTTGTGTCCTTAGTCTTCCCCTAAGGGAAGGTGTCCTGACCTGTCCCACCCTTCTCCTCTTCCTATGGGTCCCTGTGGTGTCACCCCGCCCCCTTCCCTGCATCCATATAAAGCCCTGATTACTGTGCCTTGCTCTCTTCGGCTTTCGGACCATTTGAGGGTGCTTCTACAATAAACCCTTGGATCACCGGCCGAGAGCCACCTCTGCTCACTTATTTCTGGGTGCGCCGGGGCTATCCACAAGCCCCAGGCACGCTAGGCTCCGTGCCCTCCACCGCACGGGCTGGAAGGCTGGCAAGCGCGGCACCGAGGTGCCCCGGGGCGTCCTTCCTTTGTGTGGGACACGCCTGGACCAAGCTGCTGCCATCTCAGCCCAGCCAGCGTGCCGGCGCGCATTAATATTAATATATTAATATAGGATAAGAGCATGGAACAGCAGACTCACCATTCCTGACATTTCTACAATCCTTTGCTACCTATCATCTTCCTGTGTTTCTGTATGAACACTGGCTTTTTTAGTCACTCTAACAAAGTTAGAACTCAACTCCACATGTGCTTTCCAGTACTTCACCATTCTTAAATGCGTAATCTCTTTTCTCTCACTTGTCCTGGTTTAATGTTCAGTCACCCCACGAGTGTTGCTGGACCTGTGAAGAACAGAGCCCCCAGTACAGGTACCACACCCTCAGCTTTTAAAACTACCCCTCTGCCTTGGAGTTCTTACCATCCACATACACGAGGCAGATAAAGGAAAAGAAGTGGACGAAGAATGAGTTCTGCAGTATGGTAGGATCATGTATGAATTCAAGCCCCCAGCAGATCCTACTTATTCTTCTAAAATCCTTTTTATTTTATTTTGTTTTGTGCATCCTGTACCTTGAAAGACTGTTCAGCTCTGAAGTTTTCAGCTGAGTGTAGCTCAGTTTCATTGTCTTTGCAGTTAACTCAGATGAGTTGAAGGAGTGGGAAGACCTAACTTGAGCTGAGAGAAAACTGTCACCAGTGTCTGTGAATCACACAGACATAATCTGCATTTCAGACTGACCTGGTGCATTTAGCTGCTTCTTAATGAGAAATTTACTGGAATGATGCTGTGTCTGCCTACACAGCCCCCCATGGCAAGGGGCTGATTGCATTGAGGATCAGAGTGAGCTTTCTGCTGCATGTGGAGTTAAAAAGAAAAAGAAAACAAGTTTGGGCTTTCCATTTTAACTGAAAGAATTGTTCCATAGAGGAAAAGGAGCAGTGTTACTGGTCCTCAGAACACCTTTTGCCACGAGACTTATTTACCCTTATCCTGCCTCTCCAGCAACTGTGAAGCAGCAGCTGGCTTTAGATACTTCAAGAAGGAAGGCATTTGGTGGCCATAAAGTCACTACATATGGGAAACAAGGCTCCCATTTCCCAGAGACTGTGCTGTCAAGGCAGCAGTTTGGATGCCACCCCCTTTCCTTATGGTCAAGACTTTTTAATTGCTGAGACTTTGTTGGATTTACATTAATTCTTAATGGCTGGCTGGCAGTATTACAGAACATTTTTATCAAACATGCACTTTTAGCAGAGGAGCTGAAGGAACAAAGGCAGGAAATCTGAAGTGCCCCATCACATGCTATCAGCATGGGCAGACAGAGGTACCAAGGGAGGAGCGAGGTTTGGGCTGGCAGAGGGTCCCAGGCAGGTGTGACAGCAGCAGACCTGTGCCTCCATGGCTGTTCCCTCAACACTCAGCAGTAACTGCAGCCACCCAATTTCCTCCCTCGGGCCACAACCCGCCGGGGGTGTGAGACACCGAATTTACACGTCTGAGCCTTGGTGGCACTGAGAGATGCTGAGGGAGGGCAGGCACTTGCCTTGAGTGTGCCAGTGCTTACGGAGGCTGAGGAGAGAGGGAAAAAGAAGAAATCACACGGGGTGCAGGGATCCAGTCTGTCCTTACTTCTGGTTCACAACTGGGACAGCTAAAAAACAGGAGCTGTGAAACTTCAGGAGAATGGTGGCTGAGGCATCAGACAGTCAGCACCAATGTCTGGAAGAGATGACTTTTAGGGGGACTGTACCTTGTACTGATTTGGATTTTACCTTACAGCTGAAAAAGCTGACCAGGGCTTTTTACTAAATGTAAACACATTTTCCTTTGACAGTTTTTTAAATGAAGTGTTTCCTCTTGGAAATAGTGAAACTTTTTTTTTATTTTGATGTTTTCCAAATTAAACTCACCCTTTTGAAAAAGCCTACTTTGCTAAAACTGTATTTAAAACTAAATGTCTCAAAAGAGAAAATTGAATAAACTTAATTCTTCAAAAAGTAAGTTTAAAGGGGAATGAAACAAAATGTTTGAGTCTCCAAAACATTACTACTTTGTTTTGCCTGTGATTAAACCACTTTCCTCTCAGACTTTCTTTCAGAATTGGGATACCAGATGAAAAGACTTTGTATTTCACTACAGAGAAAATGGCACCAATAATGCTACAGAACATGAGTGGAGGTTAAGCTGAGCTGAGACAGATGGCAGCAATAAGCCTTTCCAGAGACTACTGCAAAAGCACACCCTTGCCACTCTTAGATCATTTTGTTTGAGGAAAACAAAGTAAAATGGCTTGGAAAGATGATGTGCTGTGTGCCATTGGCAGGAGGCGCACGCAGGAGGAGATCAGCAATGGAAAATGTTCCTGCAGAAGAGGCTCTGTCTGCGAGAGCTCTCTTCTCCTCACAAGCTAAGTGTTAATCAACACAGCCAGTGGTAAGGGCTTCGCTCTCCGAGGTTTCATATAGTTGAAAAACTTACTGTAGTTGTGAAGCTGACTTGATGTAAAGTACATGGGGAGGAGAGAGATGAAAAAAGCTGTGTGTTGTTTTTAGACTTACTAACTTACATCAGAAGGTTTCTCCCAGATTTAACTGTGTATTCCGAGAGCTAGACCTAAGCAGAATTTGTCTTTTGGTTAACCCTCAGCAGCAATAAATAATATGAAGAGAAAACTGCAAGCTGAAGGCAGTGGAGTAGACTTGAGCAGGGCCAGGGAAATCCTGGGAGTCAGCCAGCCTGGCTGTGCCATAGCTGTTGGCTTGCTGTGCATGTCACATTTTAGTGAGACCAGTAAGTGATAGACCAGGATATCTAGGATGCTACTATAATTAATAGCACATGGCTAAAATTAAAAATTAAGCATGGCCAGTGTCCATTATGGTAGGAATATAGATGGTTCAAACTGTTTTTCTTAGCAAAAGAATTAAATCACAGTGAGCTGAACAGTTTGTGGTTACTTGACAGTGTGGCTTTCTCCAGCAGAAACCAAAGAAGTCTCTTTTAACTGATGCCTGCTTTCCAGAGAAGAGTGTGCACTCTCCTAACTCTTGGATCACAGACAGACCTGAAGTAGACCACCAAGCAGCATGAACTTTGGCTGGTGGCTGATATAAAAGCAGCCTCAAATCCAGATCTATACATCCAGGAATAGGTCCCACTTCTGTAATTTGTCAGGTTTTAGCAATTTGGGAGTGCACAAGCTCCAAAGCTTGTGAAATTACATTATTTTCTCTAAAAAGGCTTAACAGGAGCCTGGAATTTAAACACTGCTCCATATATACAGTGTAATGCAGGACTAAGCAGATTTCAGGAAGAGATCTCAGACTGATCCTGACTTCTTAATCTTTATATTGACCTTCTTTTCAATTTGCTTTCTGTAATGAAAGAGGAAAAAAAGAGAAAATCTCATCTTCTGATCTGAGAACTTCTTTAGAACTAAGTGGAGGTATAAATGGGGAGATGGGCACGAGTTCATCCTTGCCTGGTTTCTGGTATAAATTATCTGTTCTGCAGATGCTCATCAATGTGCAATCTGATCCAAGGTCTTCTTGTGAAAGGCAAGAGAAAGGCAGAGGCAGAAGCAGCCCCGAAACAGCCCTTCAGAAATCAGGTTAATTTCTCACTCGAGCATGAGCTTGAGTATCACCTGCTTTCAGCCTCAGGCTTTAGAAATGGTATTGCCAATTACATTTTCTTTTATTCAGACAAAAATGGTGATGAAAACACGGATGATGGTCGGATGAGCGCCGCAGCTTCATTAGCACAGACCCCCACCCTAAAGAGAGCAGGTGGGAGCAGAAAGTCCCATTCATGAGCAGCAGAGTACCCACACACAAAGGGGAGTTTTACTTGGCTTTGGAATCCACGCCTGGCTGAGATGGAGTGGGACAGTTCATGCTTCTCGAGTTTTATTTCTTCTTGGCAGAGCTGGAGAAATGCCCTACCAAGCACTCAGTCACTTCAGTGTTTCTGCCTAGATAGGGCTTGGGGAGAAGGAACCCCCTCCCATTACATTCAGGTTTTCTTTGCAACACAAAAGGATGTAAACAATTACTTCAGTTGGACTCTTCAGAAGCTGATTGAGCCACTGGAGAAACATTGGTAGGGCAGTATCACTTCATCCAACATGCACACTGCGAGTACAAATGGCCAAACAGAAGAGGAACAAAGAGATTGCAGAGCTTGCCTAATAAACACAAGTATGTATGGTTTATCAGGGTGTTTAGATGCAAAGAACAGTAAAAAGGAGTAAGACCTGGCTTTTCAAAAGGATTTAATTCAGCCTGTAATGGTTTGCAGACATCTCCAGCAAATCTCCAGATAATTAAGCCTGTCTCTGGCATACCAAAGCAAAATGTTTACATCATTTTTGCTTTAAAATCACATTATTTGGAATGCTTCCATTGATGGCAGAAGGATGAAGCTCAGAGGTAAAAAATAATTTGTGCAAGACAATACAGTTGTAATGGCCTTTTCCACTCGTTTCTGTGAACTTCATCCTTTTCCTTGGACAGGCTGCCAGAAGACCATCGGGCAGTTTTCAGGATGTGCATCACCTACCCCTTCTGCAGCAGCAACCTGGCGTAAGCAGGAACAGCTGAAAAAGTGCTGGCAGACCTCTGTTCTCTCCTTCTGCCCCCTTCAAAGCCCTGTAAATGTATTGTCACTTCCATTACTACCGAAAAGAAAACACACGGGGCTTTCCTGCTTATGGAAAATTAATGTATTCCCATCTATCACAAGCCAAGCCAAAATTAGCAAGAAGTTCATTTAATACCATGCTGAGAGGGTTTTATTCAGTCTCCTTGACTCAAGACATACTGCTGCCTTAGAGCACAACTCCCACACATCCTGGTTTATTACCAAAGCTCACATTTTACAGGCAATTCTTAATCCTCATGTTATTTTGTTACTCAGACGAATTTATCTAAATCTATCTGCAAATTCTTGCAAATACAGACTGTGCTGTCTGAGGATGGAGGAGTCTGGGACTCACTGCATAAGGGAATACAAAAATCATAGGTTTTATTTCCTTAGAAGTTGCAGGCCAGGAAACTCATTAAGCTGCTTGAAAACTCCCTTTGCTGCACTCATGGAAGCAAAATCTGGAAAAATAAGGTCTATGAACCCCACACCAGGTTTTTTCTCATGACAGGAATCGCTCTAAATTTATAAAAATGGAACTCCTGGTCTTTCTTCCCTACGGTCACTTTTTAATTCTGGAAAGAAATGCTAAAAATTCTTTATAACTCAATTTTATTACTTCTAAAATGATAGATCAACATGCATTTTTACCCTGTACGTTGACCTCCTCAGATGCAGAGCATGTGACTTAGATCTCCCTTTGATGTGTGTGTTGACTTCTGGCTGATTCTCTCAGTTTACCACAGCTGAGGGTCTGTCCAAAGAAGTGTCAAATTTTTTCATGATAGCTCTTCCTTCAGCAGCAATGCATCATTTAGGTGTGTCCTTCTGTTGTGCCTTAAAAAGGTAAAAAATTCTATGCTTCATTGATTCAGAAGGATGCAGGAAAGGGGTGTTAAGAGCAGATTTTATTTGCTAGTGTGCATTTAAAAATTTCCTAGAATTTCTTTGAGGTCTATGAGAAAGGTTGAAAACTCTGTCAAAGCTTATACAGGTGTTTTAAGTGGAAGGCTTTCCAGCAGACAGATGAATAAATAAAGAAATAAATATGCAGTGGAGAAAAAGAGAACTAAGCCGTTGCTTCACGTATTTTTCAATGTCAACCTGCAGAAGCTGCTCTGAAATTAATGGATTTGCACCTGCATGGTTGGAAGTAGAATCTAATTTTCAATCTATAATTTAAGGGGGGATCACACTGGTATCTTGCTGTTTTCCACATTTTGGATTGTTCTAAAGTGCACTCTGAATCTTTAATGTGCATCATTGATTCACGGAAAAGGCATCATCATTAAAGTAATTTGTTTCAGACAATTCTGTTCACCTGGAAGTTTCTTTTCTTCATAGTCAGTGGAAAGAATAGAAAAGGAAAAAAATGAAGAGAGTGTCTGAAAAATCAGAGACTTGACTTTAGCCATCGCTTAATTATAGTGTGGAACTAACCCATCAGTTTTTCTCCCGGGCTTGTTCAACAGTGAAATTGCAGAACCGTGGGAGGAAGAGGGTATGGCGAAAATATGGATCTGTATTGCAGATTCTGTCTTGTAAAGATGTTCAAAAACAGGTAAGACATGGGTTTGTGCATAATCTATTAAAAACTGCATAGGGGAATCTCAGCTCTAAGTAAATGCCAATGCTCTGGGCTTTCAAATTCTCCAAGAATTATTTCTAGGCTTACACAAAAGTAAACATAATTATCATTAATTTTCAAATGTGAGACACAGAGGTTAATCAAATGATACAGCTTTTAATTTTCCTCTTTTAAATCTCTATACAGTGCTTGTGATTTGCTATTTCATCTCTAGCAGTCTGCCAACTGGGAATTGCTGCCATGTAATGGGAGGTTGAGGTCTCATTTTCTAACTTTAGAGTCATCAAACATGTACACAGAAAAAAAACTGTAAAAGGAGAAAAACTCCATCTGATGCTGCTGCAGGTTTCCCAATCAAACTCTATAGAGATGGACTAAGAATAAAAATAGCATGTAATAACTAGTCTGGACTTCTTAGAGTAAAGAAGGGAGAAAGATCATATGAGTGCTTGAATTTCTAAAGCCTTAGGCTGAATTGTGATAAACTAGAAACAGCTGAATCCAGTTTAGTTGAAGTGTGATGGAGAAAGAGGAAGCTCTCTCACCTCTTATCAAACTCTACTTGCTCTTGTCCATTTTGTTGTTGTTTATGGAATTGCATCTTAGTCAAAAAATCTGATTTTAATCATCCTCTATGACTGCCACAAAGGGTACTCTTTTCCTCATGTGGACTCACACATTTCTGATAAAAAGACTGATATTGCAAAAACATGGAGTCAGTTCCTAATTAGTAGGTTATCCTCAACTCTTCCATTGACTGCACGTTGTCCAGTGATGGCAGTGGAGGGATTGCTGCTTTAGATGAAACCAGGCATCCCCTCAAACACACAGACACAAGCCAAGGAGCCCCGGCGTGGGCACAGGCTGGATGCTCTCCCAGGAAAACAAACACTAGCTCTGGGAAGCTACAGACGGCTTTAAGATGGAAAACCCATGAGGTGGGCCTGTCTCAACTCCAGAGTGGATGTCAGATATCTCTTATAACTGCTGATATTCTGAAATTCCACTCCAGCCTCCCACCTTCACGGACCACCTGCCTGCTCCTGCTGGAGCCTCGGTGAGCGCTGGGCCACCACCAGTGACAGGGAGCAACCTCGCAGCTGGAGCACATCAGCTCCCAGCGGTGGAGAGAAGGGGGGAGGAAGGATTTTTATTTGCAGCAATCAATACACAGAGGGCAGAAATCCTGTGTGTAAACAGGCTTGTGGCTGCAGCTCTGTGGATGAGCAGATCAGAAGAGCAAACAGCCCTTGACACAGCTAATGAGTCACTCTGGGCTGTGTAAAGGACAGTGGCTTTGTGGAGCTGCTATTTCACAGCTACTCTACAGAAGATAAGATCTGCATTAAGCTATATTCCTTTTGTTCCATGAGTCAGGGAAAGAAAAAAGTGCAACAATAAAAGGAAGGGCTGGAAAGGAGATAAGGATTCCATTCTGAATTCACTTAAAACCTGTCTTTTTCTGAGACAGTTATTTTCTCCCTCCACAGCTCAGTGCCCCAGGTACACCCCTCTGAGAGAGCTATACCCAGGATACAGCTGGAGTTTGATGCATTAATATTTGAAGAAATATTTACATAGATGTGAAGGACACATCTGCGCATAAACTAAGACATATACGCACCATTACTGCATTGATTATTATTTGTTGTACACAAAATAAATAGTATTTGTACTATTTTGTTTAGTGGGTCTATTCTGGATTTTCACTGTAATAAATAAGATTGGGATTCCATCCCGATTAAGAAATGACTGTAAGAATGAAAGGATACTGCATCTAATTCTCACTCACTTGGTATAGAGATATAAGGCATGCCTGTAGAATAATAGCACTCCCATGAAACCTTTCAGATGCAATGCATGATTCTGGAAGATTCAAACTTCCCTTTGTAGCCATATGAATGTGAATGGCATTATTCTTTTGGGGTTTTATTAGGAACAAAATGTCTGTAGAAATGTTGTTGGTGTTCATGTGACCTGTAGAACTGAAGGTCAAGCCTTAAAGCTGAATTTAAGAAAGCCAATTTCAGCTTGGTTTTTGCTTCCTTAGAAAGCTGCCTTACCTGATTTTTCCTCCCAAGAAAAGTCGTAAAGTTCGTATTTTTGGTTTGTTTGTTTCTGCTTCCCTTACTGACATTGAAGGAAATTTGAGAAGAAATCATGACAAGTTCAAGAAGAGAGGTAAATATTGCTCTCTGGGCTGGAAAACCATGGTTTCTCTGGAATTGCTAGCAGCAAGCCAGCAAATCCAGAAGGCAGAGCAAGGGCAGCAGTTTTACAATTTCTAAGCAGCTCTGACTATCCCTGGCAGTCAGCATTGCTCTCAAACCAGCCGAGGATGGAGAATAGAGAGACAATTCACTCTGCCTTTTGCCATGCCATTCCTCTCAACATGGTAATGACCCACAAGTAAAGTGAATGGGTAATATTCCAAATGTTATCAGCAAACATCACACAGAGCTTTTTAAAGTGCTGGTATCATCACTATGGGGCCCAGGTGAAAAAGGAAAGGGAACAAACTGGCTGTATAAAAACTTCATTGGTAATTCTAAACAATGCACTGTTAACTTTGACGTGAAGTGGCTCCTAAAATGTGCACTGGTAAAACTTAAATCTTCAAAATATACTGTGTTACTCACTGCTTGAAGTAAGACCTACTTGGAGAAAAACTCATTTCACTGGTGCCAGAACTCAGCAATGGAAATGAAGTAGATGTCTCTGCAATGATGAGGATCGTATTCTTTTGTGTCTTTTCTAATGTTTTGTTTAGCTTCATTTGAGCAAAGCGAATTTCCACATTACACACATTTCCATACAACTCAGAAACAAAATACTTTACATTTAAAACCACGTTCCAATGACAAAAAGAAAGAAATCTGTAAGTTTAATAGAAAATGTCTCCAGTGTCTAGAATATTTAAATAAAATGGCTACATTAGAGAAGTTAGTAAGGTGGTGCTTTTCTGTGGTCTTTGTAATGGAAAGTATATTTTTAGGAAAAAAAGAACAAGAAGGAAAAAAAAAGGGCACAGAGAGAAATAAAAAGCCAAATAGTCATTAAAAAAAAAAAAATCTATAATTGAGCTGGCAAAGCTACATGCCAAGTTTCAGCTAAAGACATTGAATTTCAGCTGACTGGTTCATCTAATTTACTGCTTTGTTTTGGACATCAGGTTAAAATGCTTCAAAGGAAAGCTGGACCAATACAGCTATGTCCTGAGTTTTCCAAGTGTGATGAGCTCAGTTTGGAGAAGGAGCTGAGTATCTGACCTTACTGTGCATGACTTGGGTTCTCAATTTTCTTTCTTCCTTATTATTTTAAAAAGGGTTATTAAACCATGTATCTTATCAAGAAAATATCTTTTCAGGGCAAAGATTTAAAAGCTCAAGGAGGACTTCAGAGAACATTGAAATGAGGACTTCTGCTTAAGGGTGAAGCTCAGATGGTGACCTGGGTGCTGTGTCAGTCTGGCCTTGGCGAGTAACCAGATTGCCTGCACCTCCCGTGCCCAGCCCAGAGGAATCCCAACACCATCTCCCTGTTTGGCTGCAGAAATCTCTACATTCGTGTTTAGGCACCCGCATGTGCTTGTGAGGGCCACAGTGCTGAGGTGATGGAGCTCCCCTCCTCCTGGGACAGCAGCACTGGCCCGACAGCCCAGCCCTGCTCGAGGAGAGGGTCCCACTCAGGTACCATCGGCCTTTCCTGCACGTGTATGGAGATCTGGAAATCAGGAGCCCGGGTTCTTGCCTCTCTGCTGCTCATTCCCTCGTCACAGCAGCCAAGATTTTCAGCTTCCAGTGTCATGCCCGAGCCATAATGAGCTGCAGGACGTTGCAGCTCCAGTGACTCCTCTCTGCAGCTGATGTGCATCTAGCACAGCTTGGGCATTGCATCCTTAGCCCAACTGCAAGAGTAGAGCACAAAGGGAAATGAGGTTGCTCATCCAATGATATTCTCTGTGGGCATATACTCTTAGGTGACGAACAGAAAAACCCAGCTGAAATGATTCGGAATGCTGCAGCATGACTGAAGGGCTCAGCCCCAAGGATTTCTAGTGACCAAATAGCAAATGATGCTGCAGATGATGACTTAGATGAGCTGGCAGAACAGCCTAAGGTCTGTACACACTGTTGCCTAGCCACGTTTTTAAATCATTCCAGTTACCAAAATAGCCTAGAAAGTCTGCTCTGTCTTCCACCTTCCCAACATAAATAAGGTAATGAAAACGTTGGCTGGATTTAATTTGTATCTTTGCTTTCTGCACATTCTTTCTGATTCAGGATAGAGAGGGACAGTCCTCTCATCCACAGAACAGCCCCAGCTGTGGCAGCAGCTATTCAAGACTAACCAAATCCAGGGATGAAATGTACTGCATAAAAATATCTGTTACTGTCTTTTCAGCACTATTCTTTAACTCAGTTCTGGAAGGATGTGCTAAAAGGCACTTCCCTTTCCCAATATCCTCAGTATTTGTCCTTTCTGCAGTCAGCCAAATGCCAGTCAGCTATGATGACACATTCCTGGAGGGTGGCTGCATGACCACTGAGAACAGACTGACATTACCTATAAAGGGTATTATATAGCTATGAAATGAGCAATTCTTGTTTGCTCCCTGCTTGGGAACCTTCTGGCTAACAAATTTCTGGTTTCTGAACAAGCAGAGTTTTGGTAGATGCAAGTGGAGTGAGAGTGATATCTGTATGAATGAAACTTACAATATCATCCCTTCCAGCTTGAAATACTCTATTATTCTGTGAGTGTTTCTGTCCTCCCAAATGCCACACACACTCTCAGAAGTCTTGGTTTTACTGTTCATGGATATTGCTGCATATCTGCTGCAAACTCTCTGCAAACTTTGCTTGCGGTCTTTCACTCAAGAATTGCAAATGTGGTGATTTAATCAATTCCTGAATGTCATGCCCAGTATATATTTTCCCACAGTTCCAATATAAGTCTTTCATATCTGGATTATTTATTTGCTTTTTTGTCTGCTGTATAATTTTATCGGTGTCACTTGTTGAGGAAGAAAAGCAGTAAAGGTCAAGCTTTAGCTGGAAAGCAACACAGTTTTTGAGGCACTTGTCACTGTTAGGGGAAGTAATATCAAAAGAGACAGTGAAGTGAAAATAATTTTTGGATTCCGAGGTGTCTAGAATTTGCAAATCCATTCAGGTGAATGGATTATTATTCCTGCCCCTTGAGGCTGTGGTTTTCTAGTCCACAGCAAATACAAAGTAATCTAAGTTACTGTGGCCTTTGCTCAGATAACCCTGCTGGTGACAGAGGCCACAAAATGTCCAACTGACCTTTTTAAGCTGCTGTAACTTGACTTAAGGCATAAGAATCTTTTTTTTTTTCCAAAATGCTGCCCTGATGTGCTGAGGGCTCCAGTTAAAGCCTGATCCCTGTGACACTGATTCAATGTTCTCGACACGCACCAAAGCTCCCACTGTCCCAGTCAGCCCCTCGGTGAGGGGTGGGGTGACACCAAGACCCTCGCCGTGGTGGTGATCTCCAGCAGCCCCTGGCAGTTTGGTGCTCTCTGGAAGACATCTCATTACTGTGAGTGCCCTTTAGTTCGAGTCTGAGCTCTTCAAAGGCCCCCCACAAACTGCTGACCTATGGATGTGAAAAACTACAGCCATATCCATCCTGGAAAACGTTGTCCTGGCTGTATAAGCAGATTTAAGAAAATCACTGACAATAAATCTCCAATATTTCCTTTGTGTATAAGGTGGTATCTCCATTTCCCATTTTCCCTCATACATTTTATTCTGTGATTTATATCCCATGCAGAAACAAAGCTTTTTAAAATATAGACCTGACAATTCCCAGCTGTTATAAAGGGTTTGCAGTTAAATTGTTGCCTCAGTTTACAGATAGCAGAAGATGAACAGCCATCCTCTGTAAATTAGATCCTTTGAGGAAACATTAAGTTGGGAATCCCAGAACTGAGTGCTTAAGTGCTTAAGCCACTTAAAAAAATTTAGAACAGAGAGCTCACCTGACAATCTGGGAGCAGTAAAGTGCTCACAGGATTTGCATGGATGAAAGACTTTATGGTAGACTAGCACTGCATTGCCAGATTCCTGCTTGATACATAATTTAATTTTGAACTTAAAGCTGCTTAGATTATTTGATTTTTTTATTGTGTTTATTGAGGATTTGCTCTGTGAAAATGTTCACATATTTTAAAATCAAAGGAAAAGAAGGATTCCAGGAGATTAAAGATGAGAGCGTGTTAACCCCTGAGATTTAGGATGACAGAGCATTGTACAGCAGACAGTATCTTGCTTACAGGATGGAGAATATGTACTACCAAGCTGGCATGCATAAAAAATCTGACAATCAGCATTAACCACCTGGCCATACCACTGAAAGAATCTGTTTTAAGGAGTTGTGTAAATAAACTTTGATAGTTTGCATAACAACATATTCTTATCGTCTCTGAAGCTGATGAGTTCAAACAGCAGGACACAGAGATTAGCAACAGGAGCCTTTCTTTGGGTGTGAGATCCAAATTCATCTGTTCTTTGAGCAGACTGGAACATTTTTTGCCACGATGAGAAGCTCTCATAGACGCATTAAGGATTTTTTCCCCCCCATTTTTTCCATGTCTATTTTGTAGGATAAATGGTACCTACATGCTTAATTCAGGGCTTTTAATTCCTTTTTCCTGCTGCAGAAGGTTTTCATTAACAACACAGAAAATGCAGTGCAACCTCTTAAATATCAGGCTAAGGAAAAAAAAATTTAGGAAATGCTTTTTATGACAGGGCTATTTAAATATAATCACATATCTGTCATCATACAGGCCTGCTTATAACAGGCTGTCAGTTCTCTTGCAGAGAGGGTGACCTGCAGTCAAAGGTTTTAAATAAGGAAGTGGAGAATTTTTAAAACTTCTATAATGGGCATCCAAGAAAATATAGATATTTTGGGGCAGGGGAAAGATAAGTCTACTAGAAAGGAGTATATTAATAAGCCAGTACCAACAAGGACAGTGCTTATTTGTGGCTGAGAGGGTAGGAAACTGATACATAATCACTGAGAACTGAGTACTCTCAGCTCCCACTGCCATAAAGGACAAGACCTGACTTGGGCTCTGTTGTATTTATGACAGCTTTGGTTATGCAGTCTTACATTCTTGACTAGAATATTAATTGCTTACCTATAGAGATTTTTTTTTAATCTTGAAAGGTATATATGCGACTCTCTTCAGACTGTAACACAAATAAACCAAAGTTAGGGAATCTGGAAAGAAAAATTTAGATCCTAAGATAATATCTTCATTTTTGTTGATGAATTTTATGGGTCTTAGATGCTTATTTCTCAAGTTAACATTGTGTATTAGGTGCTTTATGCTGAAAAGCCCCTCCGTTTTACAGAAAAGAAAAAAGAACACATTGCTCCTTCCAATATTTTCCATAGATACTCTACTACATTAATAGAAAAATTAACTAGGAGAAGGTGTGAAAGAGTTAAAAAGGCAGCTTTTAGTGAAGAGCTGAGTTCAGGATTCCACACATACTGGAAAGAGGCTTTGCAAGTTAGTTCTAATAAAACATCAGAAAGCAAGGTTAGAATATCGGACAGGAATTCTTCAGGATTAAAGGTAAAAATAAACCAGACCGGCCCAGAAGATTTAGGTATGATTGCAGAACTTCCCAAAAAAAGGGGCTTTTGACCATCCATCTGTCAGGGTGGTTACTCTGCAGCTGGAAAGCTCCACGATTCCTCAGTGACGTGGAGGGATCACACAACTCCATCTCAGGGCAAGGCTTTCCACCTCCTCTCGGTGGCCAGGAGACACCAAACCTGGCAGATTGCTCTCAGCCGTCGACGCCTTCCTTTCCTCCTGCCTGGGCTGCAGCTCTGCAACACTGAAGGTGAGATCATCACTTATTCCATGAGCTGCTGCAGGTCCTGGCAGTGACAGCAGCAAATGAAAGGTCACCACATTTTCCTTTTCTGCTGGGGAAGGCTTCCCGTGGAAAGGTGCCCTGTAACTGGTGCTGATGGGGCTTTGACTACTGCCTTTTCTCAGATCCATCCTGTGGGCCAAACTGCCAAAAGCCTCTCCCTGGCAGAGGGACCTGAGGGCCTGTCCCACTCAGCAGGAGCAGTGGAGAACACGTAGCAAAAGTTATGGGAATGATGGGAAGCAGCTTCTGATGCTGAGTGTGGAGGAGCACGAGCAGAACAGCTTACAAAGAAGAGAAGGTCTGTGGCTGAGGAGGTTGAATCCTTCTGCCCCAATCATTATCCTTCAAATTAAATCCAGGAAATTCTTTGTGACCTACCAGATGCTCAGTGCCAACACGTCAGGTAGGTGTTAAGAGCAAACATTGATCAGTCACTCAGATCCCCACATAAGGGTAACAACCAGCAGTGCAGGGGACAGCCTGGTGGCTTTTCCAAAACTGTGGACTGTAGTTCTATGGGAATTAAACACAGCCACAAAACTCGCCTCCCAAAGACTCTGCAAATGTGCCCTTTGCAGCAGCCCACAGTGGGAAGGTCCCTCCCTTCCCAGATCCCTCACATGTGCAGGATCTGCTGTGTTTTGGAGGAAGTCAGAGGTCACATTGCAGGATCGAACCCTGTGTGTGGTGCTCCTGTGTTTTTTATGCGTTTCAATCAATCGTCTCCTCATCCACTAGGAGAAAAAAAGCCAAGAAATATCATGAAGGCAGATGCATCTCTAGCCAACTTCAACATCTTTTCAGTATGTGATTAAACATCCCTATAAAAAGCATGATAAAATCTTTGGATCCTTTAGGATTTGAACCTGGACAGACATCCAGCTCAGCTGAACTCCATGTGCCTTCTGGAATTCCTGGACTCAGGACATAATTTCCTCTGTTCAGGAAAGTTTTTTAAAATTTATTTTCCTATACATTGCTTAAGCTTCAGTGGGACAAGCAATGGGAGATTTATCTACAAACAAATAGGCAAAATCAAGACATTGCAATGATGGAAGCAGAAATTACAATTTTGTACAAGTCACCTATTTTATTCTTCTGGCTCCCAAATCAATTTTAAAAGCTGTTTTGCTAAGATTAAGCACTGCCAGGGAAATAAACCTGTCATACCGACTGTTATTACCATTTATATTACCACAGTTCTCAGGAAAACTCCATGGCATTGGGTGCTGTGTAAACACACAGGGAGAATAAAGTTCCATGTCCATGGAAGCTTACCCTGAGATTTTTCAACTAATGGACAACACCAGGCACCAAATGGCACAGCACAGCCAACAGCCAGAGTCTGACAGCAAAAAATGAGATATTATTGGTGTAGGAGTGAGTGATCATAGTCCAGGAGAGCCTAACAGTTGATGACATTTCAGTGTTTTAAGAAAGGCTTTGCCAGTGTTGATGAGGAAATCCTTTTGAAAAATTAAGGGAAGCCTCAGAGCTTAGCTGTGCAATATTTGCAAGAATAATAGTGGATAATGGTGCAGAAAGGTTAAAAAAGCCCAGAGGCTGGAATCTTGAAAATTAATAGAATCTTACAAATAGGAAATGGCCGGGCTGAGAGGCACAATGAAATAGGTGAAGGTGCAGTGTGTGACTGGTACCAGCAAGCAGGGAGAGCTGGCACTCCACTTCCAGAAATCATGTTCCAGTCACCAGCCTTCAGACAATGAAATCAACGCCTGACAGAGTCACATTTGGGATAGGTAAGAGCAGGCCACGATTCTGTAACTAACACAGTGTATTGTACAAACTGAGACATGACCTAGAAAACCTTAAACAAGTGTTCAGATTAGAGAGAGCAGAGAAAAGATGGAAAAAAATCTGCAAAAACGCAGATACTGTCCAAATGACAGGACCCAGTGAACTGCTGACACTGAATAAATGCTGAACTTCTAAGGCTTGTCTGTAACCAGAATATTAAATAATCTGTAATCAGATTAATTGTAATCAAGCAAAAGACTGCTTGCAAAAGGAAAGCAGTAACATGAAGGAGTAATGGACGGATGATTAGGAGTTTTCAGATATATTACATTTTATAAAGTCAAAGGAAGATAAATGGTGAGACTTCTTTAGTAGAAAGAGACCACTCTGGAGGAGAGAGGGAGGGCTCTGGCTCCTCAGCACAGGTGGCTGAGCAACTTTGTACCATCCAGAGACAGAGCGTGCAAAGGGAGCAGGAAAGGAAGGGTGGCAGTCCACGGGAATTCCCACCAAAAAGTGGAGATGGGAAAGACAGCTATTCAACCAAAGACATGATGAAGGAGCAGTGTCCAAAGTATGCAGGGAGTTGGAAGAAGGGAAAGTACAGAGGCAAACAAAATAAAAATTTCAAAACTAAAAGACTGTTTGTGTACATTGAAGGCAACTGGAAGGCCAAGAAGACTGAAGATGGTTAGCAGTGGGTAATTAGAAACCTTGCTGAGAGCAATTTCAGTGGTCAGCATGGGAACAGCCCCATTAGTGGGATGTGGTATAGAGGTGAAATAGAGGAAGCAGGACATCTTGATAATAGCACATCTTATTAGAGTAAAAAGAAAAGGGAAAGGGATGTATACAGTAGTAGTATTTTTTTTTTTTTTTGAATACAAGAGCAACTAAATTGATTTTCTTTTGAGAGAAAGGAGCTACAAGCAGATAGTTACTGGGCTGCAAGCCTTGGGAGAACTAATTACAGAGATGAACAGAGAGTGAAAAGGATCACATGATGGTCATTAAGAAAAAACTCAGCGGAGATTAACTAGGGGAGCACAGCAATGCAGGATAAATGCAGCTATTTTCTGCCTGAGAGAAATGTATAAACGCCACTGCCCATTCAGAAGCAGGAAAATTTATTCCACCTGAGGGTTCAGCCTTCATGTGGTTTATATCACAGAGTCAAACTTACCAGCGAATTGAGTCTCATCCCAAACTGAGGAGAACTCAGTAGCCTTTAATGCTGAGATGCGCTATTGAAGTGCTGTGCTGGAACATAATTCTAGTGGATTTTCCTCGCTAGTTTCCTTAGCTGACAAAACTGAAAAACCCCAAACAAAACCACAACAACAACAACAACCAAAAAGTATGGGATTATAGAATCATAGAACGACTTGGGTTGGGAGAAACTTTAAAGATTATCTGACTCCAGCCCCCCTGCTATGGGCAGGGACACCTTCCACCAGGATCTACCATTGCTTACTGTACTCCTCACACTGTTAAGGTGGCAACCCAGAATTCTTTGGGATAACTTGATTCCTCTTTCTGAAAATTTCTTTGCTTGACTGCAAACATTTGTGAGTTTAAAACATATAATTTTTCTAGGTTAACTTGTTGGGATTTTTTTGCAAACAGACAATTATCTCTTTCTTGGGAGCACTTTAATTGTAAATACAACTTTTCTGTGAGACTATGAGAAGCTTAAGCATGGATTAAATCCTGGTAGTTTTTTGCTTGTCACTGTAGAAGGTACTCCATAAGCTTTCTGCATGTTAGGAGAAGGTGGAAAACAATCACTCTGACAGATTCATCTGAGCTAGGCTGTTCTTGGCAAACACGCATGCCTGCTGCCAGGTGCCCATAGCGAGGTAGTCTCTCTTTCTGACAAGAAATAAGCTGTGATATGCAGAGTCCCAGAGGGTGTCAGGGTGATCAGGCCACTGCTGTATGTGAAAGCAGGAAAGACCCTGGACCAAGTGTGTAAGAAAAACATATAATCTTGTGATTACAGGTGATGTACTCACAGAGACCAGAAAGTTCTCAGAGACCTCCACCCACTAACATTTAAACAAAAGTATTCTTAAAAATCAGCAAGCTTGCTATATATTGGAAGAAGACACTTACACTTCTATATAAAATATACCATCCATTCTATTTCACTTCTCTTGGCTACGTTCTGTATTTTTTCTCTATTTCATGTACTTCCATGTAATCTAAGCCTCCTGTAAAGAGAATCATTCTGTTCAGCACCCTCAAGTAAATAAAAATTTTAATCCCCTGCTAGTTTAAATTCATAACTAATCCTGTTATGATTCAGTAAATGTTCCATTTTACATTTAGCAGTGAATTTGTGAGGCAAATTTTTGTCACTGTCTGCTAGAGACTCCATTACACCCTCTGCAATCTTCCTCGTAAGGTCTCAGAAGTTCTGCCACATGCATGTCTGATTTGAGTCTACAATAACAACAGCACTTTATAGCACTTCCACTGCTAAGAGCATGGCAAAAATGCAAATTAAATCCATCTTCTTCACTCAGCTGCATAAAGGAAAGAAAAATTTAAATGATGGGTTTCTCAGTAGCCCCCAGCAAGTTTCCTTTGGATTTAGCTGCCACTTAGGTATAGATGCTCCTATGCACTTCTTGGTGCATTTCAATGTTATATTTTCTACTGTGGTTCCACTTGCTGCACGTATTAAGATTCTAAAAAAATGGTTACATCTCTCATTCTTGGTGATCTCTGTGTCTCACTATCAACCCTGGATAACGTGGAAAACATCACAGCTTTAGTCAAGTGTGCCAGTGTGCACAAGGAGGGGGAGGGAAGGCGCACAGACCTTGATGCAACGACTGCTTACGCTTACTGCTGACACACATCAATGCTTTCAGTAATGATAAATCATTATATCAATAAAAACATCATTAAACTGCTGACTCTGCTTTGCTCTGATTAAAGCACGTCACACTTTATGTGCTGTCATCTCAGACAGCGTTCACTTCACTACCGAAGCCATGTGCTCACCCAAGCCCTGCTGTCTAAAGTAGATATTAAACCTGATGTGCTGCCTTCTCGTTAGAAAATAAAGATGATGTTAGAACAACTATTTAGTTCTCAAGGACAGTAATTGCAATGGTAACTTCAAAAATAACATTGAATTTCCATGGTGAATGGATTTCAGAAGTTATACAGCACAAGGGTATGTTTTACTAAGTATTTGATTTTAGGGAAACAAAATCTTCATTAATATCTAACTACTCCTTAATATTACAGCTTTGTTCAGTGTTTGGAAAATATACCCAGAATTTACAGCCTGAGCTAGGAGCTCTGAGCACTGGGATTCTCATATACTCTGCTTAAGGGAATGTCTGAGATAGTAAAATTATGGAGAGATTTAACTAAGGGTTATAACTTGCTAATGCTTTTCCAAAAAAAGAAACAGTATATGCTGCTGCAGCCAGACTGTAGAAAGCTACTCCTTTACACACAAAGGCTGAAATCCTCACGTCTGCTTTGATTTCTGTGCTTAAAGTAGAGGGCAGAGGAGCACAAACCCACCCCAGAAAGCTCAGTTACAGCAAGGGTGGAACTTTGCTGCGCACACTGGCACATAAAAGAGCCATCAGGTATTGTTTTCAGTTCCTGGTGGGACTGTGTGCACAAAATACCAGGGTGACAGGCAGAAAAGATAAAATTCAGATGAGGCAGCAGTCATGAGTTTGAACAGCCACAGGAAACTACTTCAGATGGGAAGGACAGGGCAGGGAGAGGAGCCGATTAAAGCCCCATTTACCCAATCTCTGGATAAATTGCTCTTGGCAGGAGATTGCAGAATCCCTTGCAATAACAAGAAAATATCTTGGCCCTGTCAGTGATTTTAACATGAAAGGCTCCTTTCCCTTGCTTTTAGAAACAAGCTAATTAATAATTTCCTAGAGCAGTGACTTTGTGACCACAGAAATCTGCACCAGGCAGTGCCTCCCTGGGTTCTGGCAAAACGCACCAGCCCAGCTCAGTCCCACAAATGCCATTAGGCACAAAAACATCATAGATTTGTTTGCATGTAGAATGCACAGGTCTGTGTTCACACAGGATTTCTGTTTTAAGAACACTTAGAATTTGGGGGTGAAGGTGTAATTTCAGAGATGAAGACTGAAAGCCAGCCAAGGTTCAGCTCTGTGATCTGTGGCAAACGCCCACTAAGATGCTGAGGGATTATGTGACCTGGCCTAAACTAGCTGAGTTTAGCTTGGCAGCAGCTTTTGATGAACTTTTTAGTAAAACAGAGAAATTACAATCAAATTTGTTTGAGTGTCTGTCAAATACAGACTTGCTGCATCAGGCTAAGCTGAATATATTGCATCTGCATAGAAATTCAAGAAAGTTAGCTGAGTTTTATAAGTACTGTGCATAAGTATTTTAAATTTTTGAATAGATGACTAAACATGAGGAATAATCTTTAGTGGGGTGGTGGGAATGATATAAATTCAATGTCGTTACACTACAATTTATGAAGCTGACCTACAGGAGATATTCCAGAATTTTTGTCACATGATGCTTTCATTATTGAGAAACCACTGTATCATTAAAAACATGATGAGCAGCACAAATAGGGGATTGTCTTTGCAGGCATGTTGGTGTCCATCTCCAGTTGTACTGGAGCACATGAGAGCCTGCATTATTGCCCTGTACCCACGGGTTCTTTGTCAAAGCTGCAAAACTCTTATCTGAGTAAAACAATTATTTTTAAACGCTGCTGCTGAAATACAGTTCCACCATAATTATAATTAAACAGGCACCCACATACTGCAAAGTGTGGCACAGTCTAGCCACAGTAACAAACTACTGCATGGAGCTCCATGCAGAGGGATCTGCTCCCATAGCTAAATTTGCTCCGGGATCTCTGCAATAAACTGAAGGCTCCAATCAGGCAGCCTGTGACTCATGCAGTGCACCATTTCTAATGCCTCTTATGTGCAGAAATGAAAATAAAAGCAGCTCTCTTGTTCCCAGAGCCCTGGAGGGGGGAGTCCTCACGACTGGCACTGTTTTACAGACCCTTGGTCACTGAAGGGCCGACTGACACCCACGGCTGCAGAGCCTGTGGCAAAGGGAGTGGGAAACAAACAGCACTTCTTAATTAAAGCATTTTATTCAAGCTGCAACCCCTCACAGCAGACACATTTCATAACTTCTAGATCTATGTTCACACAAAGATTGACAGAAAAACCCAGCCATGAAAGAAAACAAAATTTTTTAATGTTTATTTTTCCATGAAAAAACTTCACAAGGAGAAAGAGGCTGCACAGGAGAAAGCGTACATTCTTTAATCACTGTTTATCTGTTGGTTTGATAGCCAAGGCTGACATTTCTTCTACAGTGTATTTATTTGTTCTCGTAATATTACAGGACATTTACCTTTTATTTAAAAAGGATCATCATCTATGAATATTGTTAAGAACATTGTCAGGCAACACTGTCAGTGAAGAATTTACATGACCTAGATCAGCTGTAGATGAAGTGCTTTCATTTTAATTCTTCTCATATTTTGTAACAACAAATGTAAACCACATTTTTTAAATGTTCAGATATGTGAAAGGCTTTGCATCAAATGTAATGGAGAAACAAAAGTTTAGTATTTCAAAGAACAGATAAAATTTTCCAATGCCAACAAAGCAACACTGAAATTCTCAAGGAAGAAAATAAAATTCCTGTCTTTCCCCTTAAACCACCTGGAGACATTTATTAAGGTGTTAAGTGCTCAAATGTGACTTCCCTCACTAGCATTATACTGCTGAGATTTTTAGATCCCCCAGCAGCAGAACCTAAATGAAGTTCCATGTTTTCACAGTGAGATAACCTGACCCCTCCTGACTGCCCCTACACACAACCTTCTGCTGCGCAAAGAATCTTTGCCGAGCTGTAGAACAGACGAAAACAACTCCAAAACAAAGACCAACCCTCCACCCCTCGAACACCAAGAGGCGTCACCTTTGCCCCGTTAGATCAGTGCATGTTTTGCCTTCCGTCTCACTCAAACCAATTCCAGCAAGCTGCTTGAAGTCTCCCTGCCACGTTTGTTCTGAAGTGTACAAAAGAGGTAACAAGAGTTTCAGAAGCAAGCTCACAAGATTGAGAAACAACCGCATTTTGAAGTATTTTGTAAGAAAAGGAGTTTGACAAATAAGCACCTTAATTTCAAATTAATTCAATAACATGACGGAGAAGGAAAACTTCACAGTTTCAGAATTAGTAGAATTAAATCTCTTTGAAGCTTGCAAACCACAAAGGTCAAATATCTTACTTCAATCAGTACTCCAGTATTTCTGTAAAGAAATACTTTCAAGTATTGTTACAAAAGGCACTGATTTTTTCCTTCAGCCATCAAGATGTAACAAAACCACAGAATTTGTGTCACATTGGGCCAAACTCCTGGCCCAAAAGATATTTGCCACTAACCTTGGAGCACTTGGATTTCACCCAGTCATTGTTTAACAACTATGTTCTTTTCCTTTATTGATTTTCTTACAAAATCACACACATCCATCACAGGTTTTAATGATACAATGATTAATGGTACATTAATGGTAATGACAGAGAGGGGAACGTTTAGTTGTTCTAATTTAAAAGTGAAATTGGACACTTCTGAAGTTAAACATTCAATAGATAAAACATTTAGCAATTTGTTTCTCCACGTTATTATCAATTTATTTTTAAAATCTGGAAATCAGATTCAGAAACCTGATTCAGGCAACTCTCAGGACAGATTCCTTGAACATATGGTTCAAACCTGGTATTTCAATTTAATCAAAAGCTTGGAAAATAGGCTCTTATTTTTTTTAAACTGGATGTAAAATTAAATTGGGAATTGCTGTTTTGCTTTCTATGAAGTCTGACAATGGCCAGATGGGTTGAATTTCTCAATCCTTAGTCAAAATGTGGAAGAATACAGTGTGGAATATCTCTCTTCTGAGGCATGTTGAGTACAGAGCATTAAGTTAAGGCAGATGTATGAACAGGTTTTCTTCAAAGGGGATTTCTTTAGCTCAAAATTGTCAGTGTTTCAAAGGAACTAGGCAAGACTAAAAAAATACTTGCAATTCTTTTGCTTAGCCCTAGAGCCTGCAATTGGACAGAGTTCCCTGGTACGCTTGAAAGCAATGGACCACCAAAGAGGTAAACTAAGCAATATTTAATTATAGCTACACAAACATTCCTCAACTCACACCCAAAGCTTCCAGCTCCTCATCTGCAGCAGGAGTACATTACCTGACAATAATTAAACAACCTGCAACAAAACAGCAAATTACATAACAGCTAAAATATTTAACCTATAGCAGCTATAGTATTTAATCTCTAGCATCAAAGTTTCCTGAAATCAAGAGTGATCAGAATCCCTGCACAGGCTACTCAGGTTTGATGGGATGCTCTGGGACACCTAGAAATGACTTCGGGACATCACTGGACAGGGGCAGAGGTAAAGGTAAAACTTCTGACAGTAGCTGCATCAGTGCAGAGCTTGATGAAGCTGACCTGAGGACGTCATCTTACTCTAATGCTGTCTAGAAATACTTGCTGTTTACATGCCCATCCCTAAAGCAGGGGAGGTGTGAGGAGCTGGTGGAGGGAATTACCCTTCCTACTTGGACCCCTCCACCGTAACAAGACATGGGCTGCATTTCACTGTGGAAACTACAAGAGGAAACGACAGACTCAAAAACCTAACCTAAATCCCCCAAAAAGTATAACAAAGAAACTAAGATAAACTTGGAAACTCCATCACAGGTGTGATGAGTCCCGAACAGGAATGAAACCTAATCCTAACTGAGAGTAGTGACTTTACCTACCAGAGTACAAAAGCTATAAAATACAGATCAGCTGCTTCTGATGGAAGACAGTAGTCAAATTTGGTTACATGAACATAATGGAATGTAAAATATTAGAAATATTGTTTCTAAATTAATGATCTCTTGTTGAATGCCAAAAACAAATGTTGTGATTTAATTAAAAAATAACCAGGTCTCACATTTTCAAAAATTCTCTCCAATTACTTGTCACCATTCTTATACTTTCTTTTCTTGGGACAGAGAAGCTCTAATCCCTGATAAACCAACTTCAATGGAAATTGCAATGATAAATTCTAAATACTAAACATTTGCTAACATAAATCAGTAATATTAATTCATTATATAAGCAAGTGAGGTGGCAGATTTGAGTGGAGAATTACTGGGGGTGACTGATGAGCTGCTGTGCGTGGAAAAGTCTCCTCAGGCAGCACAACTGCAGCCTGGAGCACTATGTGTCACAGCACATCTCACACATTCTACAACAAAGAAAACTTAATTTTGAGCTCACACTTCTGGGGGAGTGTAGCCTCAACGTGTCTTTGAGGTAAGTCTTAATGAATACCAGTGATTTAAAAAAAATACAGATCTTAAGAATGTACATAAATTTCTGCTAGTGTCTGCTAAACTACAAACCATTTAAAACTAGATCTGTCACTCATAACTCTACAAAGTCAGACATTTAAAGCTTCCATGTACATAGAAAATCCTGTTAGGAATCAAAAATTCAAGACAATTTGTGGTCAATAATGCTTCTCTCTTTGCTAAAATAAATAGACAATAATTAAAGGAACAAAAGGACATGGCCCTACATAAGAAGGAAAGTCTCTTCATTTTCATCATCCCCCTCCTCTGAGCAAGAGGTAAGGAATTTATTTTTCTTGATGGTTCTCTCAACAAAACAGTTTTACCCATGGTTTCTGCTATAGTATTTTCCTACTGAAATAAAATCAGTGCATTAAGAATATCTACAATATACTGGAAGCCATATGCACCTTTTCTCAGGATAAGCAGATAAGGCATTTACCTGATGCTATAACACTACTTTCTCATGTACCACTCCTCTGGTCTGTACTTGCTTGGTGCCACACTACCACAGCACTATAGAAATATAATGCTCTACAGGTGGAAGATGTGAGAGGCCAAACACAAACTGTGAAGAACTGCATCCAACAGAAAAGCCAAAATTGATGTAGGAATCTAACACAAAAAGAAATCAACTAAAAATATATGCATAAAACATGTGCTGCTCAATAGGTTTACACAGTCATTATCCCTACCCTTCCTTCAACAGAAGGGAGCAAACTACAGAAAGATATTACTGAATTCAAACAACATGAAAGAGCTGGTAAAACAAATTATGCTCCCTCTTCAAAACCACATTATCTTTTTTCTAGTCTAATTAAAAATATTATACTGCAATTAAATAAAATTACTAAAAACATCTCATGGAATTATTAATACATCTATTCAAAACCAAAAGCTGTTCCAGAAATGCAAACACTACAACTAAAAACTTAAAATGCCACTGAATTTGTTTCCATTATACAAATCAACCATGACCAATACTCTTTAGAGACTTGCTATAGTCATTTAATGCTTTACTAAGGTCTGATGCAAAACCTGTTAAAGCCAGTAGAAGGTAATGTTTGGAAAAGGCCTTGAATTACACACTTTTACTGTGAGACACGAATCTGAGAGTGCTGAGCCATTCCAATCTGCTTAGAATTTTTGTATCAAGAAACACCAAAAAACCAAGTTCCCATACAAAGAGGTAGCAGTCATCAATATATCTGATTTTTCAGTATTTAGACAGAACAGTAACACTTCCTATTTTTCTGCATCATATTGGAAGATGCTTTCTGGTACTTAAATAAATTTCTGTAGCTTGTACATGCTATTCTGTTTGCCTGTCTGGTGAAATTTATGGCACTTGTTGCTTTACTGTAAGAGCAGCTTGTAAACCCTGGAGGAAGAAATGAAGTAGTATCCCTAAGTATCCTAAGCTCTAAAAAAATCTGTGCTTTTCTAATCACAGAACATTCGAATACCTGTACACTAGAAGTGAAACAGAAGTAGTGACTCTGGGAATGTGCATCCTCATCCCATTAAACAAAACTTAATGTTACACTGTATGATTAAAGGCCAATCACAGTGAACACACAGACTGAGCATGGAGAGAACATCTAGACAGAAAATATAACTACCATATTGTAATTAAACATTATACACTATAGTTAAATAAAGTGAGGCATACAATCTTTTCCCTACAGCAATACATTAATTAAAAGTGTCAATAACAAAACAGATTTTTGATTTATTTTTTTAAAATACTGGAATACAGGCAGAATTTGATGACCTGATCCAACTGAAATAGAAAAAATATAATGCCATTCCAGCTGAAAATTTGAGTTGGAGTTGTTCAGCCTGGAGAAGACTGGAGAGATCTTATAGCAACTTCCAGTACCTGAAGGAGCTACAAGAGCTGGACAGAGACTTTTGAGAAGGGCATGCAGGGATATAACCAGGGGGAATGGCTTCAAACTGTAAGAAGGCAGATTTAGATTAGAGATTGGGAAGAAATTCTTTAGAGTGAGGGTGGTCAGACACTGGCACAGGCTGCCCAGAGAAGCTGTGGATGCCAGATCTCTGACAGTGTTCACAATCAGGCTGGATGCAGCTCCGAGTAACCTGCTCTAGTGGAAGGTGACCCTGTCCATGGCAGGGGGGTGGAATAAGATGGTCTCCCAGTCCCCTTCCAAGCCAAACCATTCTAATATGGGAAAAATTAGAGAAAAAAGATCCATCTGATGAATTACACATTCACCTAACTGTGACAGTTTGGTTCGTTATTCTGAACTTCTGAACCTAGTGCTTGTTTTTTTCAGAGGGCAACAGAAAATCTGCAGGCTATCTAGAAGCAGATTGAAGGTTTCCTGGCTCCTATCCAAAGGTAAACAGACAAACAAAAAATTATGAAAGACTGAGTTTTACTAAAGTGTAAAAAATAATAAATGCCCAAATGGGTTTCTTTATCTTCATCCTTCCAAAAGCATTTGCCATCTGTGAACAAAGTAGCAAAGTTTTTTCATTCTTCAAAATGGCATGTGAGAATTGAGAGGCTCACCCAAAGGAGCTGAAACAGTGAATTAGAAAAGCTCCTTAAAAACCAAACATAAGAAAAATAACATTTCAGCCCTTGCTTTGCTGACAGGTGAGATAACAACCATTTCTGGTGCCACAAAGAACTTTCAGATAGACTGGCATTTCAATGGAAGGAAGAACCACACCAGTCCATACGGCTCCCTTAAAACAAAAGCCTCTTGGGTTCATGACCAACATTTCTTTAAGTAAGAAAAAGCAGTAACAACTGATACTGTGGATTTACTGACAGGTGTCAGGAGTAATTGTTTTAGGAAAGACTATATAAAAATTTCTTTCACTACTGCACTTTATAATATGTGTGACAATACTATCTTTCAACTTAAAACAAAGTCATCTTCTCAGAACTGATCATCATGACCAGAGCACAGGGCCTAACCCAATTACCACTTAAGCATGGTGGAAACCCTTCAAGTAATAAACTCGCACCATCACTATCCCCCTGCCCCTACTTACTATGGCAAGTCGAGGGAAATTTATTTGCAAAACACTTAACCCCCAGGGGCAGAGTTTTGCAATAGAGCTTTAAAGTGTCTTACTCAAAGATTAGGTAACCAGTGTTCTAGCAAAAGATCAAAAGCTCTCAACATAAATGTAAATAATTCATTATCAAATATACAGTTCTGGTTCAGTGGCCACTATTACAAATCCAGGGACTAACAGTGACTTCAAAAGACTGAATCAGACTTCAAGAGTGTAATATTCTTCACAATATTACGTATATGCAAGACAGAAGTCTTCAGAACAGTCTTTGCAGAGAAATCATAAAAATGGGAGTGAATCACCCCGCTTGAAATGGTTGACATTTAATTTTCGCAGTGTAGATATTCAACCATTACCTACCACTTTCTATAAAATATAAATTGGTATGTATCAGAAAAGCTCCAGCATGGCTTTGTGGTGGTTATTTTATATACATTGCAGAGAGGCACATTCTTTGTTAAAGATCAGCATGAAATTCTTCTGCAGGAACTTGAATGCTTCTTTCCACAGAAAATTTTCTGTGAACCTTTGCTCTTCACTTAAGGCGGTCACGTTGAGTTAAAGCAAAATACTCCGTTTGCATAAAACTAGAGCTGCACCTAGTTTAAGATATTTTCAAAATAAACATGTCATAAGTGTCATTACAGAAGAATAAGCAAGAGACTTCCTTTCTAGAGTGGAGAAAGAAACTTCCTTTTGACATTCTATTAAAATGTAATAAGGGCACAAGAGGAATTTTGAAGTGTTAGTCCAAAATGATGTACTCTAACACGATATACAGTGCAAAGATCTTACAGTAACATCACAAAGTAACACCAGATCTTTCAAATGGACTCTAAAAATTGTTGCTCATATCTTAAGACTGGCAGACATCCAGTACGTTCACAATTGGCAACAGAGTCGACAGTATTACAAAGTTATTGCTGCTACTGTAATGCAAAGAAATGAGGTGATGATAAATTTTCCCATTAGGCTGTAGTGAAAACTACTTCATTTTACCAAGCATATTATTTCTTAACTTTGTCATAAGCTCCAGGAAAAAACAGAGCAAAGTTATCTATTTGTACTTTCTCCCACAGAAATGGTGGATAGCAAAACGAAGTGTGAAATCAGCTAGCTTTGTGTTAGTTGATTACAAAGGTGTGTATCAGTTCCACTTGAGCTGAGCTGCCCCGGTCTGTGCCAGAGACCTGCAGGGGCTGGCTGAACGAGACTCCTGCCATCATACAGGCACTGCTACCTTTGCTGCAGTAGTAGAGGCACGCTTTGATGGCCAGGGTGGCTTCAGCTGACACACAGCTCCCAGGGAGCTGAAAGGGAATGACAGTTTGACAGGAAACATCCTTTATTTCTCCTGTCAGACACTGTCCTTGCAGCAACCAGGTATTATCTGCAAAAGAAGAACAGATTTTATCATTAGGGTACTTAACACCATGTCTGAAAGCTACAGAAAACACTAATTCTACCTATAGGACAACAAGGACTTCCCACATACAACATTAGAGGAAATTTCCTTTCTGATTTTTCCTGTCGTGAACAGAAAAAAAAAAAAGGAAAAGTAATTTACAAATGCTTTTTTATCAGTCATTTAAAGATGCAGAGATCCATAGTTTTGCATCAGCACTATAGGTGTATACATATAGTACATCTTATTTAAATGCAATGGAACTGCAATTTTTCCTATACACTCTTTAAAGGATATTAAAATTTATTCTGATATGCTCAAGCAAAACTTCTTAAATTAGTGGCTACCATACATTTGTATCAGAGATTTAATACACCAGGTAAGATATTTGCCATAAATGCATTAAACTGCAGGTATAAAGATGGCATTTCCAAACAGCAGTGTTGGTCTTATAGGTGGGTTGGTGCAATCTAGCAATGCTCAAGCTGACTGTTAGAATGAAACTTGAGTTTCACATTTATTTAAATATTTGAGAGTACAGGAACTAAAAAACGACCTGCACGCTACACACACCAAACCCATTGCATTGAACCATAAAATAAGCAGCATGTACTAATTCAAGCAAAAAGCAGTCTATCAGGTGCTTGGCTTTTTCAATCTTTGCACTCCGGCTGTTAAATGCATCAACTCTAAATATCATGTATTGCATCACAAGGTCAAACAGGAACACAGGACAGGAAGGGATGTCTTGATTCATCAGATTGAGATCCCCTGCACTGCAGGATGTGCTGTTATAACCCACCTTCCATCCTAACCAGGGACTTTACCTTCTGCTGTGATAAACCAGGCACTGGGAGCTTCTTCATTCAGTTTTGAATCTGGAGGAAGAGTCAACTTTAATAAAAACTGAATTGTCTGGCCAGGAGCTACAGTTAGTGAAGGAAGTTGAACATTCGGTGCAGATTTAGGCAGTCTTGGAAGGTTTGTTATTTTATCCTTTTGCACAGGCAGGTTATCTGGAACATCACATGCTTCTGGCTTCAGGATAGGCAACTATCAGAAGAAATCAAACAGAATATTTATTTTCATTAGCACTGAAAATAAATGGGCTTTCACAACACAATCACAGTTTCAAAGTGACATCATATGGCTATTGGCCTAAAACTTTCTGACAGGGTGCAACAATACTATAATAAAAAATAAAAAGGGAAGGACAAAATGTTTTCTTGAAATGAAAAAACCCTGATTAATCCAAATAAAAGCAATATTTACTACTAAAACCATAAAAACCACAACTACTTTACAATATCCCTTAATTTAAAATATTTACAGTTGGATTACATTTTTGCTTTAGATAAACTGTAAATGTATTTCCTCCTCATTCCAGTATTAAGCCGCATGCTTCAGTAATAAAATCCAGGATTTAAACTATGCACATTGCACAGTAAAATATGAGAGAATTTCCAGAAAAGCCACCAACATGTTAAATGATATGAAAATTTAAAGACACATTAAGACTGTGTACTATTAAATGCAAGAAACATATGAGAAGACATTAGGACCACTATGTCCTAAATATATGTATATACGTATTTGGAAAAATCATTAAGACATAGTGGCATTGTAAGATGGACATGAGCACACATTTGTTTGTCTACAACCAAATAAAGCTGTGCTCAATTTTGACAGGGGTTTTGATTTGACAGCTTGAAAGCCCACTATATATCCTGCTTTAAGTCACTGATTTCCCAAAATCATCTCTTACAGCTTAATTACAGGGCTTGGTAATTGAATTCACTTCCCTTTTCTACAAAGTGCTCATGAAATGCTTTTCATGCTGAAAAACTGGGCTGTACATTTTAATGACTTGTGTTTCTGTACCAAACTTTTCTAGAGAGTTGTCACTTTCTGTTCTCATGCAAAAGTTGAATTTCTGAAGACTGAGGCTTTCAACAACTTTGCTAACAGGCAATGTTTATTTGCCTGATCATCACAAAACATCCTGTGAATACAGCTACTGTACCCAAAGTTAGCTGTCTCATTTTTATCCCACTTGCTGAAGTCTGTAATAGTAATTTATATCAAGAAACACCACTATCAGCCTGTTTAATAAGTATTACTTGCCATGGAAAGAATTTTTGTTTCCAAATCCAGCACTTTAATCTGATGATTATTTGTGTCTGCAACATACATCAGGCGGCCGTTTTCTTCAACACACAAACCTCCTGGTTCATTGAAAGCTGACTCTGTAAAGCTGGAACCAACAACATTGCTTGGCTCTCCTGTGCCTGCCAGGGTAGCACAGTTCTTCATCTTGGGATCTACAACCTTAATCTAAGGAAAACAAAGACAAAAAAAGCTTCTCTGAAAAAACCGAGCAGGGTTTAGATGTTCTGTATTATCTCATGTCCCACATTTCCAGTAGCCAGCACTGCTTTTTGAGTACCTCAGCTGCCAGGTGTGCATCCTAGATGCTGTGTGATCACTCTTTACCAAGTGACATCTCCTACCTTCCCCCCCACTCTCTCATGGATTTCACTTCTTCCTTTGGTCTTCATTCAAGGGCTCTCTCCCGTGATTTTGGAGGTACCTACCCCTCTGCTATAAAACTGTGCTGGATGGCTTGTTTTTCTAATGTTTGCTGGCCTTCTAGAAACATTTGCAAAACAGTGAGAGCATAACAAAATTGGCAGGCTAACTTCTAGATTACTTTTCTTCTACAAATAGATGTATTTTTTTAAAGTAATAGCAAAAAAATTTATAATGTTTTATACAAGATCTGAAACCAAATATCATTTGCCTTAAAATTTCAATAAGCATTTAGTGTTATATACCTTATTCTTCAAAGCAAAGAGATTACTTCTCTTTTAATACATGTAGTCAGTGTACAGTTACAAACCTTCTAGACATGAATGCTTATCTAACATCACATAAGAACAATCACGCCAAACAAACACTCTTATCCCAGAGTTCCATACAGGCAATCCCCAATACTACCTCTCAAAACTTGGGTGGCTTTCTTAAGAGAAAAGCTCTCATCCTCTCGGATTCATCAAGCCTGCAGTATTCCTGACTAAGCCCTTTTTGCTCTTTTATTGTAGTTCAGCATCTTTGGGAAGGCACACAGAAAGTCTTTAGTCTGAACTGTATCTCAGCACTTCAAATTCACCTTCTCCAAGAGACAATCGTATCAACACAGAAGAATGTGACAGCAAAACAATGGTAAAGAGAAGGACCCATAAGGGAGGGAAGGAAGGAAGGAAAGGAAAAGAACCCAGAAAGGAACTAGTGTAATTAATTCCCTCAGCTTAACAGAACCAAGCACAAACTTTGTACATTACTAAAGTAATTCTTTGTAGTAATAAAAATTTCCAGGTCTGTATGTAACAAGTTACTATACACTTACCTTATGATTATAGGAATCTGCCACATAGAGCAGGTTTCTTTTCTTGTCCCATGTTACTCCTAAGGGATGCTGCAGCTTTGCATTTATGCCTGCTCCATCCACATCACCAAAGGCAAACAAATTCTGAAAAATTATTTTATTTAATGAATACATTTGACTATTCAATGTGGACATGAATTTAAATGATTGTAATTAAATGGAAATTCACTGACTTTTAAAAAAAAAATCAAGACAACTTCAAAACAAGAATACTGAAACCTGGAAGTGTAGATGCTAATCACAGAAATGGAAACTCTCACATCTAAGTTATAAATATGAATCCAGCTGATTTAATGACCACACAATGCTGAATCAAATTGGCTATTTTAAGAACAAGTGAAGTAATTTCTTATCTAAGGAGCAACAGCCTGCACTACAACCTGAGCGTCACAACCGCCACACATTTGCAAACCAAGCAGTGAAGTTAAGAAATTGATGGCCATGGAAACTGATTTACCCTCTCACCCCAAAAGTGGTTCCTCCAGGTCAGGCTTGAGGAATATTAGTAGGGCAGTGTGGGGAAGTTTGAAGTGATTACCAATGGGTCTCTCTCTCCTCCTACAAGGTGCTTCACCGCCCCGTCCTTGAGCGAGATGGTTCTCACGGTGCTGCTCTCGCTGTCGGCCACGAACAGGCAGCTCCAGGGCTCCTCGGGGGCCAGGGAGAGCCCCGAGGGCTGGGCAAACCCTGCCTTGTGTGGGTAAGCGTTGTTCCTGTTCTCCTCATTCCCACTCCCGGCAAAGCGAAGGCAGACTCCTTTCTTTAATTCACTAAAGGCAAATAGCACCCAGTTTCAATCACGAGTTTGAAATAGCTCAGACAAGATGCATAAACAGAAGCTATAGAACAGGCACTTGTGAGTTATAAAACCAACTGTAATGCAGCAATGAGGAATTACTCAATGCCTTTGTGCTAAGTTTTATATCACCTCAGTACATCATTCATTACTAGGTAACTCAGTAAATGCAAGGAAAAGCAACATTCAATTATATGAATGTACCTTACCAAGTCATAGCTGTATAGCTGAGGCAGCATCTTTCATTTCATCTAACAGATGTGGGAAAAGGAGGCAGACTTCTAAGCATATAAGCCTTTAAACTAAATTATTTTCAGTTTAATTTGATTATCTCTCTCTTTGGGATCTGAAAGCTGTTGATCGGGACAAGCAGCAATTTCACATTTCTCTTAGTACAGTTGCTTACCTTCCCTTTGGTAGTCTTCCACCTTCCAACATCAGTGCCCATATCTGGTGAATGCCTGCCATTGCTATCCATAACACATTATCTTCCTGTGTCCCTGAAACTTTTAGAAAGGGACACAGAAAACCAGATGAAAAAACCCCACTTTGGAAATGTTTTATTGCACAAAGAAATCATCAAACCAACCCTTCTGTCCCCCCTGCCCTCTCTCATCTTCCCTATAGGGGAAATAAATAAAACATGACCAAAAAATAGAGCAAGAGAGAGAAAATGTCTTTCATCTACCAAAATTTGCTATTTTTCTTCTTTTCTTCTTGCTATTTTATTCCCAGGGGTTTAAAAATCGTGGTTTTAATATCCCTCTCTGATAAAGGCAATGTTTCAAGTGAGATTTGCTCTTTGCAACATTCTGCTATTGTGTCTGTTTCACCTGTTTTTATTCATGCCAGCCAACAAACAAGTACCTATCTTTGCTAAGTGTGGTTTTGGGGGATGTGATCTTAATTTTTTTTTACTACATTAGTGACAAAATTAGATACTCCAAAAAACTACTGGGAGTTGTTTACAGGTTTTGAAAGAAATAATCATGGCAGTACCATTGTACATTACACACAGAGGACATCATGTTTTAAGATAAGGCTGGAGAGCATCGATTGCAGTTTATTCAAACAGTAAATGTGATGTGGGCATTTCCTAATTTCCCCCTGAAGCAACCACCCAGTTTCCAAGTTGTTTTCCCTATGCACATGTAAATGTGGTAGCACAAATGCAAGATGCAGATTTGTGGAACAGTGATCTTCTGATGAAGAAGTGTTCAAGCATGTGTCAAACATCTATTTTTTTTCAACTTGAAGTATAAAACTACTATTCAGCAATCCAAATCTATAAATAACTACACAAAGCTTGCCCAGATAATACTGCACAAAGAAAATTATACAAGGGGAAACTGAAGAACATTTATGTGCTCTATAGCTTTAAATGTAATCACAGTACAGCAGTAAAAAATGCATGAAGGCAGGTTGTGAAAGACAATGAAAAAAATTCCCAACAACCCAAAAGCAAAAGAAATTTACTTATCTTAGTTTTTCCTGAAAATCTTAAGGAACAGAAAGTTGACCTTCAAAAACTGCATTAAAATGGAGTCTTTCTAACACTGTCCCATGTAGTCAGAGACAACATCAACACTTTTTTTCTAAATAAATGTATTAGGTATTGGAATAACCATCAGCCACTCAACAGAAAAGTACCTTCAAATTGCCCACAGAAACTTTTTATTCACAATGAACTTAGCATTGTGCATCTCATAGCTGTTCCTGAAAACAACCTCATGGATAATATTCCCCCGTCTCCCAAAAACATTTTGGAGTTTCAAAATAAAAGCAGTGTTATGCGAAACACTTGCATGCATTTTAAATCTGACAAGTTAGTCCAAAAAATAAAATTACCAGCATTCCCCCAACTGAGAGCCTGTCATTCTTCTTCTAATCCTAAATCTTTTCTAGACTACACATCATAAGAGGGGAAAAAAGGCATCCTTCTTTCTCCAGAATTAATTTCTTTATACTGTGAATTGTCTTCAGAATAGTATGACATGATTTTAACAGAGTTTTTCTTCAGCATTTTCAAGATATACAAGTTTCCAAGACTGTTAGAAAAGTAACTCTGGTGAGTTTTCTGCACCTCCCTGTGGCTCCATGTTTTTACATAAACTAGAACTCCAAAAATGAAAGTTAAACTTGCAAAGTACCTAAAAGCTTTTTCTTGATCAAAAAAAGTTTGCAAAATGAGTTGCAAAACACACATTTTATAAATTATCAGAAATGCTACCAAAGTTCCAACAATGCCAGAAACACTACTCCAGCATAAAAAACGAAAACAACACCTCCCTGTCCCAATTACTTTTTGACTAGAGTTCATTTCTAAGAGATTTAAATTGAAAAATAGATTATGAAATCATTTCACTCCTTCCTATATAGTAACTGCTCGGCTTCAGGATTTTCTATTTCCATTATGCATATCTTGCACTTTCAGATGTTACTATTCTAAGTACCCCAGAATGAAAACTGTTAAAATCACTGCTCTATTCAGAAAGTGAGCTTTTAAATCTTGCTATGCAATTTATTCTGAGTGATCTCAGAAGGTTTTGTTAATTATTTAATATTCACTTTATCCACCAATTAAATGGAGTAAGACTTGAACTGAGCACTGTTGAAGAATCTGTTCTGTTCATCTATCCAATTCTCTAATACCACAGACTGAAAATTCCCCTGTGACAGCTAGATGTTGAAAAATTGAAAAGGCTTCTTACTCTAATTCTGCACACAGTAAGATGTATGAAATATGAGAAAAAAGTATCAATATTAAATTCAAATTTGACTGAATATGTAAGATTGATAGAGAGAAGATCTCTTCTTCAACTAGAGAACAAGGCAGTAAAAATAAGTAAGAGCTTCATAACTGTCATAAATTTCAGCATAAGTATTTTCTACTGGATGGCCATTAGAACAAAGAGAATGGATGCAAGCATGGAAACAGCACAAGCTCTTTGTGGAATTGTGGAAAATATGTCAGAGTGTTAATAAAAGAATTACACGAACCCAGAAAATTAAAACTAATGCTACCCAGCTAGAGTATTTTATCACACAATGGTCCTCACATGGCTTAATGCTTTATGTTCTGATACAAAAGGCACAAAATTTTTTTCTTTCATCATAGAATAGTTTGAGGACATCACCATTGTTATTCTCGTACATTTCTTGCAGGAGAAGGGGGCCAGGGAGAGCCAGAATGCCATAACTATGGTAATGCCATCATTATAATAACTCCTTATCATCCATGAATGGAAAGAATTTATTTCTAAAGAATTTATTATAAAACAACATAAGAGAACAAAGCAATTCTCTTACATTTATTCAATTAAGCACCACATTCCAACCCATCTTGAGCTGCTTTAAAAATGCAGCGTAGTTTCTCCTTTTTAGGGTATGTGCTTTCTTATCTGTGGTGTGCCTGTATCCAAGCGAGGTGTGGCTTGCAAATGGGATATACTTGTGTTATAAACATTCACTAACAGTGAACTACAGCCCTGAGTGCACAAACATTCCCCACTGCAGGATGCCTCAGTCACTGTACAATGCTGCAGCTCCTGACTCTGCCTCTGCTCTGTGTGTTAAGAGTTCACAGTCCTGTCTGTACACAGGCACATCTCCAAACAGTCAGAACACTGCTGACCGTTACTGGTGAGTCAATCTGAATGGACAGAAATGAATTTGTCTGAAGGGATTCCATTCCCAGGACTACCCACACATCCAGCTTCCCTATCTGGAACTGCATGCTTACTTCCAGTCTGGGAATTGAAAGCCTGGGAATCAAAGTTACATTTTGTGTTTGGCACCACTGACATTTTCTAAATAGACTGAAGCCTGAAAATATTATTCTTGTCTACTAATTTTATCTTTGAAGAAATAAAAAGAACCAAGGAAGAAGTCTGTTGGTACCCATCCTCTGCAAATTCACAAGGAGCAAAAGGGGCTACACAACACACCCTGCAGTTCACAGACAGGCACGTGCACAGTGAATGTACATCTCACCTGCTCTGCAGTCAGTGGAAGATCAGCAAATTAAATGCAAATCTGATAGAAGAATAGAGAATCAGTGATCTTCAGTGAGACACAAACAGCAAAGCTCCAAAGGAATGCTTTATCAGTGAAGCCTGGACTTTTACAAGTACACTTCATCCTTTTTGGATGACTAAAAATCAATTTTCTTCTTTTTTTTCTGTGCTACCTGGCACTCTTTCACACAGTGTTGCATCATGCAAACAGCACAACCCTTTATGAAAGAAAGCACTTCTGGAGTTTTCCTCCTTAGTTAACATACCTTCCTTCTCACTAAAGGAAATCCCTGGACTTAGATACCAAGGGCGTGTCATATAGTGGAGGTAATAGGGAGCTAAAAATTATGACTGTAATGAAGTACTTTCTATTTCTTTCCCAAGTTTTCTACCTCAGGCCTTCTAACTGTAATGGCAGTAAATATTTGAAAAAAATCCAAGCAAAAAAGATAGTATTTGCAAACATAGAAGAACTCATTTGGATTACTTAGTGTTGGGATACATCACTATAACTACAGAAGTAGTGAGTCTGGTTATGTGTTTTACTCATTCTTTATTAAGCAGAGCAAACACACACACACCTGAGGGTACTTCAGCACCACTGTTTCCCTTGACTTCCAATACCTGCATTCCATATTCAAAAGCACTTTCAGCCTCAAATGGTAACAGTTAAAAAATGTGTCTCCTGACCCCAGCATGCCTGACAAAGCCTAAGACTTGTTAAGATGTATATTTTCAGCAGTTTTGCATCTGAAATTAAGAACTGATACACCACGCAGTCTTTAGAAATCTGATTTGTAGTTTAAGCTTCTTTATCGTGAACATAGATTTAATTCATAGAATGAGACTAGAGACTGTGGAACAAAGAGAATGAGATCCATCACTCCATGTACAAATATAATACTTTTTTTACAGAAGGCAGCTTCAAGCCATGGATTTCAAAACGATTCTAAGTTTGACACCTGTTAGGATGGCAACTCTGCTAATCCAAATGCTGCTTTTTTACTGCAGAAAGTAATCATTGTCATTATGCATTTTGTCAAGACATGGAGAAGTCCAACTTAGAAAAGGAGTCTGTCAAACTAAATTGAGTAAGATTACTGTTGAATATTCAGTCACTACTCCCATTATATCCTTACATCAAGACTTCAGCCTTGGTAGGGCACAGGCATGTTTACACAAAAATACTGACATAAGTACCTCATTTTTCTGACCTGTTTCTATAATGAACACGTGAAATACTACGAAATTTTGCTACTATTAGTATTCAGTAATACTCATAAATCCAAAGCAAGACTGGGTAAGGTTCTGCTTCACTGCAGTCTTGCACTGTAACTTCTTAATTTCCTATTTCTCAAAAGACTTTTTCACCTAAAACATTTCTTACACAGGAATAAAACCTTATTATACATATTTCACTTTACTTCACCCCTCTCGTTCATGAAGTTACTTATTTGAAATTCCAAGAATCTAAAATTTAAAAAAGTGGCTATTTACAAGTAATTTAGGTTCCAGCTCAACAAGAAAAGACAGACGGTGCAGTTTTGTGTCAGCGATGTCTCTTAACATGATTTTCTGTGGAACTAAACTTGTATAAGGGCAAAGCCAAATGGGGTTTCTTTGAGCTTGTGCTTTGCATAGGAAACTGCTAAAGAGATGAGCAGGCCTTTTGCATTCCAAGTAAATCCACATTGCTATATATCATGAAGTCATATCACATATGCAACATATCTTTGGAAGAATTCAAGCTTTACTTTTTCCAGAAAAATGACACCAAATTAATGCCTGATGATAGCAAAAGCAGCTCTTTCATTTTCAGCTACTGCCCAGGAAAATTCCTTCCACAGGACAGTGACGGCCAGAGCCTCAATGACAGAATGAGACCAGACTAGAAGGAAAAAGGGTGACATGTAGAAGAAAGCATCCCTTCAAGATACAGACAGTTCAGACATAAACGCCTCATGTATGATCTCAGCTCAAGCAGGAGCACTAATTGCTTACTGCTTAAGTGATTTTTAATTTTTTTTTTACATTGGGAAAGAATCACCATAAGTAATACAGGAAAAAAAAAAAAGAGTGTTTGCTCTGGAATGCAGTGGTACCAAATAACCCTCTAGCAGAAACACAGAGAAGGATGAAAAATATCTCACATACTTTTGCCTTTTAAGGGCTATAAAAATTGCACCCGTATGATAAGGTACTGTACTTTCATTTAAATCATATCTACATAATACTTAAATTGACGTAAAAATTTCCAACAAGTTTACTGAAAGCATGGTCAATACTGTACTTGGGAGTTTCTATAAATAGACTACAATCATGCAGTTTAAGACCAGATTTTGGAATGTGAAACACACGGTTATGTCACCAAGCACAGGTCATTGTCCTGCTCCTTCCAGCAAGAATGCAGCTATCAAGAACATTTCACACTCAAATCAACTGTGCATTAAAGTATCACTTGCTTTCAACACCCACTAAATAAAAATAGAAGGGCACAACAGAGGAAGCTAAAAAAGCACACAGTAATTTTGTAATGTATTTTTAAGCTGCTGTCCCTCCCCTTCTATTTCCCACACAATCTATGTTAACGCAAATTTCAGCACCAACCTCAGCAAAGCCAGAATTTAATCCATGGAGTTCATTCAAGAATTTTAACAGGAGGGTAAAACGCAAGCTCAGTGGCCACAACTAAAGAAATAAAAAAGATGACAAGGAAGAATACTCTGTCTGAATCCTACCATCTGTTTTGTCTCCATTAACTCCTCTGCCTCAAAGGGAGACATTTGTGCCAAATTTCGTTTAAATGGTGTTTGACACTCACTTAATCTCTGACTCAGATTTCAGCATCTGCATAGAAGAGGGCAACAAAAGCCTACTTACGAAAATACTATGTGGATACTTAAAAGAATGCTACATAGTATCAGTTCTGAATATTAACTTAACCACATCCTCAAAGTTTTTCTCAGTATTTTCCATTTCTCAACCACCTACATATTAAGGTTTTAAACAAAAAATTAATTTTTTCGGTTGGTCAATACATACTCTCAACTGTCTATAGGAGTAAATTCAAGAAATGTCAATGATAGAGGAAAAAACTCTCTCTTAAGAGGAAATCTTTCCCCTTTGAGACTTTGAAAAAGGTCAGCATAAGCTGTTTAATACTATTTAGTGTAGTACATAACCTACTTAAACATTTAATCTTCCTTTTTCTCCCTTTCATGTTCGGGATAGCACAGCTTTGGACACTGAAATGAAACTCCCAGAAATACCACTTGTTTAAAAATGATAAAATCCATATTTAAAAAAACAGCTATAAATCTATCTTCTGAAACTGCACAGTGTTTAAGCTACAAAGAGCTAAGGAAAATGGCCAAGTGTGGTGTTATCTCCCATACGCCACATCAGTTAAAATGAAAGTCAAACTTGTAAAATTTGTAATAATGAACCTATGTTGTTGAAGTGCATGTTACCTCCTGCAACTTGCACAGAGAGATACAAAGCATAAAGCATACGTACAAAAAAGGACACTGCTGTGTGGATGCAAATAAAAGTAATTCTTGAAACTCTCATAAAGTACCTCACCCATCCAAATGCCTAAACAGACAGTGGCAGATCAGTTTTAATATTCTGACAACAGGGTATATGCTTGTAGGGCAGCACTCTGAGAGGCACAAAGGCACTCTATGTTATACTAAAGAGCAGCAGCAGATCCGACTATGCTCAAGCAAGTTGCAACTTAGCAATTTCCAACTCAACAATGCAACTTGCCAAACTCTGCTGCATTGCTGCCAAAATATTTTGATGTCTGGCAACAAACCTAAAGAAGTCACTGCAGCTTATGACAGTAAAAAATGCTTGCTAGACATGCACAGCAGCCCTGGTTCCTAATGCTCTGGGCCAGGTTCCTGTTAACATTCCATTCAATATAACTCTCCATTTTTACAATTCTCTCTGGTTATAGTTTACTAAAGAATTTTAGAATTTACTGCTGTTGCGGTAATGTGTATTTCCCCCCGGTTTATCTATTAGGCTTATTTCTCTCTCAAAAGAAAAAAAGAATTTAATTTGATTTAATCTCTGCTTAACTGACAGTTTATATTATATTTTATAGCAATCTAAATAGACAACTAACTAATAAGTTCTAATTGAATATGAAAAAAATCTGCACTGGTCTGAACAAAGTGCATTCAGAAGATCTGATTTTTATGCAAATGCTTATTAAAATTCCGCAGTCAGTGTTGAACAGTACAGATGACTAATCCTCTACAGGTGACTAACTCAGTAAATACTATGTTCATGTTGATAACAATTATCATATCAATTAACATTTAACAAGCAGAGCTCTCAAAACTAAAAAAAAAATCATCATATATTTAACTACTGACAGAAGCAGAAGAAAGCATCATGAAAAATTAAAAGTAAAATTATAGGATCCTTTGAATAGTTCTGTTAACCAGCTCAAGTTTCTGAAGCACTGATCAGTTATTAGTCTCCTCTTTGTTAATCTGTGAAGCAGCTCTGCAATAACATCCCACAGAGATCAGCTTTCTGGTTCAAGATCTCTTGAAAACTACACCATCTAGCTGCACAAGTCTCCTGGTTCACAAAAGGAAAATCAGATTGTACAAAATTCAGTAAAACTCGTGCCTGTCTTTAGTAGCAGCCCACATTCAGTAAGATTCTCTTTCAGGTGTTCCTCCTTGCTCTTCCAAGTAGGATTCCATATGCTTAACACAGATTGTAAGGATTGTTGACCAGACCTTTGAAAAAAGGCTTTTTTTTCGGTCCAAGACATGGTAATAGAAGTGCTAAATCTGAAAACACATCCCAGTTGCTTACTCAAGTACTCAAGGCTGCTGGTGGTACTCTCNAGTTGCTTACTCAAGTACTCAAGGTACTCTGTCTATACTGACAATGCATTCGTACCAGAAGATTCTACACTACCAGCATGTCTGAACCAGCTCCATGGACCTGCTGGACCAAGGCCAGAGGAGGCCACAAGGATGATTCAAGAGCTGGAGCAGCACCTCTGCTATGGAGACAGGCTCAGAGAGCTGGAGTTGTTCAGCCTGGAGAAGACTTGACTCTGGGGAGACCTTAGAGCACCTTCCAGTACGTAAAGGGACTGAAAGAGAACTGGAGAGGGACTTTTGATAAGGCATACAGTGATAGGACAAGGGGAAATGGCTTCAAACTGACAGAGGGCTGATTTACAGCAGATATTAGGAAGAAATTCTTTACTGTGAGGATGGTGAGGAACTGGCACAGGTTGCCCAGGAAAACTGTGGATGCCCCAGCCCTGGAATTGTTCAAGACCAGGCTGGATGAGGCTTTGAGCAACCTGGTCTAATGTCCTTGCCCATGGCAGGAGGGTTGGAAAAATGGTGTTTAAAGTCCCCTCCAACCCAAACTATTCTGTGATTCTATGTTCCCCAACACTTGAGTGTATTTTCCTCACTCATAACCGACACAAGATTTCAATGAATGCTTCCACATCAGTAAAATGTTATAATTTACTAAACTTGCAAAGCATCTCTAATTTCAAGATATTAGAGACAAATCATGCTACTTTCCCACCTCTGTTCATCTGCAGATTAAAGAAATCCCAACATTGGAAGTCAATTTTTCATGTCTGAAATACCAACCTAAGGGTTTTATGCCACAGCAAAGCATTGTTCTGTCATTGTTAATAAACTGGAATCTGCAACTTCTAAATTATATTGAAATGGAAACATGAGAAAATTGTGTTTCAATTCACAGTCAGTAACAGCTGAACACACCGCAGTTATGAGATGCCAGGCTTAGGTGTGTTAAGTGAATTGGGAAAGAAAGCTACTTAAGTCCTCGGAATGTGATTCTTGCATTCTATTATGCAAAGATTTATTTTACCTCCTGATGCTTGCAAGGTTTGTGCTGAGGTATTCCTCTCCTATCTGACTGACTCCATAGTGATCTTGAGCCTAATGATTTTATGTCACCTAAACAGGAATAAACAGAGGTCCCCAACTAAAATTATTTTTATTTCCTAAACTCAAATATTTACAAGTGGTCAGACATGTCTGTATAGTCAAGGAAAGAAACTTCTAGACAATGCTTGCTTCCTGTAAAATGTACCTGCTTCTTAAGTGATCCTGGCTTAAGGCACTGGCCTAACAAAAGCAATCATGATTTCCTTCTGTGCTTGGATCCAGTAAATACATAACTTGATACAAAAGAATTTTTCTTCCATCAAGTAATGTTTCAGGATCCAAAGCAGAACTGCAGCTACCATTTGCAATAGAAACTACTGTGTTTTAGACTCATTCTTACAGTAAATCTTTACTTCTTCCATCTCAGATTAATACCAAAACAGGAAAACATTTACACAGTCACACGTGTAAATATGAGATGTTAAAGCTCAACTGATACAGTACTTGAACTTCCAATGACCACATCCCACGGAGAGCTGATAGGCTGCTCTTCTCCTTTTGCTCCACCTTCACTGTCAACACCTTGTACCCCAATGCCTGCCACAGTGGTCACCATCTGCAACTCCAGGTCAATCTGTGTGAAGCAAAATGACACATTAAATGAATGTATGACATTTACTTGACCGAAGTTACAGATAATTTGAGATAGATGTCAAAACCAGAGAAATCCTAACAGATAGCAGGCATTTGTTTTTTAGGGAAATAATTAATTTTACCACAATCCTTGTTGATGAACAGGGAGTATGGGGGTAGGGAAGCAGCAGGCAGCATGAAAACCATGTACCTGGAACTCTATTCCATGTGCAATAAAAATTAACACTGCTCTGTCAGCATTTGCTCCCCAGCAGTAGAAGAAAGCATCACAAATTTCTGGATAAATACTTATATAAACAATGGATGTTTTTTTTTTTTATTTTTAAACTCATATAGGAATGACATAAAAGCTCACACACTGTAACAGTATTTCCCATCTCCATATAAAATAATCTGTACAAAGGCACCTCAGATGGATTAAGGGTGCACCTCCCACTGATCACAAATGGGATATTGGTAAGGATCCGAGTCGAAGATCTTCTGAGATGCACACAATACTTTAAATAATAAGGCAATATTATATTGCATCACCAAAACTTCTGATTATCCTAAATTTGACCTAACTTAATGTAAGATCCAATTCCTACATGCTAAAACTCTGCAAGTGTTTAATCAAAAAGAATACACGTGCAGCCAATTCTGATATTAGGGCAGTTACCTGCATTTGAGAGGCCCAGCCAGCCCATGGAAGTTTAGATATTCACTGCACCACAGCACTACAACAACTTTAGATAAGAATCTGATACTACTGGAAGTGAAACAAAACCAGTTTTTGCTTCCAGTACTAAGAATAGATGTTTCTTAAAACAGGAAAGTAAGAGTGACTAGGAAAAAACCAAACCAAAACCAAAACCCTGTTATGCTATAACGAGTATCCCACCTCATCTCCATTTGAAAGGAAGCACCAAACTATATGTAGCCCTTAAAAAAAACCTGCACAATAGCATTTCTGTATTAGATAGTGGACCAAATTTCCTTTCTGATGTTATCTGGACAGTAATTCATGTGGTATAAATTTTCACTTGTGTAAGTAGAATACAGTATAAGAGCTTAAACTTTGAATTTCCTTATGGAAAATTTACCTTTCTAATTAGGTGATTTTCTGTATCAGCTACATAAATAACATTATTTTTTATAGCGATCCCTTGTGGTGAGTTGAAAGCTGCCTCTGAAAATCCTCCATCTCTCCTTCCACTGTTTGGACCTATAAATAAAACACAGCAAACTCTAAAGTAATTTTTGAAAAAAGTAATCTTAAAAATAAAGTGCATACATTTAAACCGCTAGGAGAATTACATATTCCAAGAGCTGCTTTCACAGCACCTTATATATATATTTTACATTATTACTATTTGGTGTAGCCTCATTTTAGTCACTGTATTATGTAATCAAAATAGCCTGGTGCTATTAAGTTCTGAACTCATTCTGCACAAGTACTCTGCTTTTTAAAGCTCATACTTTAAAGAGAAGTCTTAATAGGGCTCTAAATTGTTCTAGAGGAGTCCTAGTAGGGTTCTAAATTGCACTAAAGGACAACAGCAACAATGGAAGACAAAAATAAAAAACTACAGTTTTTTTTGTATCCTTGACTACATCAAAGCAAGCCAGCAGGAAAAAAATTTCCAAAGCTCAACTCCATTTCATTGGTTTAGATTTTGGTGTAATCACAAATGAAACTAATATTTGACTAGCAACGTTTTCTCATTAAGAAAACCAATTAGGAAGAAAATGATATGGAACTAATTACACAAAAGAACACTAAGAATGATGGAGTGACAGTCTTCTGCACAGAACAGTCAGGAAATAGAAAGGAACGTAACAGTGTGAAGGTAAGCACCGTATTTCAGAGGAGGTAGCATTTAAAGTGCATTAGCAGGATGTCAGCAGAAGACATTCAGGTATGAGTTATGTTTGTACCATGATTTATGATGCAAATAACAATTTCAACCTTTGTGCATGCCCACATTTATTACTGCATTATCAACTTCATTACATTATTTTCTGCCCACTGAATCATTTAACTGAGTCACTGAAACACATAAACTTTTACAGCCTCGTGTCAGAAATGAATTTAGACCTTATCAGACACAAAGGACTGAAGTACTGCTGTGTCAGATTCCAGTAGTTCCCCTTGTAAGCGTGAGAGTGCACATCCCCAGGGAAGGGAATAGGACACAATGCAACGGGTAGGAAGGTACCAGTTTGGAGCTTAGGACACTCCTTCTGAATTCCTGTTTAATGACTCTCCCAGAACACTAAAGGGTAGCTTGGAGGCAGAGACTTCCTCTCACGTATCAAGCAGAAACCAAATTCTCTCATATTTGTCATAAGAAATTCTGTTTGCACATCCTACAGGAGAAAGGTATTTAAACTAATGCCTTAATGATAAATCAGGTTAACCTGGATAAATAGCCTGTCTAGCAAATGCACTGTTACTTCCAATAGCAAGAGAATTTTTCTTCCTTTCCTTAAACAGCAGTCACTGGTATTTTTATGAGGTTTCTAGGATCTTGCCCTGGGGCAGGCATTAGCCAGTTCCAGACTAAGTAATATAGGACACATCAGCACACACGTCCTGATTCTGAGACATAAACAAACCATCGCTTTCAATAATTTAGCATTCGACCATTTCCTAAATCTGTCTATTATGGTTGTCCCAGAAAGTTACATACTTGCTGCACTAAGATGTAACTGACCATTTTAACAGGTTTAAAAAAACCCCAATGCTGAATGTTTCATTTGTGAAACAGTAAAGCATAAAGAATGTGCAAATTGTCTTCATTTGCATTGTAAAGCACATTGTTATTTCACAAAAGCAGCTATGGATGTTAGTTTTCTAAAGCTATTACTAATATAAACTTTGTAATAAATGTAACTAAATTTAAAATACTTTCACTATTTTCATAATTTGTTTATACATTATCATTCCAGTTTTGATGAGAACACAGATCTTTTCACATGTACTAAGGCAACTGCATTTTCAGGTGCCTGTGTACTTACTGGAATGCCACTGTTCTTAGTAATTCTCTGCTTTTGAAAGCAGAGGAGATCCTAAACAGGAATGGTCTTCCACTGAAAAAACTCAATAACCAAACAAAAAACACACATAAAAAACCTCTCCTCACAACACCACCACAACAATTCAACATTCACTTCTATTGGAAAGGGAGGCATTACAGTCTTGTCTTTTCCCTACCTTGCTGCTTGATGTGGATGTACATCCTTTATATCTAAAACCATTTGCAACTCCTTCAGAGGAATACAAAATGCATTTTTGTAATTCATACTGGACATCACATGAAAACACTAATTTTAGTCACCGAAGCAATGAACAACAATTAGGCATCTCCAACAATTGCACAAAGAGTCTCCCACTGATGGTCTGACATCATATCCCCCCAAATCGAATAAAAGTGGTATTAGCAAAAAACAAAATTCTGGCAATGCTTACAAACTGCCAGGTCCTCTAAGAAAAGAATCAGCCCAGGAGGCACAGCAAACATACTCTACTCCTAAACTGAAACTGCTATAATAAACTTATATATATACATATATATATCCTTACCTCCAATAGTGTGTAGAATTTCTCCATTTTTACGAGTAACCAAAATCCTGTGATGTCCAGTGTCTGCTATGACCAACCTTTCTCCTGAATCATCTACAGTCACTTTGCCAGGAAACAGCAGAGAAGAAGGTGGAAGGGAGTCTCTGTACAGCTTTATTCCGATGTTGTTATCTCTGATTTGTCCTCTTTCCTTGTAGAATTTCAGTGTTATAGAAGTAAATAAAAACAATTTCTCTCTGTGTCCCTCTCCAACAAGAGAAAACAGCATATTTCCACGAGGCCCAAGAATGACCAGAGTTGGCCAGCAGGACACTTCTAGTTCATGCCACAGTGTTGCATCTGCATCATTTACTACAGGGTGGACAATATTGTATCTCAGAATGGCACTTTTAATGTTATCCAGAACTTTTTCATTTGGGAATTTCGCTGAATGGACACCAACAATAACCAGACCATCTGCAAAGAAAAATGAAGTTGTGCATTGAAATGTATTTGAATAAAAATTAAAAAAAAAAAACAAACAAAGGAAAAATGAACCACAGTTATCTCATAATCTGACTGACTGCTTCCCAGAATGAGAGAGGATTTGAACAAGCAGAAAGCAATTACATCTCAGTAGGAATACAGATATCTGTGTATAGAAGATACTCAGAAATAACACTTAGGTAAAATTACCAAATTTTAGGACCATTACTTCCGAAAAATGTTGACATGAATTGTTCTTAGTTCTTGAACCTCTACATACTAGCCTAGAAAATACTTTCAGAATAATTGTGGGTAAGTTGTAGCTGTTCAGCTGATACTTTGGGGTTTTTTAAAGATACTTAGGACACCTCTTTGCCTTCTGATTCCTATACACAACTATGATGTTTTAGAAAATTCTTTTTCACAGTTAACTAGAAGCCATAACACCAAATTGTGGAATTCCAGATTTACCTGGACATATCTACTTCTAGATAAACAGTAAGATATAATGAATAGGCCTCTGAAATCAATACAGTATTCTGTATTTCAAATAAAAATGGCACTGACAACTATGACAAAAGGACAAATAACACCTATTACAAACAAGGCAGGCTAGAATGTAACAATTTCACAATTAAAAAATTAAAAAGTCACTATAACTGATACAGTCTTATTAACTCTATTGGAGCAGAACGTTGCAGTATCAGCTTAAGTTGTACAATCATTAACTGCTGAAATCCAAGCAGCAGATCAAATATTTTAACTGTAGAGGGATCACCACCAGTGCTTATATTTGTCCTTCAAAAACGTCATTAAGGCTAGAAAGACAATTCTATAGTGAACACTTGAACAGCACAAGTAAGGTACAACATCCCCTCATGAGGAAAACTCCTGTGGAAATGATGGATGCTATGCTGAGAAATAACAATATGCACTCCATTTAAAACGCTTTGTTTGAAGGATTACAGCAGAGCACAACACTGGATTTATGCCAAGCTATTTCTGAATATTAAAAAGCACTTCCTCTTATAGAAGTAATTTCTGGACTGCTGATAACATGAACTGAATATGCACTGAGGTTTAAAATAACTTTCTGAATGCCACTTGAAAACCAGAAATAGCACCACTGAAGATAGCAGCAAGAGCATATCAGATAAAGACATGGGGCGACATTCAATCCTATGGAAAGCAGTCTTCATTTTGAAACAGCTCTCCTGAAGTTCCAGACAATAGAACTATGGCACATGTACTATGATATTTATAAGGATTTGAGATCTCCCTAACATTACAGCCTCCTGTGTTTAAACTTCTCCTGTCTGGTGATCACACGACTGAAGCTTCAACATGTTTATGTAAGAGGGTATTTGAACTATATTAAAAAAAAGTCACGAGAGTATGTATGTACAGAGTATGTATGTACACAATGTACAGTCAATTAAATAGAGATTTGTTCTTGTAACTAAGAAAAAATAGGCAATATACCTTCAAGTAGTCAAACAAGAGATTAAAGTCCAAATGTATTATGAGATAGATGCTTTGCCCAAGCAAGATGTTTTGTTCTTCCACCTTTTATCTTTCTCAAGCTTCTCAAGTCAACAACTCTTCCCTCACCTTTCTCCTAGTGATTAGTAAATCTCGTTTGCCTTGGGTGAAGAAGATGCACACTGATATAAGACCATGTACTGAAATATTTTTCTATGGCTTAAAAACCCACCACTCTTACTGCCTCAAGTATTTATACATATTACTGTAATGTTAAGATTTAGACACGTAGCACAGCAAAGAGAGATTAAATAATCCTGAAAGGGCTCACAATCAAAACTTGAAAACAGCAGAAAAGAACCAAAAGGGAGATCTACAGTGAAAAAAAAAAAACCCAACGTATTTTTCTTTTTGTTTGAACCATCAACCACCTCAATCGCCTTCTGAATCCAACTGCTATCCTCAGCTTCCTAATGGATTAAATTTAAGATTAATGTTCCACACACCTGCTCTTCTTTCCTTCCACCTCCACTTTCACTCCAAGCATCTTATTTCTCTCACTCCAGTTCCTGCAGGAACGGGATAGCTCAAATCCAAAGAGAACTTATAAGGGTAGCTCAAATACAAAAATCATTTATCACCCATCAGCAAAGTCTTTCCTCAAGCAGTAACTCCTGTGACAGGAAGTTTAATACAAGTCAAAGGAAAAAAATGTCTTCAAGTGGACCTTTAGCTCAGAGTGCTGCAGCCTCTTCTACACCAGCATAGAGATGTTCAAGCACTTTTAGGAGAGAGCTTGTAGGGAGAGGTTGTCAAAATGAGTATTTTGTTATCAGCTGATTTAACACCTTAGCCTTAAAAAACAGCTTAAGGATATGACAGCTATATTAATACACTCACAGTATACTATTAAATAGTTACCATTTAAAGGTATTATTTTATGATCAATATAATCTTCCAAAATCTCTATCTAGACCTTCTTCCCAACACGCCTGATACCCACAACAGTCCACTCATCATTTGCCATTCACCTTCCACTTAAAACAGACTCACTCCCCAAAAAATGCCATTAAGGTTTTTCCTTATAAGACAAAGTTCCTGTTATTTGAAACATTACACTGCATCTCAAATTTCTCCAAAGCAAACATCTAAGCTTTCCAAGGCAGAAAAATTATTTTGAATCTTCTGTGAAGTACTATGTAACCTATCTAAAGCACAACATAAATGTCAAAGATACTGCAATTTCTTTCTCTAGTGAAAAAGGTAACACATGAAAACAAACACTGCCGAAATTAAAATCAATCGGAAACAGCAATGGAGAATCAGACAAACATTATAATGTTATTTACTACCTATATATTGTATTTAATACAATACTTCTAGGGCTGAAAGTAACACTGTTCTTCATCTCACTGTTCAGTCTATCAAAATATCCCAGATAAGTGAGTAGCTGACACACTCTGTGTAAGACTACAGCTTATCTCTGACAAGCCATCATGATGACAAGACACTGCATTCTAAATAGAAATTACCCTGCATTTTTATTCAGTCAGAGTGAGAGACAGATCTCATTTCAGATGTGACTTTAAAGACCTCTCTAGAAGTCTGTAATTCCCTCTCTAGAATACAGGGCTATTAATGGTATGCAACATGACGCCAATACCAAAAAAATTCTACATCAAACTTACATATTTTGTTATTTCACTTCCAATGGAAAAAAAATGTAATCTATATCCTATTCCACCACCTGTCTATATCCATTCTACCACCTTTACTATATTCTCCTCAGAGCTGGTTCCTCAGTCAAGGGTAGAGAGCTACCTACTTACATTAACTTTGAGCCTGTATCTCACATTCTTGAGTAGCATTTTCAAAGTCGCCTTATTTCTAAAGATATCAGATTTGGGCTTTCAGCACATATCCTGTCTGTCTAAATATGCAGACACAACAGGTACTTTATTCAACCCCATCTAAAAATGTGATGAAAGTACACACAGTCACCGTTTTTAGGCTACTTAAAAGATTAGAAGACATTTTTAGACACCCCTGAAATACTGCCAGCAGTTTAGTAACCAGCAACAAAGTGACTCAGCTCCTCAGCCTGCAACAGTGCCAGGAAATTCTATTGCGAGCCGGCCAAAGCACTTTTACCTTTATCAGAGTACTGGTGCTCTAAGGCGTGGAGGTCAGGGAGCAGGTGCAAGCAATTGATGCAGCAGTAAGTGAAGAAATCCAACACCACAACTTTTCCACAAAGGTCTTTGTGAAGAGAAATAGGACCTTCAGTGTTTAACCATTGTAGATCTGGAATTCAGAGAACAGTGAAAGCCGGTTAGGGGAAGGGTAAGGAAAGGCACCAACACAATGCTCCTGGTACTTTCAACTTTAAAAAAAAGAGTCTGACATCCCCTTTTATGCAGGTACAAAAGCAAATAAAAAGTCTTTTATTCAACCAACTCATCCCTATGTTCCAAAATTCTTCATAATTAGTAAATGAAAATATTATTAATAAGATTCACTGTAATATGAAAGTGTCATTTATATCTTTACATAGGCACTTTTTAACTGAAAGAACATGTAAGCCTCAGAACAAATTTAATACGTTTTAAAACACGGTCTACATTATTTAACCCCCAACAATGTAATTTGGGTTACAATCGATTATTTAAAACTCACATAAAAGCTACTAAAGGTTTGAAAGTGTTAAACTCTTAATGATTTTTTCCAACAGTTTTGTAAATAATTGACTTCACAGATCACTGAAATATTTTTGTGCTTATAGATTTGATCTTGATTTTCAAAGTTTGAAATGACAGGTATTAATTCTGTCACATGGGAAGAAATACAACTTTTTCAGATATGCAAAACAGTACTCCTGGTCATTTAATTTTGACATGAGACATGAAAACATTCTTTCATCCTCTGATCCCATCAGAACCTGGTATCAAGATAAGGAATAAATATCCTAGAATGTGTTCTGCCAGTATTATCTCTAAACATTTCTGAAAATCATAGAGGGAAAAGATAGTTATGATAAAATGCAAAACTAACTAATTTTTGAACTTTCACTTTGACAGTTTCAGAAAATAAGTTCTTACTGCTCCAGGAGAAGTTATTCCTCCTCAAGTCAGCAGGAGGCTTGTTTTGTGTTTCACTAAGAGAAGGACTGTTCTCTACCTCCACATATTTATAAGCATAAATGGGTGCATACACATTTAGGTTTGGTGACAATAATGAGAATAATTCATCAAGTATATGCATTATTCCCACAGTGTAGGAGCTTTGCTGTTCACTGTTCAAAAGCAAAGGGTAGTTTATATATTTTATGGCATTTCTCCCCTTTTCACTAGAATTAAAATACCTTTCATCGGTATTGGCTACTTATTCGAGCTCTTTTAGAGGAGAAAATAAGCCTTGACAGAACGCTGAAACAATACTAATGGCAAAAGCTAAAATTCAATTCAGGGGCCCAAATCCAGACAGAGAGAGCATTCCCTTTGCTCCACTGGTTAAAAGTTGTAATTCATTCCCATGATACATGTGATTTTAACACTGAAGTTCACCCCCTGAGGTCTCTGTCTCTCAGTATGATGTGAGCTCCCACAGCTGCAGGGAGCCTCTCAAAGGTTAAAAAGACCCTGAGCAGGACTTGCAAGATCTTACAAGGCTAAACCTTTGATTTCCCCCTTAACACAAGGACAGATATAGAAATGTGTGAAAGGGGCAAACCACTGGAGGAGGAAGAATGACATCTCCAGTAGAGTTTGCATTATCAGGGACATGAAAGTTGACAAGCGCAGGTAAGTCATAGGGGAACATCCTAAGGGATGCTCCGGGAAACCAAGAGAGCTCAGGAGAAGGCAGGGAGAGTTAGTAAGGTTCTCACTATGACCAGAGGCGACAGATATCAACACACAGTACAGATGGGAAGAGATTTAAGAGACGCTTTACAGAACGTGTTTTTGCAGCCAGTATCAGGGAGAGCACGTTTAAAGGGGTTCTTTTTCCTTGCCCTTCGCTCCTGGTGCTTCCAGGAGGGACATTTCCTGTAGCTACAAGTGCCATTTAAACAGCGGCTCACGGGGCCGTCCCTGCCCGGCCCTCGCAGGCAGCGGCACCTCCAGGCAAACCCCACACGGGGAGCGCCGGGGCTCCGCCGCCTGTCCCGGGAGACCCCCGGCCCCGCCCGGGCCGCGCCACCCACCTCCGCCGAGCTCGGGCACCGTCAGGTCCCGCTCGCGGCTGTCCATTTTCTTCAGGTACTGGTAGACCAGGTTCTCCTTCTCCTGGGCAGTGTCGGCGTCGAGCAGCGCGTACTCGAGCTGTGTCTGGGCGGGCAGGAGCCCCGCCAGCCCGCCCGCCGCCATCGCCTCACCCGGGCGCTGTTTACCGGCCTGCCGCTTCACCGCCGCACATTCGGCACCGCCCGCGGCGCCAGGGCGGAAAACCGCCACTGAAAAAGAAAACGAAGCACAAAGCACAGACACTCAATAACTTGTCTGTCTTAAAGCGGGACCTCCGCACTTATTCCCTATTTTGACGTATCCTTGGTATCCACGGCAGCACATTCCCGGAGGGAGCCCACGGTGGAGATTCCCGCGCAGCAGATTCAGCACAGCCCGTGTTTCCCGCCCGGCTGCTTTAGTGTTTTTAAGATGTGAAAAGTGAGCAGCACGGGAAAAAGCCCAAACCAGGCTCCAGTAATTTAAACGGTTGGATTTGGGGATTTTTCGGGGGGCATACTATGGGAGAAGCGGAGAAGTTGAGCGACAGCCGCGGTGACGAACGTGCGGGAGCGAATGCGCGGCCGCGGCGCGGAGCGGCCGAGGAGGCGCCTGCCCGCCACCCGCGGAACCGGCGGGACCGCGGGACATCCCGGGGAACATCCCGGGGAACATCCCGGGGAACATCCCGGGACATTCGGGAGCACCGGCACATCCCCCGAGCACCCCACACACCCCGGGGCACCGGGACATCCCAGGGAGCATCCCGGACACTCGGGGATACTGGGACACACCGGAGAGCAGCACCGGGATACTCTGGAGGAGCATCACAGGACGCTCTGGGGGGACACTCCGGAGGAGCATCTCGGGACACCCTGGAAACGATCCCGTAGCTGAATTCTTCCTCGTTTTTGTTTTAAAATCTTCCTGCTCGGGCAGGAATCTTTAAATTTTTCCTGCCCCCGCCGAGGCCGGGTGCTGCTTGCGTGGAGGGGGGGAAGCTGAAGGAAATGGCTCACCCTGGAAGGCTTTGCAGACTCGGGCCCTGTGTAACAGGAGAAATTGCAAATCTACGGAGAGACGCTCATTAAATTATTTTTGGGATAGGATCCACCATGCTCTTGTCCCATCACGGACTGCTGCTTGGTTTGTGTCCCAGTGTTGCTTTTTTAACATGGGCTTCTGGAGCATTTCCTCACATAGTGAAGAGTGGAGGGAAGAGAAAATATATTAGTGGGAGGAAAGGCAGGTTTGTGAACTGTTGCTTAAAAGAAAGGGGAATATTTCATGTGTTGCCATGTCTGAAGATGCTTTATTGGAAGAGGACATTTGGGAGTACAAATCCATTAGGAAGCAAAAGCATCAGAGTAATTCACAGAGCATCTCTACTCCTGTGCAGGAAGTAAGTGATGACAAGGGCAGGCCAAAAAGAAAGAGAAATAGGAAAAAGAAATCCGTAGGAAAAACTGGTATACCTCAGACAACCAAGCAGAGGTCACGGCCAGATCAGGATGTGGATCAGTGTAAAGATGACAGTAGCGTGCACTCCCAGGACAGCGTGAGTAGCCCGGCGGAACAGAGCGCACAAAATGCGAAGCCCGTTCACGATGGACACTGTCCCAGCTGCCAGATGCCTTTCTCTTTGCTGTTGGTCCAGACACCTCAGTGGCACGTCTATGAATGTTTGGAAACTCCAGGACCCATTGAAAAAGGTACGACTAGAGTAAGAAAAAAGCCGTCGGAGAAAAGTTACAAACTTCTCACGAAATGTTGCTGTAAACCTGTTTTTTTAAACGCAGCTCAAATTCTGAAATGGTAATTGGTATGATTTTTGTCAGGTTTTACTATGTTACTACGGATCAGTCCTATTTTTGTATGAAATATTTGCTGCTTTGTGAAGAACATGGAAATCTGACATGAAAATCTCATTTCAGAATCTAATCTCAAAACTCTGAGAAAGTTTCATGGTTGTTTATCAAGTTTTAGTATTTCATTAAACAAACCGAAGGTGCATACTTAAAATAATGAAACCTGTTACAATTACTAAGTCAGTGTCAGAAAAGAACCTTCAGGCACAAGGATGCTACTTTTGACATGAACCTTCTTTCTCCTTAGGTATCAATTTTATTATCTTGTATCCATGTTGATATGTGATATGTCCAGTTTTCTATGGACAATTGGAAGCTGAAATATGCTAATTTACTTGAAATGTTAACTTGTGGGCCAGTATGGTTTAGAAATTTTGTATAGAATTATAGATGAACATTCCTGTATCATAATACAACAGAGTTTTGAGTTCTGTACAAGAATAATAAACCTGACACATTCCAAATTCTAATGTCATGGGGGAATACCATATCTAAACAGATTCAGATATCCAACTTATGTCCTTAATACACCTCATAACTTTTGTAAAACAGAAAGTATACAGTCAGGAAACGTGAGTAAAGGCTGTTTTAGGTAATGCAACCACTCTCCTTTTTTATATTTTGTAACTTTCCTTTAAGTTTCTTCTTCAGAACAGTGAAACGTAAGTCCTTTCATGCTGATTTTGGCAATGCTTTTAATTTAAGGCAGGTGTTTTAACACCTCGTTTCTGTCTTACTCCCATAATTAACAGGTGAAGAATCCTTCTGATGAGTTTGTGCATTCACTTTAAAAGTCTGAAAAGTTAGGCTGGTAAACTGTCAGTGGGAAAGGCTTAGGGAAGAGTTATGTTGCCTTTTTTTTTTTTTCCTCTAGCATCTCAGTGCTGAATGTTTTCTTCATATAGGTAAATAGACAACTTCTTTTTTTTTTTTCCATAGTGTGTAATATCAGATACTTTGAAATGGAATTTTAGGTTAATTCAGAATTGAGATTTGGTTTATTTGTTTGTTATTTATATTTGAAGTGTACTGTGTGTTTCTGGTGCTACTTCTCTGAGGTTGTTGCTTGAACGTGAGACATTTCTAAACCAGAAGCCATGTGATTGCAGGGTCAAGTATTCTTGTGCTTAATGAGCTGTATAATTCAGGCATAGTGCTGTATGAGCAGCAGCTGTTTGGTTTTAGGCTGGAAGCTTTCTCACTTCTCAGCTCAGAGCAGGAGGTCTTGGTAGCTTGAAAGTTACTTTTTAGTTGTGCCTTCTGTTCTCCAGCAGCTGTATTTATAAGAAAAAGCTCTTAAATGTTGTGTCATATGTGATTTTTATTTTAACTGTGAGAACTACACTTGCAAAGGTATTAACATTACTCCTCTGTTTTACTCTTTCCATAGAGTGTCCTGATGGTTTACTGTGCACCTCCACCTTTCCATCTCACTACAAGCGTTACAGCCATTTTCTACTTGCAGCAAACAGGGCAGGGGATTATCTTGTAAACTCTTCGGGAAACACTGTGGAGATGAAGATGACATGTTCTACTGCTGCAAAGCCCAGCTGGTCCCCAAGTCATGCAGAGGAAACCTCACGGAATGAGAAACCCTCTACTGAAATAAAGCATGTCCCAAATGATGACTGTGCATCCATGGTACAGAATTCACAGCAAATAAAGTCGCTAAATATAATCAGTGAAAGTACTCCCTTTTTTGCAGGTGTTCAAAAACCTCAACAGAAACTTCAGCTTCCACAAACCCCAGATAATAGCTGTAAATTTGAATTTTTTGATTTTGCATCTTCTCAAGAAAGTGAAACAGGAAGAGATCTGTGTATTAAGAAAGAAACAAGTCAGCCAAGTCTGCTACAATCAAAAGTGGACTTCAATGACTGTGAAATCTCGTATTCTCCACTAAGTACATTTGAGGAAAGTGAAGAGGAAGAGGAGGAGAAAGTAAAAGTATCACAGAATAAATTATTCAAATCGCAGAACTCAGAAGAAGAAGAAGACTCTAATTCTGTGGAGTTTAAAACATTTGCTGAACTTCTCTTACAGACAAAACCTCAGTATGAGCATAGGAAAATGGGAGATTTCATAATTAAAAACACCCTCTGTGAGGAAGTAAATACACTGAACCATCTAGATCCTCAGCAGGGGGTGGTAGCCAGTGGATCCTCTTTAGCTTCTAGTTACAAGGAGGCTGAACAGCCAGAATTGATTTCCTCTCCTGCCAAAGCAGGAACCACAGAGTCAGAAGACGCTGGTGCTTGTGCTCTGGATTCTGCTTACATGAGTTTTACTGAGACATCATCACTGCTGGACAGAAAAGATGCTGGCCATCTCCTGACACGGAAGAGTGATGTTTTGAGGGAGCCAAGTAACGTTTTAACTCGTACAGATAAAATGACTACCAGTGCAATTGAAAAAACAACTTGCCAGGAGAGTTTGCAGAGAGCAGTAGAGGAAAAAGGAAATCTCAGTACAGCTGCTGTGTCCTTTCCCAGCCCCATCTCTTCTAAATCAGTGCCATCTCTCTCATTAGCAACAATGAACACTAAGTCCAGTCCTGCCAAAGAACTTAAACAAATGGACATTGGTGTTTTCTTTGGGTTAAAACCCAAAGCAAAGGAGGAACGCAAAGGAGAGGCGTGTTTGAGTGAGAAAAAGCAGATACCAAGTTCAGTATCTCCTAATGGAAAGAGGCCCAGACAGCAAAAAAGGAAGGCCGAGGGGTCTGTGGAAGATGTAGGAGCAGTTACAGAAAGTTCGTGTAACAATGAAGCCATTGCAGATGTACCTTCTGGTGGCCGAAGGTGGAGAAAAAGATTTAAAGGGTTACCTACTACAGGTGAAGAACCAAGAAAAAAACACTGCCCCTTCTACAAGAAAATACCAGGTGAGAGGCAACTTGTTTTTTGTAGAGGTTAATTTTGACTGGAGTGTTGTGTCTTTGTCCTAATTTTAGGCTTCAGTATTTTTATTCTTGATAACTACTTTCTTAAATTATTTTTAAAATATACCTGGTTAATACACACTCTTAATTCTTGAAATTAATTTTTTGCATTGCTTCAGTTGTGCCTGAAAATAGGGCTGTCAATAGTAATAATTTCCTTAACACTAAGTTAAAAAAATTGAGTTTATTTGAAATGTAATGGTATTAGAAATATGATTAATTTCAACTATGAAAACAAAGAAAACTGAGCAGAAGAGTTTCGTTAATGAAACAGCCAAGAATTTCTCAGGATATCCTCAAGCAATTAGATAAATTAAAGGAGGATGGTTTAGCATCTTAAGCTGCAGATCCTCACACCACTAAATTTAGTTTTGAGTCTGGTACCTCTCAAACACTTGGAGATTTTTTAGTTTTGGATTTTTATTTAGACTGGAGAGCTATGTTTTTTTGACTTGAAGGTCTAGCCTCAAGTAAGTAGAACTATTTCTAGTACTCCTAGAAGATCTGAGAAATTTATGTAATGTAAAATGAAAAATATTTGAGTGCCACTAGCTGAAATAGTTCTGTGCACTTTTTGGTGGTTTTAAGAAAGTATAACTCAATGTAAAAGGACCATTTATCAGCATGCTTGGTTTAAAAGAAGTATTTGCAGAGAGAAGGGTGGTATTCTGTACATCTGTCTTTATGTGACATCTTTATACAAACACTGGAAGGATACGATGGCAAGTCAGGCATGTTTCATCTCAGGAGACAGATTTGAAGACCACAGGTTGCTTGCTTAGTAATTTTACCTGTTTTGTGTTAAGACATTAGTATTAGATTTCAGTCTATGTGAGCTTTCAAAAGTACCAGCTGAATGCAGATAAATGCGTCTTATTTGCTTAACCAGTTGCCATCTGTATAAGATGGCAGCTGAACAACATATTTGGGAGAGGCCTTTGAAAGTATTTGTGTGTGAACATTTCGTGAAATTTTTATTTTAATAGGTGAAAACCTCTTTTTGCAACTTCTAACTGATGCACAGATCATGTCAATCTTTAAATGGCTCCCTCAGCTGTATGCAGAGTAACGATTACCTTTTAATTGGGAAGAAGGAAAGAGAAAACAAAACCAATATCTTATTGGAGACTGGTTCTGAACTATGCATGTTTAGTGACTGGCTTCTCTTCCCTCTTTGCTGTAGGAACTGGTTTTACAGTTGATGCCTTCCAGTTTGGAGAAATTGAAGGCTGCACAGCTTATTTCCTCACTCATTTCCACTCTGACCACTACTGTGGACTAACAAAAAACTTCAGGTTTCCAATCTACTGTAATAAGGTAAGGTTTTTCAAGATTGCTAGATACCATCATGTCTATATACAGCTGTAATCACTTTGGTACTGATGGAAGTAAACAGAAGATCGGTGGTTCCATTGCTGGGTCAGTGGATATGTACAGGGGAATGTGCATTTTGCTTGTGAGAAATCCTTACCCTGATTTGACTGATCAAGAAGTGAAACTTCCCTGTCTAGATACCATGAAAAACAATCAGCTTTGAAAAGGATCTCTAGAGGTCACATAGACCCATCTCCTGCACAACGTGGGTCTACCTTCAAAGTTAGATCAGACTGCAAGGAGTCTTTTGTCAGTGAAATTTTGAAGATAGGCCAGATTTCACTATGTCTTCTTGCAACCTGTTGCAGTGCTTACCTTTTCTGTTTTTTTTTTTCCCCCCTAATAATAAATTTGAAATTTCTGGTTTTGCAACTTGACATTGTAGCTTGGGGGTTTTTTGTGTGCATCATGAAGAAGCTGAGTCCATCTTCTCTGTAACAATTCAAGTGATGGAAGTCTGGAATAGATTCTGCATAAGCCGTCTCTTCTCCATGTTAAGCAAGTGGAGTTATTTTAGACTGATGCTTTGTGTCCTGTACTTCAGGCTGCCATTACCTGTCCTATGTCCAACCAGCTCTTCTTTACCTGTGACATGGTAGGGCACCTTGCCTACTCAACACATACAGAGCTTGCATCAAAAAAAATATTTATGATTCATTCTGGAAGTTTCGTGGAATGCCTATGTCCTGTGTTGCTCTTGCAGTTGGAGTGACTGCAGTCCTCCATGGTCAGATCCAGGGGCCTGTTACCTGGAAACTTCTTCATTTGTTTAAAGAAGGCTTTACCCACCTCTTCTTCCTGACTTGTAGTCTGCAACAGATGTTCTTCCCCCTTGTTTACCTCCTCTCTGATTCCAATCCATAGCCTGTTGACAGGGTTTTAAAAGTTTGCTTTCTTAGGACAGCTTTTCTCAGTTTGCTTTCTGAGAAGTGAAATGCTACTGAAAGCCTTGATTATGCCCAGGACCTTATCGTTTCTCCCTAGGCCAGACTGGCTTTGAGAGCTTTTGTTTCTAAAATGAGCACTGCTTCTTTTAGATTTTGTTCCTATTTTAAATCCTTTCTGTGTTCCAGATAACTGGCAATCTGGTGAAGAGCAAACTCCGAGTCCAGGAGCAGTATGTCCACGTGCTGCCGATGGACACGGAATGTGTGGTCAATGGGATCAAAGTGCTGCTGCTCGATGCCAATCAGTAGGTATCACTGTATTTGTGGTGGAAAATTTCTTGCAGGTAGTTAGCTTTTGAAATTGGTGAGTTATCTTCAAAAAAGCATCAGGCTTTTTCGGACTTTAATTTTTTTTGAGTATGTCGTGTTAACCACACGCAGCTCCATAATTTTTATGTTTATTAAGAGGTTGAATGATTTGCTAGTGGTCTGGACACTTCCTGATTTTTGGTGTCTAGTTGGGAACGTAGTAGATTTGATTATCAGATACAGTAGGTGTCTGTAGCTTCAACCGATGATAGGGAAATCCTGAGCTAAAGAAAAATGGGGTACTTTGGATTCCATGATCTTGCCAACATTTTGAAAACTGAACTTTGAAGAAAAGAACGTTGAAATCTGGACAAGATTTTTACTGGATTTGGTGATAAAGGGTGAGATTTTTGTCTACTACACTGTCACTATGTGGTAATGCTGGTTTTAAAGTTCAGTAGCACCTGACTTTCAGTCCTGTGCTCCTCTTGTTCTGCCTCCTGGTACTTTATTTGGCCATGGGCTAGAGGAAGAGTCCTTCCCTGCAGTACATATATTGAAATGCAGGACTGTGTCACAGCTAGTTTAACATTGCTTAGTGTAGGATTTGTTTATAGTTGGAGAGATAAGACTCCATGGAGTCCTCTGAGAACCCTCTCTAGGAATGAAGGAAGCCTTGTTGCTTATGTAATTTGTATACTTCTCATTTTTCCTGTTTCTTTCTCTGATTCTCTGCTCCAATTTAAAAGCTGTACATACCTTAGCTACAAAGTTCAGCTTCTTGAAGAGTTCACCAATTCTGTCATTTTAGTATTGATTCATGGTAGTTTTTCTGGTTTTTTGAGATTTCAATTACCCTTTGCAGGTGACTGATATCTAAAATGGTCCCACTCAGATTTTCCAGTCTGAGCTCTTGCCCTTCAGAAAGCTTTTGCAAGCAACTGCAGAAGGCACAATGGATTCACTGTCACCAGTAAGGGAGTTGTATTTATAACCAGGGACTTCTGGGTCTAGGGCAACATTTAAAATCCGCAAATAGAATTTAAAAGAAAATGCTCCAGTAAGTCCTGCAGGAAGGAAGATGAATCTGTAATAATACAATTCTGTTTCTCCTTAAAGAGAATGCTACTTCTCCTTGGTGTGCTGTTTCTCTTCGAATCAAATAATAGAATGATTGCCACTGAGGCAGCATCTTTGTCATGCCTAGAAGGTGGGGCATCCCAAAAAGGCAGTTAATGTTTGATTGATTTACTGTTGATGTGGGTTTTTTGTTTCTTCTTCCTATCTCAGGTGAGAATTCAAGTCAAGCTTGTCTGGCCATAGGATTAGCTGCAGAATTCTTTTAGAAATCAGGAATTTCTAGCTAAATTAGTTTGCATAGTAGCTATGATTTAAAATGCTATTCTGCACATCTTTCTACTACTGAAGGGCGGTCTATCTCTTAAAGTAGTTTATCAGTATAGAGAGTTGACATAATTTGTGTGGGGTTCTTTGTTTGTTTGTTTCAGTTGTCCAGGTGCAACAATGATCCTTTTCTACCTGCCAAGTGGGGCTGTTATCCTGCACACAGGGGACTTCAGGGCAGACTCTTCCATGGAGCGCTACCCTGCTCTGATGGGCCAGCAAGTCCACACCCTTTACCTTGATACCACGTAAGTTGTCTGGAAATGGAATTTTTTTTTTAGTTTATTCTTCCTCTTTTCAATTTAGTAAGACTTTAAATGAACCAAATAAATGTAAGTGTAAATGGCATTGCTGTGATAACACTTGTTATTCTTTTCAGTGTTGAATAAAAGCAGATATTTATTAAGGGTCCCTGCATGTGTAGCTTGTTCATTGGTTATNAATGTAAGTGTAAATGGCATTGCTTGTGTAGCTTGTTCATTGGTTACGCTGTTACATTAGAGAATGAAAGTGTGTGGTGGAAAAGATGCTGAAGTATTTGCTCAGATCACCATATTATTTATAAGTGGAATTAAATTCTGGGTGTCAAAACTCATACATTACATACAGTTCTGCTCTAAAACAAGAGGTTTATGGAACACTAGTGTTCAGTAGATTCAACTCTATTACAAAAAGAGGTGTGGAGGAATTCAAAGGTGAAAGAATGCCAAATGGCTGAATCAGTTTTAGGGATTTTCATTAGACCTTTCTCTGACTCATGTATATAAAACTCTTCTTGTGTGAATGATGACTAATGCCCAGCTGCAGACATTTGTCTGTTCCATATGTTTCTGTGAATGAGTAATGCCTTATATTATGGTCTGTGTGTATGACAAAAAATAGACATAAGGATATAATCAGGATGTGATACAAATATCTAACTTGCAAGAGCATTTGGTATTTATGAAGAAGAAAATGTAGAATTCAGTGTCAGAGAGTGAATAGAGAAAACACTGATATGCTCAGTGTAATTTTTTTTTGCAACAATTTCATCTGGGCACCTCAGGGTTTGTAATAGACTGAAATTATATAAAAGAATAATGTCTTTTTCACTTACTGTATACATGGAGTTTTGAGGCCCTTCTCGGTAATTTCAGATGTCTTTTATCTTTTGTAACAAAGTGATATGTTTTGTTTCCATGCCCTAGATACTGTAGCCCTGAGTACACCTTTCCTTCACAACAAGAGGTTATCCAGTTTGCTGTCAGCATTGCCTTTGAGACAGTGACTTTAAACCCACGAACTCTAGTTGTCTGTGGCACTTACGCCATTGGAAAAGAAAAAGTCTTTTTAGGTATGTATAAGAAGTGTACTGGATCAAATATCTAAATAAATATCTAGTTCAGTTTTAGAAGGTTGCTTTCTTGAAAGAATAAAAGGTCGTTTAGTCTGAATGTTCAGATATTGTGTAAAGAAATTAAATGTATTTAATAGTCCTCCTGCTATTTTTTGTCTTCTAATCAATAAGTTTTAACTTTCTGAAAGAAAGTGTTCTACCACGTTTACAACCTTCCCCCCACATTGAATATGCAGGTGGCCAGTTTATATACTAACTGTATGAACCTCTTTAATTGTTGTGGTGAGAAAATTGCTAAGAGCAATTAAAAAAATAAATTAATGAGGTCTTTTTGACATTTTTATTGTTAATAATTTCATGTTGTCAAGAAGCAGCAAAGGGAATGTTATTCTTAGACTTCTATTTTGAGTTTTTCCTTCCAGTTTATAGTATATATCTTTTCTGACTAAATGAAGATCTTGTGTGCTCTGCTTCACTTAGTTACAGCACCAGGAACCAACATGATTGCCCAAATGTCTGCTTCAGAGCAGGCAGCTGTGCACCATTTGTGCTTTTGTGTATATTTAAGGTCATCAATACAAGACTTACTCTCACTGAAATTTAGTCTGTCTTCAATGTGGACTGTTTGTCACATATTCCAAAACCTGCACATTTTTGGCATCTCTGAAATAAATACCAGCTCACCTCATTGTGAAATGTGACTCAGAATTTATTAAGTTGCTTTTCCTTCTCTTTCCAATTGTCATACAAAATTCTGCTGCTAAAATGTAGGGGGCAAAGGTTTTTAACAGCCATTGTAGGTTTCTCTTCTTAATGTTAGAATACAAAACACTACATCCTGTTGAATATGGATTTCTTTTCTAATAGCAAAAATTGTCTTGTCCAATAATCAGGACTATCTCCAAAACAAGCCAAAAAAGAACTCTTACAATTTTCTTTATCTGATTTCTTCCTAATGACTCCTGAAGCAATTGCTGAAGTTCTGGGCTCAAAAGCAAGTATGTCCCGTGACAAGTACAAAACCCTGCAGTGCTTGGAGTCAGCAGCTGTTAATTCCCTCATCAGTGTGGACTGGAAGGGTACTTTGCTTCATGTTCTTCCCATGATGCAAATTAATTTTAAGGTAAGTTCAGAAAATGGATTCTGTTGATGAACCTGCTAGTAAAATTCTCTTGGCTCCTCCCAACCAGTGCTGTGTTTGGTGCTTTTTAACCTCTTGTCGGGTCATATTTATTTAGTGGAGCTTTGACATGTAGCAATACATTGAAAATGAAATGCAATTAAACATTAATAACTTCTCCAAACATGATGTGGTGCTTGTAAAAGATAAGGTGAGGCTTGTTCAAAGACCTGCTCTTTGCAGGCCTTTTTTGAAGTAGCTTTATGTAATGACTGCCTGATCTGTCCTATTAGCAATTAATATATTGTGACATGGAGTCCCTGTTTTCAGCCTGTCTTTTACCTGCTCCAGTGTAGGAAAAGGCTAAAAGGATTTTCTGTCTGTGAGCCTCTGTTCTGAGGCAGCCTATGAACATGGCCAACTACCAGTCAAGTGTCTGATTTCCAATGTATTTATAGCCATATTTTCATCTTTTAAAAGAATATTCACTCTCTGGGCTGATGATTCATGCTGGAGATAAGGTTACTTGAAAATCATTGAAAACTTGCACATAAACCAATACATGCGTTGAGTGAACTGTGGGTCACCTGATACATACACATGCTTTAGTTTTTCCACACACAATATTTGTAGCAGAATTACATAAACCAGTTAATTTTAAAATGTTATTTAATCTAATTTGATTTCAAGTGCGCATTTGGTTGAGATTTGAGACGCTGAGTTTTTGTTGTTGAGTGTTTTTTCTGGGAATTTCTTAGTTTGGAAAGGTGACTAACTCCTAGGTTATACTAAATAGACTACAAAATACTGAAGGGCAATAAGGTAAAGCAGCAGGCTCTAGATTAAAGGTGGAAAGAAAAGAAGTGGTTGTTTATGCCTTAAAGGCTTGGATTCATTTTCCTGTTTTGCTTCATGCCTGCTGTGCCATCTCAAGCAAATCCTTCAGAGCAAGATGGTATTTAGCTGCAGGACTAGTCAAGGTCAGAGTTGACCTAAAAAGGAGTAAAAAAGGCTATATGATTTGGATGGAGCTGCAGGAGATGGAACTTAGTATCTTAATGGTTTAACTTTGTTCCATGATGTTTTCCACTGTGGAGCAGAAAATGAGTAATGGAAATATGTATGGATTTATTTTTAGTGTGTTGTGTTGTCTTAAACAGTAATTTATTTTAGTTTCTTCTGCACATTTCTGGGTTGCTAAGTCACCTGTCCCAGCACGCATGGATACTTACATAGCTGGATTTTAGGGGGTGATTGTACCCTCAAGGACAGCTTTGCTTCCCAGAAGGAGGCAGTTGTGCCATGCAGGGTCTCACCTCTGAGATCAGGAGGTTCTAGGCAAATCTACAGTGTGACAAAAGCCATGCCTGGACCCTGAAAAGGGCCAGGAAAGATGAAAGGCACAATGATGTAGTGATCAGAGTCCTGGTCTGACAGCAGGGCCCTCTGTGCTGGGGCTGTGGCCTCAGGTGGGAAGCTGGCTGTGCTCTCATGCCATCGTTAGTGATGTTGTGCCCGTGTAAGATGGGCGTGCTGGGGAGACTTCCAGAGTGCCAAGCTGCCAGGGAGGCTGCAGCTGGAGGAGTGCCTAGGTGGAATGCATTGTCNAGACTTCCAGAGTGCCAAGCTGCCTAGGTGGAATGCATTGTTAGTAAAATGTGGAGAAATTTAAATGCATGAAGATGAGTCCATATGATCATTTATCTTACTTTTGCATTTGATATATATGAAGAAAATATAAAAAAACTCTGAGATGTGATACTTCACTGCAGTATTTGGTTTTACCCCAGTAAAATACAGGGATTGCTGTATGTACTGACAAATGGCTGTTCTTGAATAAGCCAGATGAGTTTAAGTGGTGTTAAGGCTGGTGGTAAATTAAATAGTTAATCATGTTTGAGTCTTTTTCCTACCTTATGGAATCTGTTTGTGTACTGCTGACTTTAGCAACACTGAATAACAGGCTGTCATGGTGATTGAAGGAGGTTGGTGTAGCAGTGAAGTATATTTTCCATTTCAAAAGGATGAAGGTTTAGAACAGTGTTGGCTAAAGCAATAAACGAAGAAATTGGAATGTGTATTTAAAATGGACTTGTTATGAGTAAACACTGTAGTCATTTGTTTTGGGGAAAGAGACTGTCTTTTCCAAAATGCATGCATGGTTCTTTTGCAACAGACAATCTTATAACTCAAAAAATGAGGCTTTTGACTATGCAGTAGAAAACTTCCAGGGAACTGGTTTCTGTGGGTCTATGAATCTCTTTCATGTTGTTTAACTCAGCAAGGTCTTGTACTGGCATTAAGGTGACACTTTCAGAAGTGCTTGTGGTTGAAATGCACAAATAATTTTTTATAAGATTGAAATTGCATCCTTAATGTGAATGTTGCACACTTGATTTATAACAAAACTCAAAAGCAGATTAGAATTGTTAATATAATAATCATTGCATTCAAAGTGCTATATTTAGATTTCATTAGAGCAAGGGGAGCAAATATGTGAATAATTACTTTAATCTATGTTAATCCTCCCAAAATTAAGTGTGAAAGAGCATTAGACTGCTACAGTTATACCTTTAATCAAGTGAGGACTGGACATTCACAGTGTATTCACAGTCACAGCAGTGAGCCATAATTCCTGTTGCTGAATGAAATGTGTGCTGTGGTAGAGTTTTTAAAAATTCTTTAATGTACCTGGTTTGATGGATTCTGTATGTTGCTACTGGACATTGTACTGAAGGTGATGTTCAATGTGGCAGCTTGCTGCTGCCCTGGTTCATAGCTGACAAGTGTCTGACAGGTTGGTTGATGTTCTATCATCTATCCCCCCTCTGCCCTCCTTTTTAATCAGTCTTTATTTTCTGTTCCTCTCTCTCTTGCTAATATAAAGTTTATAATTTTGAGTTTTCTGATCTTGTACGGTTTTCAAATTAGGAATTCACCTGTAAGTTTTAATACAAGACACATGACATTGATTTTTTATTTTTAACTTGAAGCAATACTGATGTCACTTTAGCCAGGAATAGGACTGTACATTCCTTATACTTGGAAACTTTTTCAAAGTAATTTTTCTTCTTAGAGTGAAAAGGTGAGAAGTAGTTTCCTTCCTGTCTTGGAGAGGTGGTAAAACATGGTTTAGTGCTCAGAGCAATACTCAGCTCATGCACTGGCTTGCTGTAATTTTTTTGGGGTGGATTAATTAACTCTGGTTACTTCTGGGCATAAGCAGGTGTCAGGACCTCTGTGGCACTGCAAATTAACCAGATGATTTTGCACTGAAGCAGCATTTCACCATCTTCTATCTCCAGTCGACTGCTGACCTCTAGTTTAGAGTAGGAAATAAATAATTTGTGGAGCAAAATTTCTAAGAAGGTGCGATTATTCCTCATGGGTTCTAATCTGTAATGCATAGCTGTTCAAGTGTGCTTAATTCAGGTGAAGGAACTGAGATCCTCAGGGACAAGTTGTTTTGCAAATGTCAATATTTATCATTAATAATTTCAAAGTAGATGATCATTAAAATTAAAAAATACCAGCACATGAAAATAAAATGTAGTCTGAGGCCTCTCCATCATGAAATGGCCAACCTTTAGTCTAATTAGCTTTTTAATGGGATTAAGTATATGCTGCTTTTTTTTTTTTCACAGAGCTTGCAAGATCACTTGAATAAGTTTTCTGAGAATTTTGATCAAATTCTGGCTTTCAAACCTACGGGGTGGACCTACTCTGATTCATGCCTTTCCCTGGAGGATATCAAGCCTCGGACAAGAGGAAAAATCACTATATATGGTATGAGTGGCAAAGATTCAGTGCACTTATCTTTGTGTGGATGCTCTTCCTGTTTTTATTCTGGAAACTCCTACTGATTTTGGTAACTGCTGCTTTTTCTGGTAACTTATTGAGAAACCAAACAGATCTCCAGGAGAGATCTGTGAAATGTGTAATTGAGAACATAAATGCAGATTTTTACATACATTTTACACCTGTCCTCCTCATGCAAGTAAAGACTTTCACCTGATACAGGTAGAGACTTCAGGGATGGAGTCTTGGCCTGACTGATGCTGGTGGCAGTGCGGTTCCAGAGCCAAGATTTCATTCCATGTCTTACTTGCTTCTGAGAGACTGTGTCTTCCTCTCAGTTCTTATTGATGGGTGGAGCCTTACCCTTAACATTCCTTTAACCAGGTCGTTGATGTTGCTTAGTTTGCACTGATGACTTGGTGAATTAATGCAAGGTAATTTTCCCAGAAGGAAAATGGTGGGGGGGGGGAGTTGTTTTACGTTAGCTATAAACTTTAGATCCCAAATAGGAATTAAAAAATCCCTTTTATCTGAAGTACTTCTTAGCTGGAAGGCTTGGAGGAAGTTAAGTAGACTGACAGATGGCTGTGATTTGCTTTCATTTCAGGGATTCCTTACAGTGAACACAGCAGTTACCTGGAAATGAAGCGTTTTGTTCAGTGGTTGAAGCCACAGAAGATCATCCCCACTGTAAATGTTGGTGACTGGAGAGACAGAAGCTTGATGGAAAAGCATTTTAGAGACTGGATGACTGAGGGTCATAAATAAATAAATATTTATTTACTGATCACTGATCAGTATGATATGCCTATCACTGGTCACTGATAGGCATAAATAAATATAAGGAAGAATGTATATTTCAAAGGAGGTAGGCTGGAGTGGAACTTGAATTCCTGTGAGTTTTATTTATCTCCTTTTTCCACGGAGCTTTCCTTAGGGAGGACTAAACTGCCATTCTTTGAGGGAAGATAAATTTTGGGGAAAGAGAAAAAGGCACCTTGCTTTCATGTGTATCTACTGCTTTTTTTTCTCCCATAACTTAGCATTTTTGCAAGTTCATGTTTCAAGTTATTTTTGTTTTACTCCTTTTCTCCTGTTCTTCATTTTCCTCAGGTTGTAGAGATGCTCAGATGTGTAATGCTGGGGATTAAACAGTGTCCAGGATAACAATTTCTGAAAATAAGTTATTGTAATAAACAAGACAATACTAAGCTTACATCACATGCTGTCAACTCAGGCTTCAGAGAAGCTTATTTCATGAGGCAGAACTGACTATTGTGATTTAAATCTTGTTTAAAAAAACTTACCTTGTGAGAGAGGATTGACTTGGGCTCCTGCAGCATGTGTACTTCAGAGAACTGTTTACAAAAGACATTTCTACCTACATTCTGCTCAAGATTTTCTGCTTTTTTATTTAGTCATCTTTTTTAAAATAAAGAATATATGTTATGCCTGTGTGTCCTTTCTGAGTAAAATGCATTTCCTTTCAGTGCCAGAGTTGCTAACCTGAACAACCTGTCTGCAGTGTCTTTGGTGAGTGTGCTGTGTAGGTTGCTTGTCTAAAGTTGCTCTTGTGTCCTCTGTAGAGCCAGTTCTCAGCACGTGTTCAAAGCACAGAAGTGGTTCCTCACCACGTAATCTCCATTGGGGTTTGCAGGGTTGTTTATATACAGGTTTGTCACCTGAATTCTGGAAAAACAAGAAAGGAAAATACTAGTACTGGCAGCAGAAAGGTAAATTTCACTTTGCATTTTTTGCCCTGATTCCGGCCAGATTATCCAGTGCTGCTTTTTCTGTTTCTGCCTGGTGTTTATGTACTGAAGTATGTGGGTGCATGCAGGCACACTAGTACAATTTTAATCACTAAAATACAAACTGTTCCAAACTTCCAGTATGGAATCACATGTAAAGAATCATCCCCCAACCCCTCAGAGTAGCTTGTCTGAAATCCTCAGTGCCATTTTATGTTGTAAAAACTTATTTTAATGATCAGTGTAAGTATAAACAGATCCTCGTCTGAGTGGTGAGCTCTGTAATGTGAAGTCACTTGTTTTATTTCTGTCTTATGAGAGAAATAACTGAGAAACTGATGGACAAAAGATTCTTTGTACTACAAGAATTGTGAATGAGTATTTCACTGACATATAGCATTGTTAAATGCCTCAGTTTAAATTAAGCAGTTAAAGGAATCTAAAGTTTTTATTTTATATCGTGCATAGTGCTAGCTGGCTGTCACAATAACTGGTAACTGTCTTGGACTGGAGTGCTCATTCCTAGGATTCCACTCCTTTTTCGAGGTGTATGAAGAAGTATCTTTTATGGCTCTTGCAAATACCAAACCTGGATTAATGCCTTGTACAAATCAGAGCAAATTTGGGGATTCTAGTTGGCAGGCAATGGCTTTTACCAGGTGAATCATTAAGGAATTATGCACGGTTTTTTTGGTCCTCAGGGTCTTTTTCCTGACTAATTTTTGCATGGAGTATGAAAGGCTGGAATAAACACTCCAAAGTCAAATCTTAGTCACAACTCAGACATCTTCTTGCTTCCGTAGTTGCATTTTCAAGAATGACTGTTCCTTCAGAGGATGAGTGTGTGTGTGTGCTCCCACCAGGCTGATGCTGTTCCTGGTTTTGCAGTTCCCTCAGTTTGTGCCAGTGGTAACTCAGAACCCAAACAATTCAACTTTCAGTGTGGCCTGATGAGTGTGAGGCACCTGTTACCTCTCCATGGCTCTTTACCTCCTGCTATCAGTTTCTAGCCTGTTACCTAGAATGAAGGGTTGGGTCTTTTTTCATTTAAAAGCAAACTTATTTCTGAAACTAACCGCAGAAATGGTGTGTCTTGGAAGACACTGACATTGCATCTGCTGGCCTGACCCAGTTAATCCTGCCCTGATGTGGAGCAGATGGTTGTGGGCTCGTTTCAGTCAGCAAAGCAGAAGGACTTTAGTGCTGAAGTCTTTTTCCAGTTGCCTGCTCTGCTGTAGGTATTCCTGCATCAGCCCACTGGGTGCTTCCATTTTCCCCTCTCTGGTTTGTATTTGCACTTCCACCAGGTGGTTTTTGTGTGTAGATAAATTCTGCAGCATTTCATCCACCTTCATGGTAGGAGATCTCCATGTTACCCACTTACTTGGCCTCCTCTGTATGCAGAAAAGTATTTTCAGAATCCAAACTCAGGAAAAAATTATTTTTGTTCTCTTTGCAATAAAGAAGATTAATAACAGGTTTAGATTGTGTATGAGGACATACAAGCAGATGTGGAAAACTAAATATAACTAACAAGAATTTTGTGGGAAGATGTGTGGCATGACTTTTTCCCTGGTCTTGGTGAGTTCCAAGGGGCATCTCTCTGATCTCAGCAGTTGGAAGTCCTTTGGGGGAGTGCAGACCTGGGATAAACCAAATTTTAGTGTTATTGTACAGATGTCATTAACTAGGACTTAAGAGTCTGGCTCTGTTTTTCCTATGAAGAATTGAATTTATTTTTCAGTCTTTGAGCAGTGCTGGCATTAGAGATGGATGAATGGAAGCACTCATTATTTTGGTTTAGAGCAGGGGTTCTGAGTACAGCAAAGGTGCCACCTTTTCAGTCAGTGGATGGGGGCTTTGATCTCCGTGGTGCTACAGAAACACTGGACCAGGGTCCCCTGGACAGGGGGGTGGAGGAGTCAGTCTGTGTCCCTAACCTCACATCAAATGACTGTCCTGTACTGACACGAATACTACCACATTCCACTAAAGCAAGATGGGCCTGTGAACATCCCAGAGGCTCTTCCTGTTTGTCTGGTGCTGACAGGCTCAGGGCAGAAGGCAGAGCAAATCAAAGGGGCAGCTGTAACACTCGCTTGATCGGCGCCTAGAGCGGCTTTCAAAGCCAACCCCGCTAAAGAATCACTTTGTATTTCCCATCAGGACTCCTGCTCTGATTACATATCACCCCAATAGGCAGATAAATGAGCTAAAAGCAACTCTGTTGGAAAAGGGTAGCAGGAGGAGAGAGGGGAGATGAGGAGAGCAGCTCCTGGCTGTGCTGACTCAGGCACCGAGTTTCAGGCTCGCTGTGATAAATGAAAGCACCCACGGCCTGTGGCCACCACTGGGGAGGCTGCTGGGAAGGCACATGTGAAGCATTGCAGAATAAAAGCATGTGAGCAGCTAAAGGGAACTTCAAGGTGCCAGTATCTCTTTAAAGTGCCAGTATCTCTTTAAACCTTGATGTGAAATAACAATTGATAGCAACTTGGAGTGGAGAAAGGAACTGAGATGCCATTGGCATGGTTGAAGCATTTCCCTTATTTGATCAAACCTGTCTGCTCATATAAGCTTTGTAAAGGTTGTTAGGATAAATTGCCATTTAAGTTTGTTTTCTTTTTAGGAAAGTGTGACTTCAAATACATCCTTCATGCAATTAGGGATTGATTTTCACTGAACATGAATTTTGAATTTGAACACTGCTTTGGGGGGATTGTGGGAGACTTGTTTCCATGTCAGGGTAAAAATGCAGTTACCTTGATGTGTTTTCTGTGTCTGAATAATTTTTGTTGAGTTTTGTTTGGTAGAGGACAAAAAGCAGCAAGTGAGTTTTGAGAACAAGATAATGTAGCCCAAACATTCCCATCTTCCCTTAGCTACAGAAAACCAGCTACTTCTCATTTCAGAACCAAAACAAAGAAGAACATTACTTTTGAGGGTGGGTCACAGGCTGCATTATGTGTTTAGGATTTACAGTGAAATTATATAATTTGAAATTTTATTCAATAGCCACCATTCCAAACCAAGTGTGTTTGCAAAGCATTCGGTATTAGTGTTTTTAAGCCACACAGTATTAGTATCTAGTGGGAATTATGGCCGGGATGAATGAAATTCACAGGAAATACTGAAAACTTGTCAGTACCAATATTAAAAATAGAAGCTCTTGTACATAAGTTTCACATCTTGGTACAGATTATAAATGTGCATTTGGAGTGCTGAATTTAATGCTCTCCCCAGCAGTGCAGAGAAAGGCTATAAGGAGATTTCAGCCCTCTAAGAGAAATGAAGGGATAAGACAGTCTGCCACTCTGCAGAGAAGGAAAACAGCACAGGGGAGCTGACTGCTGCCTTCCCACTGAATGTGTGCAGGCAGGAGGTTTGGTGGAGGAGCTGCAGCCCACAAAGGCAGAGCCCTGCATTGCCTGGAGGCCTCTTCTCTTTCTCCTTTCTACTCTGGACCTTTACCCACTGTTGTACAATGGCACCTTGTTATCAAATCTCCAGCAAATACTTTGGCAGGGAAGAGGCTTTTCCACTCTGTCACATCTGCTCTGGTATCTCAGAGCAGATAGGCACTTGTTTGTGCCAGTTTCCAATAATTCTTTTAAAAACCAAACAGTTTTAAAAACCTCTAAGCTTTCCCATTTGGCATTTGAGTTAAACTTTATTCTCCTTTCCTTCTATGCATCATCTTGCTTGTTAGGGGTGGAAGAGGAAAAAGGTTCACCACCTCAGGGACAAAGACACAAGCAATGCACCCGAGGAAAAGGTGACACGAGGACACAAATGCCAACAAGGGTGACTTTGGAGCAGAGTTCAGCAAGGTCAGGGCTGGCTGTGGGGTTCTACATGTGCTGCCTCACGCTGCTGCCCGCCCCTCCTGCCTGTCCACCACCCTTCTCTCTGCAGAGACCGTGATTTCAGTGAACTCTGTGGTGAGAAGCAAAGTTGATTTTTTCTGACCATGCCAGTCATTTGTCAGCTCCTAGCAGAGACCTCCCAAATGTAGCACTACCAGAAGCAGGATCTGACCCACTTTTCAGCTCCTGTTTCAGAGAAGAGTTGGATTGGAGCATTTATCTCAGCGGGGCTTCTTCAATCAGAGAAAGGCAGGCTGGATTTCTTTTGTTACTGAAGCCTTGTTATTTGCTTGGCTCTCTGCCCTGCTCTTGGTCACATCTATTGCCTGATCAAGGGAGGTAAAGCTGAAATTCTGTTCTTTGTGCTGCTACCCAGCGACCGTCTGAGGAACTGAGCTCTGCAGCACAGCAGGAGCCTGGTTTTCCTCGAACACCTTCACGGTCACAGCCCAGCTCATTCCTTGGAGCTCATCCTTGGGGCCAACAGCCAGGCAGGGGCAACTGGCATCCTGCAGAATCGCTGGGGCAGAGACTGACAGCCGTGGGGGCAGCTGGCCATGGCAGGGCTGTTAGGGACTATTGGTGCCCTCCAGGACATGACAAACATTTCCAGTAGTGGGTGAAGGTTCCTGATTTTCTGCCATACAAACCTGAAGTGTTCTGTATTTGACAAAGGAGTGGCAGGGAGAGGGACGAATGCAGCTGGACAGGGGCACAGCTAGTGACAGCTCATTAGGAAATTATTAACTACCCCACTGCCTTAGCAGATTAGTGGGGTGGGGGGAGCAGGGGTGCCCCATGTGCTCATTTGGCAAAGGATGACTCAGAACACAGGAAAAGTCAGGCTGAGGACAGCAGGGGGGGAGGCAAGCAGAGCATGACTCTGGGGGTTCTGCATCCTCCCTGCCCACACCAGCACCCCCTGCAGACCCCAAAACCACTTCAGCTGGAGTTACTCAGGGGGATGTTGTCATTCTAAATCTTTCTAAACCTCCTTGCTGCGCACCATTCCCTGACGGTGTCGTGGTTTTTCCCACCTGGAGGACCAGGGCAGGAACCTGCCATGAACCTCTCCTGCTCCAGAGAAGTTCCGTTCAAGTTGTGGCAGCAGCTCTGGAGTCCGTGAGCTCTGCAGGGCTCCGAATGGGCAATGCAGGCAATCTAATGGGCCTCATTCACCCGCTTTTCACACCAAACACAACCAAAGGGACAGCTGACACCACCACATGGTGCCACAGCCCACTGGCAGCTGTGGGTCACTGGCGTGGGTCCCGTGCGAGATGACAGCAGTGACCACCCCCTCCTGCAGGCACAGACATCCTCCTGTCTCCTGGCTGCAATGCCAAAACACCTCTGCACTATTCCCAGCCTTGTCATCATCAGCATTTTTGCCATTGGCAGAATTTAAAAAGACAAACGGATGGAAAGGTCCCAGGGTGACCAGACCACAGTGCAGGGGATGTTTCATCCAGGAGCCAGCGAGACTGGACACATATTTACTCTGAGTTATTTCAATGCTTTAGCTGACCTTGAGGGCAGGTGCTACTTACTGCCACTTGTCTGATGCCAGGAAATAACCTGAAGGAGACTTTAAATTTTTTTTTTAAAACACCAAGTATAACAAAAATGTACTTCCAGCAGACAACTCCTGTTTTACCATCTTTGACATATTTTTTTTCCTACCCACAGTCCCTCTTGCTGTTTATAGTTGTTCCTCATGACTGAGTTTTCCTTCCTCTCTGTTCTCCCCTCCAGCTACTTTTCCACTACTGGGGATTTCTCAGAAATGTTACACTGCCAGAATTCACTTTTATTCTTAGAAACTGGAGCACAAGGGCAATTGCTTGGAAGCAAAATGACATCTGTGAAGCATGACTTTGGACATTGAATAAAACAGAAGAGGGGCAAATTGGAGGACAGAAGGCCAGAATGCCTGTAGGGCACTTAGTTTAAGGACATTTAGCATATAAATGAGGTTATTTTGGCAAAACGTGTCCTGGTGTAGAATAGGTGACTGATCAGTAGGGGCTGCTGAGGAGCAAGTACTCAAAAACATTGGCTTCTCCTGGTTAAAAGAATTATGCAACCCCCATCACTGATGGAGGTAATATCCTTCCAACAGCATTGAGGCATAAACCATGGCTTTATGCTGTGTTTTACAGGCGCAGACAGAAACAGAACCCGATTTCTCGGGAAAACTTACAGAGGCAGGAAATAAAAAAAGGATGTAGCTCAGTGATGTCCCTACTGATGAACAGCACAAATATCCAACATTTTAAAAGAAGATTAGTACCGCTGATAGCCATGGTCTTAATGCTCCTTCCAGCGCTTTAACTTCACCTTCCACTGCTTGGTTATAAACAAAACAAATTCTCAGCCACAGATTGACCCAGGCACCCCAGGATGAAAAACGGAACACGGCCAGACACTTGCTGGACATGTGGCAAGTCCAGTCCTGCTGCCACCACAGCAGCTTGGTGCCCACCGAAGTGCTCATCCTGCTGCAAGATGGAGTCACCAAGGAGCTGTCAGCAGCAAGCAAAGGGCTCCTGGTCACTGAGGATCCTTGTAGTGGCCAGGTGGTTTCATTTAAGGTGATCTTCCTGAATGAGAAATTTTTATCAACTTTGTCTGGCCTCTCTGCTTTTTTAAGGGATGCAGTAAATTAGAAGGTGATAAGGGGCCAAAAGGAACATTCAGAATTCCAGTGGCATTTCTAGGAACTGCCTGGCATGCTCCAAGTTCCTTGCAGTGACCTGCTGGCCAGCCTGCAGGAGAGAAGTGGCTGGCTGTGGCAAGGCTCGTACGTGGAACAAGTATTCACCCCTGGGAAACAAACCGAGAACGGCCTTAGAGCATCTCAGATTACCCTGTCAGCTCCACAGACCCAAAGGCAGACAGTCAGTACGTGCTCTTTCTAGCCCCTGCTCTGACAAAGGCAGCAGCAGCCAGGAAGCACCTTTGTAACTATTAGTGTGTCCCCTAATGGGCCAGAAGTGCTGGATGAATCCATGTGGCTGGGATGATTTCCACATTCCCTGCTGGTGCAGCTTTCCATAAGCGGCACAGGGGTTGTGAGCCAGTTCCTCGCAGGGAAGTGGGAACTCCACCTAACATTCCCTCATGCCAGAGTGACTGAAGGGGCTCAGGGAAGCCACTTTCTGCAGGACACGAGGGATGGCTTCTCCCTTAGCATGGAATGGTCACATCCGCATCTCCCCACAACACAGGGCATTGATGAACCAGCCCTCCTGCCTGTAAGGTACGGGTCTGATGGAGGCTTTTCCAGCAATGTTCTGGGAGCTAAAGCAATTCTTACTACTGAATGTGATGCTGGAGATCACATTCATCGTAAGAGACAGCATGATGCAAATGTGTCTGAAGTAACTTCTTGAATTTTACTGAGTGGGTGTGAGGAAATGACTCTCCTGAGGTCACCAGAAAACCTGTGGCAAAACACAGATTAAGCACCTGGTGTCCCCAGCTCACCATGGATCCGCCGTCTCTGCAGTGTGCAGGGTGACATCACTCTCCTTTATTGCAGTTGCTCCTTCTTGAATTCCTTTGCAGAAATTCCAGCCACACTGAAGTATGTCTGGCTGTTATTTAGATATCCCTATTAAATACATAGGTATATATTTAGATATCCCTCTAATCCCCCAGGTTGGAGGGACTCTGATAAGCGAGACACTGCATTACACAGAGCTTGTCTCTGGCTCAGTTCAGGGTGGGCACTGCACAGATAACCTTTGCTGGCTGGATTTGTTCTCCTGCAAGACTTGTGCTCTCTTCATCAGTTTATGACTCCAACCCCAGTTCTCAGGAGTGTTGCCCTTGAGGGGAAGCGTGGACATTGTGTGGTCTGGTTTGTGCTTTCTGTTCAATGGGCTTTTTATTTCTCTTAACTTCAATGGCCTCACATCAATATAGAGACTTTCATTACCATTACTTTCTTTCTCTTCCAGGACTTGCTTTTCTCCTGGGCAATTGCCATCTTCCTGCTAAAGTGTCATGAAGAGCATGATTCGTGTTTGGGAATCTAAGGGGAAATATTAGCAGCCACTAATGAGTGAATGCAGCATAGGAATGTGCCACAAATTAACAGCCAGGGAAACAACATCAATCTTTATTTAAGTGCAACTTTTTAAAAAAGGGCTGTTTGGTGACCCAACTGCAGATTACTGGGAAGTTATAGGTAATCTTTGCAGAACAAGGAAGGGCCATGTTAGGAGAAAATGAGGTACTTTATAGGTTAGAATGTGTTGTAAAGTGTTAGCACATTTATTAATCATATGTGGGCAGACAACTTCACACACCCTACCAGAATTACTGTACCAATGTCATTTCCACATTTTTTCTCTCTAAGTGTTAGGAATCAGCCAATATGTGACATTAATCATCTGCATTTAGCATTGTGCAAACTGACATAATGATCAATTATGGAGTAACACATCTGTAACTGTTTACTCAAGTACGGAAGTAATCCCCCAGTTCTCTAAAATATTCTGGAATTATTCTGTACATGCTATATCTAACCAAATCCTGGTTTTGTCCAAAAGTACCATCCTTCTATGGCTGAGAGGTGCAGAATGCAGTGCTCAACATCTGCTTCAGCAGCAGGTTCCATGCAGGTGGCTCTTCTCCCACCACCATGAGGGATCTTCTTCACTAATTCACCTCTTTTCAGAAATGTTTCTCTATGAAGTTCTAGGGAATTGCTTCATGGCTTTGGATTTCTTCTTGATGAAATTCTTTGAATTTCAATTTCTCACCTCTTTGATCATCCATAACTGGAAACACAAGGTATTTGTCTCACAGTTCAGTGTCATATGGCCATTTTCAGGAACTGTTTGAAAAAAAAAGATGGAAGAATGCAGGATGTTTGGCCTAACAAAAAGAGAAGGGAGAACAGGTAGGAAAAATATCTTCCACAATGAAGATTTCTTTGGAGACAGTGGCAACCCAAATGTTCTCTATGCCCACTGAAAACAGGGCAAGAAAAAAATTGTGCTAATTTTCTGAAAAAAAAAGTCTAGGATAAATATTAGAAGAAAATTCCTAATTTTACAGAGGGAGGAGTCTTGGAACAACACAGGAAGGTTTGGACTTTTCTAAAGTTCAGAAGAAGAGCTGAGGCAAACCTTGGGCCAGGCAAGGCTGAGGGTGACATCCTCAGCAGATGCTCTTGAATTAGATGATCTGGGATTTTAGGATTCAGACCATGAGGACTGTCCTAGCAGGCTGACAGAGTAACAGAGCTGGAAGAAGCCCTGCATAGTGATAGCCAGGCATCCCATCCCTCAGAGGCTCCTTAGGCAGAAATGGATTTGCTGTGCTCAAAGCAGCAGGGCAGAGCAAAGGACTCCCATAGCAGCTTTGGAGAAGAGCTCCCAAGGAATGTGTTTTCTTCCATTTTCAGCCTCTCTAGTTCCAGAACTGGGAGTTCCCTCTGTATTTATGCAGAATTCAGCACAAACAGGCCTTTGAACACCACTGGAACAGAAATATCAAAATGTGATCATTTCCCACCTTGAGAAACAAGCATGTCCCAAACACTCTTATCTCAAAAGCAGAAGAGACAGGCTGTGGAAACATTCAGTCTGGAAATTAATCTTTTGAACAGGAGCTGAGTCTGAATAGATTATATACATATTTTTGTTTGCCTGTTTTGAGTTACTTGACGCTGTTTTCATCTTCAGCTGAATAAAATTTTATAACGATTTTTTTAAAAGTCCAGCACATTTGTCAAATTTACTACTGGAGTAAGTGGCACCAATGCTGATTTTTAGTGAGTGTAGTTCCTTACCATAGTGGCTGACTTGGCCTTATTCGATTGGAAGCTGGACAAATAACTCCTTTGAGCCAAATCCACCTTAATCAAAGCTTATATAAATCTCTTAATATCAGTAATCCCGTGCCTGCTAAACCCAGTAGTTATTTTGGTTGTATCTGGCAAGAAAAAATTATCAGTACTCAAACCCAGTGATTCTATTTGTTGCCACATCATTGTATATTGACACTATTATGTGTGTGTAAAAATCCCATGCTCATACAGGGCACAGGTATGTGTTCTGCCATGTCACACCATGGTGCTGTAAGGAACAGATGTCACACTAGGACTGGACAAAACTCCCTTTTGGCATCCACTGAAGCACTCCTGAAGGCAGTTCCTTATCAATTTCCTTTTGGTGTGCTGTCAGCTGAAAATCGATCATGTTTCTACGGTAGCAATGTGAGGAAGGCATATCCACAAATAAATATTTACATGAAATATCCTTGTTTGGGAAACAAATAAGCACTTCCTCTGGAAATGCTGTTGCACCAGTGACATCCCTGTGGTACTACTTGGTAGCATCAAAACGTTCTGTGAGAAACAGGGAACTCTGTTTGCACTGGGGGGAGGGCACGTGCCTTCAGATACATCATTTCTCTCTGTGGTTTTCCCAGCTGTCTTTACCAGGAACACTTTCACAGAGCAGGCCAGCCCTGCCCTTCTCTCTCCCAAACCCATTAATTTCTTTTTCACTTAGGGCTTATTTTGGATGTCAGTGAACCCAAAGGTGCTTCAGACACATTCCTTTTCTCCAACCACCTCTTCTTCCTGTCATCCCTTGGATGTATTTTTGTGGCTGTAACATAAGAGGGGCATAACACAAAAGGAGGCCCCAGTGAATCACTACACAACATTTTATTTACCAGCCTTCCTTCCATCACTGCAGCTCTCAGCTCACTCGTGCCTTTCTGCAGCTAAGAGGAACCCAGGGAAAACATGGCTTTAGTCCAAATTCTGGTTGTTTGCCCACCTCTAACTGATTAGGAGTTCAGTAATAAATCATTGTAACTCAGTGTAAAGGGGTGAGCAGAGGCATGAACCAGTACTTTCTGCTGAAATGCAAAGCATACACAGCGCAAAGGTCACGTAAATTATCTGACCCTCATTTTCTTCCATGGAACAGAAATATATGCCAACATGAAATATAAGCCAAATACATGCCATTCATGCCACAAAATAAGTTATTAGGACATAAAATGAAATCTGCATTCTCCATTCTTTGTACTTCAGCAACAAAAGATGTCTGGCAGCTCAAGAAGGTGATTACATCTGTATACCATATATCACTTTCTCCTCCCCAATCTTTTCCCTTGAGTTTTGGCACTTACTTACTCATCAAGATCTTTGTTTTTCAGGAACATGAGCAGCCTTTAGCATGGAAGATATCTGAATGTGGAATCCTACATACAGTAAGTTTCACCTTAAAAAAGAGGAAAAAAAGGGACATTTTTATATCTTGTTATATCTGATCAACATCTGTGCAACTATCTGACTTGCATTTGAACTAGCTAAATAAAATTTCCCCATTTGGAGAGATGAGTACTTTTTTCCTTGCTGAGACTGGCTTTCCTTTCTTTAGATGGCAATGGCATCTCATGACCTCAGCCTTCTCAGCAGAACTCAAATATGAATGTGCTTGGATACGGGTCATGAACCTGGATACTGAAATATGAGTACAGAAACACATGTAGTAGATCACAGTGGGGTTAAAGAACATCTTAGAAATGTCCCACATTCTTCACAGTCTCACACAAGGAGATGTGTAGTGCTTTATAAGCAATAGGAGGTAGGAGCCCAGGGCTCTCCCCTCAATACCCAAAACCACTATAAGCAGCCACACATCCACTGGAGGCAATGGTTTATGTCCCAAAATTTGCAATTTATCTGCATTAGGCAAAAAATCCCAAATAACTCTAATTTATGGTTGGCCAGTAACGTCTCTTGGTGTTGCTCAAACTCTTCTTCAAACACGGCGGCGCTGACCTTGCATTCCCCACACAGCTCAGGAATATGAGGTGCCACATCAGAATGACTCTGAGGAGCTGCTTGGCGCTGGAGTTATTCATGCCAAAGGCAGAGGAGAGTAAACTGGTTCGAATTGAGCCTCTTGAAATGCAGAAAGGAAACTGCTTTCTCATTTGGCTCGATCCATTTGAGTCAAGGTTAGTCAAGCTTACCTCCTTCCTTGCGGACCTGCTGATGAAGAAGTAAGCCTCCTCCACGCCCTGGGGATGCAGATCATTCACAGCCACCACGTGGTCCCCGTGGTTGAACAAACAGCCCAGTCTGCGAGGACCAGTCCACTGTGAAACGCTGTGGTGTGTGGGGGGCAGACAATGAAGGAAACATACAGGATATCCAGTCACTGCAGTGGCAGGACAGGGTTGCCTTTATGAGGCTGCCCTCTGGAAATGACACACGCGTTCAATGACTTTGTAACTTTTTGATCTGGTTCTGGTTGAAACCATCACTATTACACAGCATGCTGGATTCTGTAGAGACCTTTACAACAGCAGTTGAAATACAAACTCAAGTACACAAAGAATCAGAGAGAGCAGCAGGAATCGCTGAAGTACCAATAAGCACTGCCCCTGCCCTGTTATGCCCTGCCAAAACTGCACATGGGTGTCTATAGTTGTGCACTTCTGTGCCTGTCACTTATTCCCATCTCACAGGCACTGTCACGAGACATCCAGACTTACCATATTCGTCCTGCTGCTTCAGTAAGTTTTAGGTAATTGTTAATATCAGCCAGGGGTACGAAAATATCCAATTTCTGCAGCTGCGTCTCATCTGTAATTTGGCTGTGAGAGAAAAACATCAGAGACCACAGAATCACAGAACAGCTCAAATTGGAAGGGACCCATAAGGATTATTGAGTCCAACTCCCTGCTCCTTGCAGACTCCCTAAAACTAAATGCTATGACTAAGAGCATCATCCAAGTGCCTCTGGAATGCTGTCAGGCTTGGCAAGATGCAGCCCATGAACACGTTTGTCTTCTCTGCAACCAGCTGGAGAGGACACTTACCTGAGCAGTATAGACAAGTGAACCACTGAGAGGGGTAATGAGTTTTGCCTTCTCTGGAGGGTTGGCTGCAGGCTGGTGCTGCTTTCTGGGAATTTTGTGTCTCTGTTTGCTTCCAAGTCTCTTGGACACGCGCTGTTGTTCTGGCACATGGGAGGGGATGGGAGCCCATCATGTCTACATGTGAGCTGGCATTTCTCGTCCAGCAGCTTACTGAAGAGGAATGATGATAAAAAATTAAGGGGTTTGACAATTCTGGGCACTCTTGCTGTGTTTGAAGCTGGATCAAGCAGCCCTCAGTACAGCAAAGAATAATAAGTTCCTGTAGAATATCCACTGGACAAAATAAAATCTAAGTAAAATAAACAGCCCTTCTAAAAATGGACCATAAATCTCAAAATAAACATTTTCAGTATGCAAAACCCATTTATTAAGCCTGGAAACATTTCAGCTAACAGCATGCCTTGAACAAAGAAACTGAGTACAGATTGTTGGCCTTGTCTGTACTGGGTTCTGCAGGGATGTAAAGCTGTCGCTTCGGAGATGTGATAACTCAGAATTACTTGAACTCATTTTAGTTTTATTTGATAAGCCTTATATTGCCTGGAGCTGACTCCCCATTGTGCCCCAAACAAGACTGGGGTTAGTAGCAAAAGCTGCTCTTGGTATATTTTAACTCAGATGGCAGAACCTTGTGAGGTTTTTATAGTAATTCCATCTAGGGGGGTCCCAATGACACAGACGAGCTTGAATTGATCCATTGGGATAGACTGGTTGGCAGGTCTGCATTTCCAGCTGCCTCCCTCCATGTGGCCTAAGATCTGACTGTCTGTAGGTGTCAGCTACTGAGCACTCCTCCGGCTCAGGAGGAGCTTTAAGCTGCAGGCACAATTCTCTTCAGTATTCAGTGCTGTATTGTGGAGGTTTTAAAGTTTCCTTGTGGCCCTACAACTATGACACAAAGTTCAAGTCTTTCTTTGTGACGTGGCAAACACTGTACCTTCAAAATACACAGCAACAGAGCTGTTCTTTGGACGGCAAAATGAAAGGGAGGACGTGACCTAACTCACATAACTTCTTAATGGAAAAGTTGGGAGCTAATGCCCCATCTCTAGCTTTCTCTTTTAACCTCTACATAATGCTGCCTGCTTTGGAGAGCACCTGTCTGAAAGGTTGTTGGAGTTTGGCTGCAGTGACTCAGTAAAGTGGTGAGACGTGTCGTGAAAACCAAGAAAAGTATGAGTCAACAAAAAGTGCTGCATGCTATAGTCAGAGCCTGTGTAAGTGCAGGAGTCTGCAATGTGAGCTTAAATTTCATGTTGATGAGTTTGAATTTGACGCCAGTGTTCCCATGAGTGCTGAACTTTGTGAACCAAGACTCAACAAGGACTCATTCAAACAAGACGCAGCCTCTAGATCTTATTATGCAAATACCAGAGATGTCAGCTCTATCTCAATTGCTATGTCACTTTTAATTTGCAAAACCTTAATGAAGTCGTTACTCACAGTGATTTCATTGACATATAAATGTTCTCCTTTACTGGGTTGTTCTGCACTGGCTTCACTTGCACAGGGACATCAGACTCAGCTGTAGGATCAGGCTTCGATACTTCAGTAGTGCACTGTCAGAAATACACAGCAATATAAGACATTAATGTCGTTACCCTGCCTACAGAAGAACTCCCCCTTTAATCTCCTTATTTTGTTCAGTGCTCATGCTGTTAAAACACATTGGCTAATATAGCCTGGCTTTCCTCAAATCAGTCAATTCCCAAAAACTAGGAGCTAGAAAGGTGCTTGAAAATTAAAAGTTAATGCTGGAATTATTTTCACTACCAGACTGGGACACGACCAGCTATATTCTGAAGTACTACCAGAAAAAAATTGTTGCCTTTTAAATTAAGCAGGCTGAAAAAGGAGACTTGTTCCTTGGGTGTACTTCACTTAGAGCCTTTTGATTATATGACAAAATGACATCATTAATGTCCTTCAGTCGGATGTACAGTCTGTGACTTCTGCAGAAAACTGACCACATATCTTCTCCTGACCACTAGATGTATGGGAAGCCTAGAGAAATTAGCCTCCCGAACTGGGTGTCAAAATTTGTATAAAATTATCAGCATGATTTCTCCTGCTGCCTTGTGTCACTGTGAAATGCAGATAACAAAATGTACTGCAGTGTTTTAAAAGCACTGCTTTTATGCAGCTTACTGGTGCTTCAACAGAACTACAATTCACAATATATAAAACTAGTGTACTGTTACATTCTCTAAATAAAGTTTTCACTTTCAGAAAAAACCCAACCATTATACAATAGGCAAAAGCCATTTACAATGACACAGTCAATTTGGGGAATTTCAACAAAATCAGCAATGTTTTTGTCAAAATGCCACTTTGCACCAGAAAGATCCTTTGAATGAGTCTAGTGTATTTTTTCTTGTATAAATGAAAGCTCTATTACCTATTGCTTTATCTCTGCATTCCTTTTGCAAGGTACAAGTGGTTCCTTCTACCAGTTCCTCTTTGGCTCACTAAATGCCTCCTGTGTCCTTGGAGCTGTTAACAGACCAGCAGAACTCACAGCTGATAAATTACCTTTGCTAAAACATTGCTGGGAGTTTGGTAATAATCTTCTTCATCCTTTTTGATGTTTTCCTCCGGATCTGACAACAGCAGATTTTCCTCACTTCTTCCCAGAATTTTATCCTGCTGAAAGAATGGGTTTGTACTTAACAGGCTCAGTTATACAGATTAAAATGCATTTTTCCTTTACACAGAGAGGTAATAGAATCAGCAAATATTCACAAAAATCATGGGAAGATACATTTCTCCTTGAAGTGAGACATGCTATTTTAGAGCATATCAGCATATCTAAAGCCTATTTTAGAAAAAGCGTTTCTATATCCGTGCTCCCACATACATTTTTGAAATTCAATGCACACAGAAAAAACCAGCCACTGGTATTGGTACTTCTTATAGATGGATTAGAGGTAACCAGGCTGTTGCAATTGATTTCATGATCACAACCTGTTATTTTGTTTAAAAATCTAGCATCTTAAACACCTTGTGTATGAATCTGCATGAATTTAGAGTCACTTGTGTGGAAAAGATTTTCTTTTTGCATTCAGTTCTGAAGTCCTTACATTAGGAAGAAAATCTGTAGGAAATCTATGGGTGAATTGGGATATATTTGTCCTTTTAAAGCAGCTTTTAAGTGCTATGAAATAAAGAATGAATTTGGGATTTTCCTGACTAATGAGAAATTTATTATCTGATACTTCTCTGTGAACAAAAAGATACTCCAGAAGACTGGAGATCTGACATAGAATCTTTGTGTCCTGAGTGATATTCTGCCTTCATAAATACCCAAAACATTACGTTTGAGGCAATTTGGTAAGTCAAGGAGAAATTAATTCCTCTACCAAGTTTACCTTTTCAAGTCACAAAGAGAAATTATTTATTTTTATGTCTCCTTGTTGACTTCACTGAGTGAAGAGTATGGTAATTAGTGTTTAGCTGCCTCCCAGTTCAGTTCTCTGAGCCATGTTTGTGATGCAACTGTTTTTTATCTCTACATTTACATCCTTGGTTTCCATGGTGATCGTTTAAATAATTGCTAAATATGCCACAAATATATTACTGTTTTGAAGGTAAAGTAAATTAAACTAATTACTTCCTTACATGTAACAAGAAGAAACTTGAATATTAATTAAGGCAATGAATATTAATTAAGGACGATTATTGTATTTTTTCCCTTGTTGGTATAAATGGCATTAAGATCAACTCATGCCATGGGAGTCAGGACAAACTTCAAGTGTCTGTTGAAGTATAATATGGATTTACATTGGAGAGAAAGTAGCCTAAGGAGAAAATTTGCTGTAGCACAAAACAGAAACTATACTTGGAGAACAACTGAGTCATTGATACTTACAAGCTCGTTAAGGAAAGTTATGTGTTGCCCTTAAACAAAGGAACCTCTTTTAAAAAATCAGGTGTGTAACAGATCTCAAGGGTACCTTGGTGTGTAATACAGTAATGCACAGCACAGGGTGATGCAAGTCAGGGCTCCTTATTCTTACGTATTTCAGATGTTGAAAGCTGTGTATCAAAATAGCTGATACTGAATTGCTGAGTCAGATGAGGTTTGGTAGCTCCAAAATGTGGGTTGAAAAGGAGCCAGGTCCCCAGATCCCTCCAGCATCCCTGCCAGCATGACTAGACTCACTGACATGGAGAATCCTGTTTCCATGAGTGACAACTACTTAACAAAGAGTTTTCAAGGTCTGGGCCTGGGTGAGGGAACCACCAATAGAAAGAAAAACAGATCAGATGCTTGAAATGGGGAGTCACAGTGCTAAAAGGAAGTAAATACAAGGGATTAGTTAGGAAGTCAGTTGTCTACATGTCACTGAGCAGAGAATACCTCTGGAGATGTTAGCAGATGTTAAACTTATGAGGCAAGAGACATATTTTTATCCAATGAACAAACATTGTTGTTTCTTGTTCTCTGTACAGCAAAGCTATTGATTTTCACACATGCCAAAACAGAAACATGAGCTTTGCGCTATTCCCTCTGCTTCAGGCTAAACAGCTAAAATTCAAATTCCTTATCTTTTAACCCTCATGGTCAGTCTGTCCTAGCCCAAACAGCTGCATATAATACCTGCTCTCTGAGGCATCGTAAGTATGAGAAGAATTAATGAATAAGACAGAAAAGGTATGCACAAGGAAGAGACACAAAGAGATTCTTGACATACACCCAGAGCAGGACTCATTAAAATCAGACCAAGGGTTAACTCAGTGCATTTCAGAGCTCAGACTCACAATGGAATTACTGCAGCTTTATAAAGTACTGTGCATCAGCTGAGCTATGCTGACTGCCCATGGCATTGCAATGTAGTTTCAACTATTCACTTCTTTCCACTAAATTTAGCTGTATTATCTCACACTTGCTGTCAGCCTATATACAAGGATGGTGATTGCAGCATGTGATTTACCACCCTGGTAGCTGTGACAGCAGAACAGATTCTTTGCCCTGTATCTCAGCCTCTCCAGGTCTTAGTTCAATGCACAAACTGCCAATAAAGATGGGTTTAAGCTGCAGAGTGGTGTGGTAGAGCCTTGGTTGTGCCTTCTGTCCTCTTGACTGTGCTGCAAAGGCAGCAATCCACGGCAGAGGAAAGCTGCTGCAGGCACTAGTTCAGGGAACACAGGTCAGAACACTTAGCCAGTAACACAAGATAACATTCATCTTTTTATCTTTCCAAATCACTCCTGCTAGATATGGAAGAGAAAATACTTGAACACATATTAATGCTGACACAAGGTCAGTTCTAAGATGTGCCTCAATTTAACAAGCTCTTGTTCTGTAATTTAGTTACATTGATTCGATTGCTACTGGCAAAAGCTGAAGAAATAAACCATTTAGGAAAAACTGCGGCATAGCTGAGAAATGTGCAGGCAGGGACAAATCCTCAATCAGTGCAAATGCAGAGCTTTCTTCATCAAGTGTGTGAAAGCTACCACAAGTTGCAGTTGCTGCACAGAAACTCTGAGGATCTGTCTCCAAGAACCCCAAATAAGCACAGGTATTTTAAGGAAGTTTTTATAAGAATATTTTCAGTGGTAAACAAGAAAACAGACTAAATATTTAGGAAACGTTCATAGTGGAAATCAACTCAGTGTGCTAGGAAATTAGGTGGATAATCTATAGTCACAGATACCCAGATGAGATAAAAGCCAATATTCACTTCTGCAGATGCAACTAGGCAAGAGCTGTTTGATTTGTTCTGCTCACCAGGCTTGGAAAAACTCCTCTTGATGAGTCACACGGAACCTGATGAGGGCCAGGATCTGAATAAGGCCTGTTTTTGTCTTCTGAGGAACCATTCTCCTGTTTACAAAGGAAAAAAGTTGATTCCTTATAAAGATACACTGGAGGTGCTTTACCCACATTCAGCTTCCTCTTGCTGGGCCATTTGCACAGAGCTTTGTGACTACAGAAACCCAGCAACTCCTTGGCTGCTACTTCACCCTGATACCTGGACTGCAATTGCTGTGGGACAGCAGCAATGCTTTCCCTCCTTTCTATTTAAATATTGAGGGAGAAGTCTGTAAGGCACAGAGGAACTGGATCTGAACTCTCCTCTAAGCTTTACAGCCTAAAAAGAGAGAGATAAAGAAAAGCACGATCACAAATCAGGAGGAATGTGGCTAGCAGCTGCCAAAACAATCATCACATGTCTCTGCCAAGGCATGCCAAAGCAAATCTTCAGGAGTTTACTTAATGTCCACTAACATTTGCCAGTCAGTTGAGACAACCAGTGAATAATGCCTCTCACTGCCTTTACTTACATGCAGACTTGCCTCAGAAGTATTTCCCTTGTGGGGACCCTGTTGTGTTACCATCCAGGTCTTACTCAGGAACCCCACCAGAACAGACCACCCAGGTACCCACTACAGAAGCTCTGAACAACTTTTGTTGGAAAAAAGCAACTATACAAATGAGATTTCACAGTTATGCCCAGGCACAGACTCATTATTAAGGATGGTTAATTTGTTTACCTTCTGACAGCTTTGCCTGTCCGGAAAGCTGGTCATATCTATAGAATTCAAGAATAGTGGCAAAGAGGAAGGCCGGCTTCTGACTTCTGGATTTGGAAGATCTTGGTTCTAGAAATAAGAGAACAGCAGTATAAGAAAACAGGCACCTCTTGGGTGTGGGCTAAAATGTACCAATGCATCCCACCAGAGCAAATTTTACTTCTAATGGCTCAGAGGTATTGTCAACATGGCATTTTTCAGGCAGACATAAAATTGCCCTGCTTGCATTTTGAGCTGTCTGGAAGCTGCAGGGATGTGAGTACTTAATGCTGAGTCTAAACTGGTGGGCCTGGCTGGCTGACAAGGTGCAGAAACTTGAGCCTGAGCTTGAACTACCAGGGCTTCCAGCTGGTTCATAACATTGACAAACTGATGTAAAACAACATGTAAATATGTCCAAAATGCACCCGCTAAGTAATAACACATAAGTTTTCATTCTGATGCCTCAAAGGTGTGGTTCCTTGCAGCGTAATATCAATCATCCCCTCGTTTCCACATGGCTTACTCTTCAAAGAGATTTCTTCAGTGTAGAATCAATCCCAGTGCAGACAGACTGTGCAATGCCTGCTTGATGCATAAAGCCAAGGTACAGGATTTATATGAAAATGAATTTCTGAATAACCAAGGTCAGAGGCAACTGGCAAGGAAAATTCCTTTGTGCAGTTTTGTAATGAAAAAAGAAATGCCTTTTTTTTTCTACAACCAAGCACAGTAACGTCACCTGAGGCCAGCATCCACTTCTTTTGTCCTCCCTGCAGACTGAAGATATAAGAGTGACCCAGTCCTCTGTCTCCTGCCTGTAGGTTGGAACAACAGGAATGAAAACTTACTGACAGATAACACACAAGGGCAATCCTTTTGCCTACCCACTTCTTCCTATGGGTCTCAAAACAAACATTCCTGAGATCAAGGGGAAAACCCCGCACCTGCCTTTCAGGAAAGAGTGCTTGTGTGATCATAGCCAGATGGCAACATCTGACTCAGGGAGCTAACAAGGCTTGGGAATGCATTTAGGCCATCAGGATGGGAAACACACCATGAAAGGGCAGTTGAAGCTGTTTTTCATGCTTGCACTGGATTTAGTTGGATTAATTCTGGAATGCTTCCCATTGAATGTGGGCTGTGTGAGCCGCACCCCGGGGGAAGGAGTTGGGTGGCACGCTCAAGTAGCACTCAGGTATGTGTTTTCCTTCTGCGCTTATCAGAATTTCACACATCAGCTGCTCTTCTGCAAAAAGGCAAAAAATCCCCTGACACGCTCGTGACTGGGAAACTGAAGAGAAGATGCTGGGAACCAGCACAGGAGCACTGTGACAAACATCCTCCCGCACCTAACTGAGTTTTGGCCGATCACCTCCACAGAAACAGCTTCTGCTGCTGTTCAGGACTCAATTCCAGCCTGACAAAGCAGGGACTGCAGCACCCTGCTGCAGCAAAGGCCCCAGTCACTACTTCTGGGATCTGTTTTCCTTCAGGAGAATTTTTGCCTACAGTCTGCTTCCCTTGATTAATAACCTACTTTTCAGGCAATATTATTCCCTGTGGTTTATCCATAAGGAGCAGAAGCTTTTCTAACTCCCAGGAGCTGCTGGGTGAGAAGGCAGAGGTCTCTGCTCTTGCTTGTCCCCTAACCAGCAGAGTTTGAAATGGCTCTGCCATGCTGAGGTGCTGCCACTCCGTCCCCAGTGCCAGCCCTGTGCTCCCACTGCTTTCACATGCTGGATGCTGTGACAGCGTGGCTGCAGGGAAGCTGAGCTCACCTGCCTGAACCAGCCAAAAATTAACCCAGCCATGAGTAGGGGGAGGAAATGACATAGAGAAGATCTGTTTTCCATTGGATCAGCCAGCTGAATCACCTCATCACAGAGCTGTGCCCTCAGTAGCTGGGACAGAAGGGAAGTGAGTGGCTGTGAAGGAGCAGGACCCTGCCTTGGGGCAGCAGCAGCTTAGTGCTACAGTAGTTCAACAGTACTGTCACACTGCTTTTGCACGTCTTGCTATGCCCACCTGCTGTCCCCAATGAGGTAGTAACATCTGTTTCCAGTGCTGATGGACATCACCTGCTCGGGAAGGCATTTAAACATCTTCCTCACTGTTTCCATAATTTCAGCGTTACTTATACCAACTTCAATACTTATGATTCTGTGAAGACAACCATATGAAACATCCTGTATAACTCTGCATAGTTACATGCAAATAGACACACACATATATGTGTCTATGTCCACATTTGACTCTGAGCACAGCATAATATGATGAGATCTGCAAGGGGAAAGTTAAACATTTTTCCACAGAAAAAAGTGCTCAAGAAAATAAATGCACACATTCAAAAGAGATGGTCTTTCAATGAAGAAAACCTCCAGGCAAAAAAATAAAATTAACTTTTGCAAAGTGTTCAGAGTATGGATTCTCATTTCTGGAAAAAGAGACTGTTGGCTTAATTCAGAATCTAGAAAAGAAACGATAGTAAGAAAAATTTATTGTGGAAGTTTTTTAACCGCTATAAAACAACAGATTTGATTTCAAACTAATTGTGTATTAATAGTGTTTTAATGGAGGGGAAGAGGAACAGAAGTACTCTTAATGGATACTTGAAGCACTTGAAACACTACTTCCATTAACTGCCAAGAAGCCAAATTAATAAAAGTAATAACAACAATAATTACGGTAATAATGTAACCACAGACCACTGAGCAAGCTGCAATATTTTTGAAAGCTTCACAATGTAAATCCTTTTAATAGAAGAAGCACAACAGCAATGTGGTGAGTGACCTTCATGCCTAACAATTCCAGGAGCCTGGAGTATTAACCTCTACATCTGACGGGTAAAATCTTTACATTCCCCATTACATTTTCAGTTCCCTTGCACATATCTCGTGCCACCTGTGGCATGGTAAAGGATGCCAGTACAAAGCCAGTGACACCCAGTCTTGCTGCAGTGGGCACTGTGCTGACAGGAATGAAATGGCCAACCCAAACGAGCCAAACAGAGCAATTTCTTGGCAGAATAAGGGGGAGAGAGCAACAAGAATCAGCCCAGAGGGTTATGTGAAAGTCAGGAGACCTTTTGCACAAACCTGCAAAGCGCTTTGTGAAGCTGTAAGCTGGGAAAGGGTGTGTGCCACAGCTGAGAGTGGCATAGCCCATCTCTGTTCACAGGTGAATGAATGCATAGCACCGTCCTCACGGGAGGTAAAATGTGTTCTGCTGCAGGAACACAGCCCGTGGGATTGAGGAGCCAGGCAAGCTGCCTCGTTTGCAGATACGTCACAACGATCACGCATGCAAAAGTAAATTACAATAAAGCAATTCAGGATTTTCACTCCTGCGTATAGCAGAGTTGCACCCAAATCCCACAAATCCCAAGGGACTCTTTTCTGGATTTCATTGGGTTTGAATCAAGAACCTCAGTCAGGAACAAGTGCTTGTACAATCAGTGGCCATTGAAGAGTGCTGATACGTGACTTAAAATTAAAAAGATGATGCATTTGAGCTACATACTGATCAACAGCTATGGAGCCCTTTACATGTTGGCCTTTTAGATACTTCAGGATGTAATTCCCCGTGCTGGATTTGGACAGGACAAAAAGCCGCCTTTTCCAGGAATTCTGCCAAAGAGAAAGCAATTTTTCTCTCATTAAAATTCAGGATAGCAGATATGAGGGATTGCTGAAATATGACTAATCTGTGCTAGTATACCTGTGAGCTGAAAAGTTGAAGAGGTGGTGATTTGATGAGGAATCCGTGCTTGCAGACTCCATCTTCAGGGCAAAATGTATTTTGAATCCTCACTAATCAAAGAGAAATGAACAGCACCATTACTTAACTTGCTGCCAATTAATCTCTTAAAAAAGACCTGTTTGAACTGAAAATTGTTGCTGAGCACTGGGTTTCTGTGCTTAAATGGCCATAAGACAAACACAAATCAAGGCTATAAAACACAGAGCCAGGACCTGCTTCCCTGATGTTAATGCTGACAACTGGCCCAAAATGTAAAGTAATGGTAGTGAAAATGTAGGGGCTCAGAAAATATCATGAACTGCTGTCTTATTTAACTGATCTTATTTAACTTTTGGAGTCTGGTCTTATTTATCTTCATAATTAGTGATCTGAAATGAACCCCTAATGAAATTCACTGACAGCATTCAATTATCTAAGGATAGATCACCTTACAACTTCACTACTTACAAATTTTAGTAAAACAAATTTTGTACCTGCAGAATTTCTTTTACTTGTAGAAGCCATCCTGATTGTTTCTTCCACCCAGACAGCAAAGAGAGCAAAAATGTTGAAGCTAATTCCTTTCAGTTTGCTTGCTGCCGAGCAGCATTTTGCTGCACGCACAATTGCTGTTGAGAAAATAACAAAAATCTTACAACTGTTAATTTTTATACCGATAATCAAAATACATAAAATAGCCATAATAACTATTAAATATATTTATAAATAATTTTATATTAAATTTTACACTATATGCTGTATTTGTTACTTTATAATACAATCATAAAATTACAAATAACAAATATTATCCATTTCATGGGCCAAAAAGATGATTTGCCTAGAAGTGATGAGAGTTGCCAAGAGAACTTCATTTGGCCCTTTCTTTTGCACTAGTCACAACACCTGTAACCTAGGAATACTGCATCCATGTGTGTTTCTGTCACTGCTTTGCCAGTATGATCAGTCCTGCATAAAATTGCCATAACTTGGCCTAAAGAGCTTAAAATATATGTAGAAAATACAGTCATAATACTATGGCAATTGCAATAATTTGCAAGTTTGTCATATTAATACAATGCCTTTTCAAGAGTTTCCCTTTGCCTTATCTCAAAACTCTCATTCCCTGCCAAATCAGGTCTTGGCTGGAAGTTGTTTGTTATCTACAGGGAGGTTACACAGACCCTCCTGTGCCACCTGAAGCCACAGAGCCTCTCCTGGGAAAATCTGAAGGGTTGCAAGTGCTGTTCTCTGGGTCTTTGCTGAGAACCCTGGCTGCAGTGAGAGACTGAAGGGCTTTCCTTTGTTTCTGGTTCTTCAGTGATTTACCCTGGCTGCAGTGAGAGACTGAAGGGCTTTCCTTTGTTTCTGGTTCTTCAGTGATTTACCCTGGCTGCAGTGAGAGACTGAAGGGCTTTCCTTTGTTTCTGGTTCTTCAGTGATTTACCCTGGCTGCAGTGAGAGACTGAAGGGCTTTCCTTTGTTTCTGGTTCTTCAGTGATTTACTCCATGGTGCCAGAAGTAACACGGCACAGTCAGGAGTGGGGTGGTCAGAAATGGGGTGGGTTACACACGGAATTTTAGCCCTGAGACACAACTAAAGCTACAGACTTCCGTTCCTCCTGTTCCAGGCTGTAAATGGGAATGACCCACTGCAAACTTATGTCCATCAGAGGTTTCTGCACAACATTTCTGTCTGTATTTTCTGAGTGTCTGTTTTAGGGAAACCTTTGCAATTTTTGCCTTTTGGGGAGAAAGATTTGTTGTACAAATGCTGTGATAAACCGTTATAAAATTTGCTTCTAGAGTTTTCATCTGTTGCCTACCGGAAAAATAACAGGACAAAAAAGCAATTTCCAAAACTCAAAATGACTGCACACAAAGTCAATAGTAGGGGCACACGCCTGGGGCTGCCATGAAAGGCAATGTATTATTCTGTTCAGTGTGACTGACAGAGTCACCTCAACTGGCAAACGATGCAATTACTACAAAACAATGTTCCAAGAGTCTCTGACAGGATAAAAGCCTCTTCTGGATGTCAGTAAAAGTCAAGATTTGCACATGGGAAGACAAGTACCTGTGAGATTAGTTGTGCTATCTCACTCTGCCTTTTGGGAAAAAGTTTTTCATTGTTACATTTAATTGTCTTTTCAACAGAAAGCAATACTGTAAATAGGTTATGTCTAATTCAAAATAGAAAATGCCAGTTCCGTGATTATACCCCCTCAGATTTTTGTATGCCAGGCATTAAGGGATTTGATTGCTTCTAACCTTTTGAAATGCAATGAGACACTTCAGTCAAAATGCAAATAAAATGCTTCAAATCATTAAGATGTAAGCTATTATAAAACTTCAAAAATTTTCAAGGTAAGGAAAACAAACTGTTAATACTTACAAGCAAAATGTCTTCATGGTGAAGAAGGTTTAGAGAAATATGCCTTCAAATAAACCCAGATTCCCTGTGTTGCCTCCTGCAGCAAAACACGTGTCCTTGCCCTGCATTGTGACTGCCCTCTTATAGTCCATGTATAAATACAAACACCCTGAAATATGACCCACAAGGAAATGCCTGTTTCTGCATGGGAAGCAAATTAAAGACTGCTCTGGAAAGGGGAAATCCAAAAGATTAATATTCACCTAGAAGCAATGAAAAATATGTACATTTGAGGCAGTGATAAATGTCTCCTATACAGAAAAATGCCTGGAGACAGTGTGTTTTTGTTGGTTCAGCTTTCTGAACAAGCCCTTCATTTCCTGAGTTGTTTCTAAAGCATAATATCCACCCATGGCTGGAAGATAAAGCAACAGTAAGAACCCTAAAAGATCACAAAAGTACCATAAATTGAACCCAATTTCAGATTTAAACAGTATTTAGTTAAACATACAATGGTGAAGCAGGATTTCTTATGTTGCCTATGTCATTACAAGGTAATTTCATTGTCTGTCTTGGCTATAAGTGAATTTTTGGGATTCTCTCCAGAAACATTCAGTATATCATTAATGATAATGGTTTTACACACTAAACCATCTGGATAATCCTGCGGATAGCAAGGGAATTGCTTTCCGATAGAAAACAGTCATAAATTTGATCAAGGAAAAAAGCTGAAACACCCTGCAGGTTTTAAATCACTATCCAGCAACCTGGCTCTGCCTGACTGAAAGGGTCAAGCCTCCTCATTTTGAGTGGGTTCCTTCAGGCTCATGGACTGGCACAGCTCTCAGCTATGTCAATACCATCACTCAGGGGTACAAAATTTTCTTCTAAAATAATATTAATTTTCTCTGGACATGATCTAAAGTAATGCTCATCTAGCAGAGACCCTGGTCCTGACACAGGAGATGTTTTCCTCTCTGTCTTTCACTACTACTCTAAGTTATCTTTCCATGTTACTTTCCGCTCTGGCACTGTACTCAGGTATTTTATGCTGATCTTTCTGTATCTCATATACTAGAACTGGCCTGAAGGATAGTTCTGGAGACAGGGGAATATTGTTCACAGAAATTTAAAAACAGGCCAAATCTCAGGTAAATAAACACTAATGAACTATAAAGACATGAAAGAGCTTCCAGTGAAGTAACAAATACTGAAGTGCTGGCTGGACGTGGTAAACCATGGAATATCCTTAATGCCAGAAAAGAGCTTAAGATGGAGCTATTTGGTAAAAGCAACAGGGAGAACACTTTCATATGCACTGCTGGAGCACTCTACAATTTACTGTATAAAGGACAAGGTTAAGCACTGGTAGATCAGGATATTTCCAATAAAATACTTCCATTAACTTTGGTTTACTCCAAGAGAGGACCTGTTGGCCTGTCCAACCCAAGTTACCCAATACCAAATTACTTTTCTAATCTACCTTTCCACTGACACGGTAAGCCTCCTCCTGAAAGGATGCCAGAGACCACCTGCATTCTTTAAATAGAAAAAGACTGGAATATATTTTGGTTGGTTTTTACTTTACCAGATTGAATGACAAACATGCGGATATACAAAGAAAATTTAAAAAAAAAGGTCTTTATTGATGTCATGCTCAATACATCCATAAAACAAGCATTTATTTAATTCAAAAAACTGTAAATTTGACTTATGAAAAAAATATATGTCTCATTATGTCACAGTATTTGTAAGAAAATAAACTTAACAATTTGGTAACTTGGCTTTAATACTATGCACTTATTTTCTTAGAAGATTGCAAAAGAGCATAGAGTACATTAACCAGGAAAAGGGTGAACAACTAATCATTTATCAGTTTAACCAAATCATTAAACTTACTTTTTTGAGCTAGCTACCAACTAAAGTGAATATAAAAAGTAGAAATATAAACATCACCAACGTAACTCTAAAACACAAAATCAAGACCGTACAGTAACCAAGAAGGCACTTCTGGTTTCTGATTCAAGTAAGCATTTCCAGTTTTGGCAAAACTCCTCACAAATAGAAGTTAAATCTAAACACACATTTGTTACTGGAACATATAATTCTATCTTTTCAACATCAAATTTTAATGTTTTATAATAAAGCCTTGTAATTAACTTTCTGATGGTTCAAAAGTTCTGTATCAACAAGCAGACATTTTTATTTCTGCAAGCAGAAATACTGCAATACCACCGTTTCAGGTTGTTCTATCAGTCAACTGTCATTTGCAAGGCAAGAAATCTTTAACAATGGCACTTTAATATGGTATCATCCAAGTAAAATTTGCCAATATTTTACGAAGATTTTGATTGTTCTATTTGTTACATTTCTATACGATTGAGGTAAATAATCTAAATATATTGATTTTTTATACATTCATCTTATGCTAGAATGATGACTAAGTAAACTGACTTCCAGATTGTGCACAGAGCAACCATTAGCCTTCACTTATAATGTTCATTAAAAGGAAATGAGTATATTAGACTAAGAAACACCCTTTTAAATAGCTACAAACTGTTTTATAACTGGACGTACCCATAATATGATGGTCTTTGGAAATTTTCAAGGAGGTTACGGTTCCATGAGCTAGCAGTAAATGAGAAGGAGTTTCAAGATATTTTGTTTTTATTCTTAATTTACAATTTGCTTTCTGGGAAAAACCTTTATGGGTCAGGTAGCCGACTCATAACATCTTCAGTAGCCATAAATCATGACAGCCACACTAAGGGAAACCAGGATACAATAATTAGTAATAGCTGCCCAGCTGGCCCACAGCTTCTTTAAAATATTGCATATTGTCCATCCATCAGATACCCCAGCTTATACAATAGAAAGATCTAGTGTTACTACATTTCTTTTATCAAAAATGTGCTACTTCTGTTTTTAATCACATCTCCACCCAATACCATACCCTGATCTTTCACCACTGGCTGCATTAAAATGCACTTTCAGAAGTAAAGTTCCTTCGTGAGCATGGAGACCACGCAGGGAATCTGCTTCTTCTCACTGAAGCGGGGATCGTCAGACTGGGATTCGAAATTCGTGGCCACCACGTAGTTGACCCGTGTGAGGATCTGCATGATCTCAAGCTGTTTTCCATGCTCATTTAGCACAGAGCACAAAGACTGCACAAACCAGGAGCCTCTTCCAGGATTTCTCCAGGAGTAATAACCTGACAGGAAAGACACCGAAGAAAATAGGTGGGGTTGTTCTTGCTCTTTTTTTGTGAAAGGTTCTGGGCAAAGACTAACAATGCACACACAGAGAGCTTAACTCTGAACACTTGTGTCACACATCCACTTCATTAAAGGTGAGGATAATGTGTATTAACTCTCCAAACCTCACATTATTAAAGTACCATCCCACATTTTGGCATTTGGGAAACTGCAAGAAGTAAAATTACACAGATTTCCTTTCTGACAGTAAGTTGTTGTGCTGTAACTGTTCCTCTTCCTGCCTTCATCACATATCCAACACTCTGGGAGTGGAAGGGCAGAATTCCCAGTAAACAGTACTGCCCTTGCCATCTGTAATCTCCCTTTTCCTCTACAGCCAGCCCAGAAGGGGTGGATACCCCATGTACACTGGGCCATTGTGTTTTGTGTGTCAATGTACAATGTATCATCAATGAGTGTCCATCTACAATCCAGTCGGTGTGGATGGTGAGTTTTCAGCCTTCTACCCCCATCTTGACCCTCTCTTCCTTACCTGGCACCGTGGAATATGCAAAAAGAAAATCTGCTTCTACTGGGATTTTGTATCTTGGGTTGGCATCTGTCTCCAGGGTGTCATTGGCAGGTCCAGAGTCAGTTTGTATACCTTCATCAAATTCAGAGCCTCTGCAGGCCTGAAAGCAGAGGAGATAAAAAGAATTTGTCCAATAAGGAGAAACAAGATACCAGAACAATTAGTAGTCATCAACATTTTTAATGGATTCAGTTCTAAGCAGTACTTTGCATGTCTTAGAAGCAGAGATGCAGTTCTGGGGGATATCTAATTGTTCACTGATAAAGTTACTAGCTTACCCATTCTAAAATATATAACCCTGTACAGCAAAGGGAGGTAAAGGTGTTGAGGTTGTGCATCTCAGCTGTTTCTCAACAAGTGCTGTTTCTGGGTCCTGTGGCCCCCTGGTTGGTTCCTTCACCACAACATCGGTGATCCAAGGGTTTATTGTAGAAGCACCCTCAAATGGTCCGGATGCCGAAGAGAGCAAGGCACAGTAATCAGGGCTTTATAAAGGATGCAGGGAAGGGGGCGGGGTGACACCACAGGGACCCATAGGAAGAGGAGAAGGGTGGGACAGGTCAGGACACCTTCCCTTAGGGGACACAAGAGGTGTCTGTCAACTGTAGACAGAACCACCCCTCAGGAATCCTAGGAAACCAAAGGTAGAAGCCATCTTCACAGAATGGGGGTTTCACTCCTTGGTACCAGCCCACCAAACCTCTGTTTCTGGGCTCTGTGACCCCCTGGTTGGTTCCTTCACCACAACAAAGTGCCATGTCAGCATGAGTTTATTCTAACCATGAATAATTTTACCAGTCTAGGATCATTCTCAGCACTCAATTATTACATAATGCCGTGTGCAGCATGACTGCTGGACAACTTCTTGACAGTGGACTCTACAGGTAGAGACTCTACAGTGTGGGCAACCTGTTCTAGTGTTTGACCCCCCCATTACAATTATAGTGCATTTTTAATATTTTTCCATTTATCTCTTTGATTCTTAATTTTCTCTTAATCATGGGTTTAGCTAAAGGGCACACTGGGACAACAGTCCGGGTGGGTAATTTTCAGCTCTTGATCAGTAGTTTTGACTGACAGCTCTTGCAAAAGAACAAGTCTGACTGGCTTATATAACAGGGCTGGTTGCCTTTATTCAGATAATTTTAAAGTCTATAAAGTAACCATTTCAAAAGTGTAATTAGAAGAAACATCACTTTAGTAGAATGAGGAATCTAAACCAGGCAGTTTTCACTTTGAGGATGAGGATTAATTTATGGAACGGCCTAGGGAAAACCACATCTGCTGCAACTCTTATATGTACATAATACTATGATAAAAAAGAGAATTCAGACCCATGGAATGTCAGTTAATGCTGTTTGAAATGGCTGTCTTTAAAAGTTTAATTAATACACAATTAATTATATGCTAATGTGAAAATGCAATGTAAATTTTTAGGCTATTGAGGAAGGGAAAAAAATATTTCTTTTAGCAGAATGCAGTAATTTGTAGATGCAGCCTTAATTCAAAGAGACCTGGACAGTATTATTCCTACTGAAAATCATGTACTGTCCTTAGCTCGCTCTGCACAAAAGGGAGTTTATCTTTCTGCTTTGAAGTTCATATATGACCAAGAGAAACCATGTAGAAAATTACAGTAATAATATTTTTTACACCTGTGAATCTCGTATACAAATTTTCTTATAAAAACAAACAATACATTTTACCCATAGACAACTTTTCTCAACACGTTTTTTCACAAAACCTCCAGCAATATCCAGTAAGTCAAGCTACAGGGTTTTTCTAGGGCAGACAACCCACAGAGCATGTTTTCCCCACTGCAGCAGTAGGATACTGTATTTACCTTAGGGCTATTACCTGAATGAAAAACAGTTTGGGTTTGCCTATAAGGCTTTTACACTTGTCTCCTCTGAACAGTGCAGTCAAACTTTTGATGGCCATGGGTCCATCTGTGCCATAAATGAGCCCTTCTTCCCCATGGCTTAGGAGGATACAGGCAAAACAAGCAGCATCGCTGTGGTTCTCCTCGGCAGCTACAAGGCAAATACTTCGTAGTCAAAAGGAAGCTACGTTTTAAATGGAAATTATATTTAGCAAACACATTTTTCTGAGGCTAAATATACACTGGGCTTCTACTGTCAGGCATAAGAAGGAGTGGATCACTTTTTAGAATGTGATGAGTACCTTGAGTACGTGGATGCATTCTTCACTTGACTCTGAGTTTAGCCCTGGAATCAACAGGCTGAACTCTTTATCTAATATGACAAGGCTCTTCACTTAATACACAGGGCAAGTGCTTCACAAGAACACCGTGCATTTCTGAATTGATGCTAGGGGATAAGATGGGGAATTAAGCCCAGTCTGTTCAGAAAACAAATCCTTCCATACAGAAAATTGTATGTGTGAGGCCTAAATAATCTGCTCTACTTTAACCTGCTTTGAGCAGGGAGTAGATTCAGTGACTTCCAAAGGTCTGTTCCACTCTAAATTATTCTACGATTCTGAATTTTTACCTTGCTTCAGTAATTTTTCCATATCATCACGGCTTCGGTCATTGTATGTATAAACCTCAAACCCTAAGTTTTTAAAACTCTTAGCGAGATCTCCAGCATCTTTATCAGTGCCATTGCGTGTGCCCATTCCTGTCGGAAAACAAAGAACATGGTTGACTGCACATTACACAACTCAAAATGATTCACATGTTCATAGGTAAATGTTTAAGTTTGTAATTGATAAACTTAAACAATCTCTCAGTGACATGTTTTTAAAACAATCCTCTAGCAGCATTGAGAACAAATTTTTTTGAGAACAGTTTTTAAAAATAATGAAACTTTCAGTGTTAACACGTATCTTATCCTGAAAAATGCTGGCTTGCCCCCAGCACCTTGCAACACAGGACCTCTAAGGATGATTCACCTCCTCTTGGTTATGCAGTGCAACACAGGCACAAAGCACCCCATGGAAAACCTGTTGAAAAGTGTCCCTATTATCCCCAGTAAAAGGAACTGATACAGAATCTTTGGGGAAAACAACTTACTGTGTTTGCCAAAAAAATGCTACAAACCTGATTATAACACAAGTATCTGTCTACCTTGAAACCACATGTGGTCTGTAAAGCTAAATGCAGGAGTGTGAACAGAGCACACCTACAGCTATTAGCTTTTGTAGCTCATGGCTGTAGCTCAGGGACAGAGAATTTATAACATGGGCTGCAGATGCCAAAGTTCAAATTTTAACAACATAGTTTTAAACTCTGGAACAAAGGTTTAGTTTGAAGTTGGTACAGCAAGGAGACGTTCTTTTGAGACATATACTGAAAAGATGTTGAAAAGAGCCACTCTACCATAAGTGTTAGAGAACAGGAAAAGTTTTAGGAACAACTGTTTCTCAAAAAGGATAAATATATTCATTAAAATTCCATGTACTTAAAATAGAATACTTATTGATTAAAGAAAGTATAAGAATTCTATGGTCTGTAATGAGTATCATCAAAGAAAAAACATTACCTGTTTTGTCTTCAAAATTTTTGTTGTTTATAATAATACATTTACCAACTTTCTTGTAATCCATATTATACTGGAATGTGGGTGTAACAATTCGGTATTGATTACTGAGAGAGGGCTTTGGCTGTTCTTCTTCTCCATTCTTCTTTTTTCTAGGTGAACCAAGTGAAATTATTGTTAGTGATCAGTCACATGCATGGCCTATTTACTGTAATTCAAACCACTCGTGCAGCCGTGCCCAGTGTTTTTTCTTCTCTAATATTTGTTTTCTTCCTTTACATTTTGGATCGAGGCATAAAGATCTTGTGATTTCCACGAAGTGATTATTGTGTGCGGTTGGATTCTGACGAGGTAAAATAACTCTGGAGTGAACTGCAGCCAACAGCAGGACACACAGATCCTGATCCAGAGATAAGACAAACGGCCTACATGAAGTGAGGCTGGCAGTAACCTTTTGCAAACTGTTTCTAGACATATTTTACTTTAAGTAATTAATGTAAGAACAGACAGATTTCCCTTAATAGCTATTCCAGGAAGATGGAGATACGCAGTTTACACCCAACTGCTTGATGAGATTTGTTCACTGAATCACCATCATCCCTAAATTCTGTGAAGATTAAGACTAAGCAGTAGGTAGCTTCTACTGATAAAGGTTACAGATGTGAAGAGGACATGTTAATTTGGTCTGCCAAACAGCAGTCTGAACCCATGCAAAAACCTAAACATATTTTAATGTAATCAATACCTGAATGCATGTCAAATAAAACCTAAGAAAAACCAACCCCAACTATTATATTAATTATGTTAATGGGATATTAATAAATGTTCTCTGGATATAGGACTGTGTACTGATCTTTTTGCTATGTACAGGAGTCTTAGATTGGATTAGAAAGAGATGTCAAGAGATAGCACAGACATTACTCACAGATTTAATCTAAATGAAGTATTGACACCAAATCAGTGACAGCCAGCATGCACACCTGATGTACAAGCATGAGGAACTCAGCAGTACTTGCTTTTAGAGGTGGACTTTTTGGGCCAAACAGGTGGCGTCGGGTGTGGCCAACATTTCCTCAAGCAGAACTGAAGCCAGTAAGACCCTAAAAAGAATCTGATTCAACCTTAGAATTATAAGCAAGCTTTGGAGTCAGCCCAGTTAGAAACAATGCTCAGGAAAAGGGCAGAAGAAGTTACTGGCACCTCTCTTATTTGTTCCAGCATCCAGCTTCCAGTAGTATTTATTGCTGATGTCTGAGAGGTTATGAAAACATAACCTACTTTCACAGAGCAAAGAACTGCATAATACAGTTTGGTTATAACAAAATTAGATTTTTCCTATAATCTCAATTAATTAAAGTACTTTCACTATTCTCATTTTGACATCTTCTAAAGAATTATTAAGTTATTTGCTTCAATAATAGCCTATAGACATGAGATTGCTATGAACTGATTAAATGTTGTTTAGGTAACCTATTTTCTTACCTGCCTGATTTAACAATGGTTGTCTTTTAGCTTTAAGTGTCCTCTTTTTTATTACTAAAGGACAAGACTAACTGGAATCTATAATAAACCTTCTTTAAATGATTCATCATGTATAAATGCTACTGCAATTCAGTTTCAAAACAGCTTTTTCTTATCTTTGAGTGTTGTCATGTTCTATTATAAAGGGCCAAATTAAATAGCTGCACCTGGCAGGCTTTCATTATACTCTTTTTACATGTGACCATCTTAATATCATGTCCTCTTTTAGACTTTCCTTAGAGACTGAAAATCAAGATATTGAATTGTATCTACTTGAGGATTATGTCTGGAAATACATGGGTTTTTTTCTGACAAATTGCAAGTATAGGTATTCTCTTTCCATATGCTTCTTGAGGGCTCTGGAAGCAGTAATTAAATATGCTTTGCCTCAAGAAAAGCTCTTAACCATTTTAAAGAATTATTCAGAACTGTACGATGCTGACATTGCATTTGACTTTCAAAGAGATCTTGGATTCTTATTTTAACCTAAAATTCCCCCGGTCCTCCATCACGAGCCAGTTCTTTGTCAAAGAGAGAAAAAGAAATTTCAGAACAACAAATAAGTACTCAGGTCCATGAAGAGGCATTTCCTCAGCCCACAGATTCAAATTTCTACAGATTTATTTGGCTTCAGTGATTTCCTGGAAAACTTGTACAACCAACAGTGGGTGTTGCAGACAATAGGATATTTTCAAGGGGATTGTGCACACATTTCTGTTTATGTCCAACCCGTGAACATCTGTGAATACTTGGGGATGGACCCATCATGTTTGCACTGTCTGCCCTCCTAAAATGCTGCAAGTGATCAAACTCTAGCTCAGAAACAAGGCAGCCACGTTACCCCACAAAAAGCCTCACTGAAAACAGCAGCAGGGGTTAAGTGGAATAGCAACGTAGCCACACAATTTCTAGGAAACCACTTCACTCCCAAGTTCAATAGTTTGCACTCATTCATGCAGAAATACTCGTGAGTTTAAGGGATGTAACTCCTGCTGCTGGAAGTCTCAAAAACAGCCAGAAGCTCTGTGCCAGTCAATGGCAAATGCCCCAGACAAGCCTTGGCAGCACATTTCCCCATTCCTTTACAGAGGATACGATGGTTTTATTCCAATGACTCCTCCCAAGCTGAACAGGGTTAATGAGATACTAAAAAAAACCACAGCATGGTTACGCCTATCACTTCTTTACTGGCAGACAATAAAAAGTTCCAGAAATCTTTTGGCATCAGTCCAAACTGTATGAATAAAGAAGCAAAGGTTGTGGATTATACTTAATCTGGGCCTGCAGTCCAGACAGTAGTTCTTTTTTGAAGGTTCTGGTTCCTGTGCCAACGTAGCACAATATAGGAACTACCTGACTGCACTACACTGACAGTATAATGTCCAACTTCTCAGAGTCAACAAGCCAAATCAGACATTGTAATGATAACTAATAAAGTTATAAATAAATAATTATCAGGCCTTAAGGGAAATGTCCTGTCAGTGACAGGCTGGCTTACGACTGACAGCCTAAATCTTTATTTTCTAAACCTTGAACTGGACACCTGTTAATATAAATGTTTACTGCTGTTCTTAATAAGCTTTCAAATTACTGTATTTTCCAAAAGAGAACTAGTTACATGCTGTTATAAAATGTTTTAAAGTATGTGCCCTCTGTTTTATTTCATTCTGCTTCTCTGACATTTAGTGTCTTTAATTTCCCTCTTTTGGGATTCAAACTTTCCTGGACTAAATAGAAAGTTGAATTTCATGACTGTTTACTCATTCTTCAGGTATTAATTATAACTGTGCCATTACCCCTCACTCCATTAGTGGTCACTGATCCTTCCCTTACACAGAAATATTCTGCCCATTAGTGCTGTCACGTATTTCACGTTCTCTTCCTTTGGTCAAAAGTTCAGCAAAACGGAAACTCCACTCTGGCACTCTCATACAGCTTGCACATCTTCACCCTCACCGTGTCTCTAAATCCAGCCCTTAGGCTTGCCAACAGCATATTTGGGAATGTGAGTTCATCGACTCTAGACTCAGTCAGGATCAACCCTGTGAAAATCATAATTATCAACTTCTCGCTTTTCAAATACAAAACTAAAGTTATCGATTCCATTTATCATTTTGTTACTGAACTTTTAAATGGTAGTAGTAAAGTGTTTTATCAGCATGAGTGGCTAAAATTCTGTCCAAGTCAATGGCGGCACGTCACTTGCACGAGTACTGGACTTGATCATCTGAAGGACTGATACTTATCACAACAAACCTTCTCTCTTGTCCTTGGAGTAAATTGTTCTTTCAATACGGTTCAAGATTTAAGGATAAAAGTATCACTGGCAACATTTAACTATACCTAAAGATTATTTAGAAAAGAGCAGTGTCTGTTAGTAGCTGAGATTTTCTCTCCTTTGACCTCCCTTCTACTGGCACCTTCCTCAATTCCTGCTGCTACCTGACATTAGTATGACATACCAACATATTAAGAATCCATGTGCAGGACAAAGGCTTCCTTGAGCATTGTCTTTATTAATCTAATATTCATCTAATCCTCTGCCCGGCTATTTAAGTGACTGTTCTTTTCCAGGGAGAGCTGTTCAAAATAAACTCTAAAAATGGTATTACAGAGGGATATCTAAGTTTTAAAAACCTATAGACTCCATCTCTGTCAGGAAAATTAGCGCCTTTTGTTGCTCTACTGAAAAACATAAGCAGATAAAAAAAATTCTACAATTCTATACTATTCAATTTAAGGGAGCTGACATTCAGAGTTGGGTGGAAAAGGCCATACTGATTCCATTCATTTCTATTTGAAGTAAACCCACAAAAGAAGAGAACTCTGGCTTACTTTGCTCTATGCAGTTCAGTAAACTTGGCCTTTCCTTGATAAGGAATATCTCAAAACATAAAGACAGTTTTACTCTGGCATCCTTCTTTTATACAACCAGCAATAGAATTTTTGAATAACTGATAACATGTTTCTATTGAAAAGAAAATTTGCCCTTAAAAACATGGTGTCTCTGCAAAACACATCACTTCAGGACTCCTTCTGGAGTCCAAATGCTTTTTTGGCATTGGTGAATAGTTTTATTCTAGTTTCTGTCACATTCTCAGCCTTTCTCTTGAGTCCAGGCAAGATTATGGCAATGGTACAGTGACAAAGTTCACAGTAGAAATATTCTCAGGTAATCCATCGACACCCACCAGAACTTTCATACACTTAATTGTTGTGGGATGCAAGATGTCTTAAATTGCAATGCTCTTTATTACAAAAAAATGAGATGTTTCCTTTAGGACTTTGACATTTGGGGACCTCTTTACAGGCTTCATTTGAGTAAGTTCTCCACTAAGTTACAATATTGTGGAGTGCATGAGACAATGCATTAGACCTACGGCCTCTAAAGAAACTTTCGTAGCCTTTATTGCTGATTTATTTTTATGCAGTCTGTGTGGCTCTAGGCTGCTCCTTCTGTCTAAAAAACCCCATTGCTGTATGCACAGTAAATTATGTTTGTGACTACTGCTCATCACAAATGCTGTTTGCTCTCCTGGGGAAGAATCCTAGACTGGACTTATTTATTTAGAAAAATAGTGAAAGGATGGACAGAAAACAATGAAAATGCAAAAAAGATTGTGTTTGAATTCATAAGGCATCACTAAGCTGTGTAGTAAAACTGAGTGTGTTGGAGACAATTTATTCATTAAAAAAATTGAACAGGAAACAGAATGTATAAATAAGACAAAAGAAGGTTCAATATTTTGTTCTGTTTCTACCTTAGCCTCAACAATTAGTGGTCTGATGTGGTCTCTATAATTAATACGTCTGATGCTTTCTCATAATCAAGCATTACGATTTCTTACTTCTACATAACCTTTTCTTCAAACTACCAGATTTAATACTTTTATCCAGCTTTAATACTTCTATCCAGTATAATTCCACTGTATTTAATACACCTCTAATTACTGTACACTCTCCTCACTCTGAATTTTTTTTAAATCTTGAAACCTGTTGGCAATAACAAGCAAAAGGCACTTGTTAAACTTGACTAGAGCTTTTTCGATCTTAAGTCCTTTAAGTCAGACTCTTTGTTCTTTGTCAGATCTGTTTTGGCAGTGTCACACAGATTTAGAGCTGCATGCAAATAATAGATTATCCTGTTGCCTTTTTCCATTAATATTGCATTAGGTTGGCAGAGCAGCAACATTTCTGGACAAGAAGAATGTATCACTGCTTGAACTGTCTTTTATTAAAATGAATATTCCTTTACTGTTAAAAATCAGAAGCATAAATTATATGGGATAAAGACTAAACCAGAAGGTCTAGACCAAATACTAAAACTGTGTTACAGTGCATTTGAAGGTGCATGCTCAGGCTCACAAATTATGTGCCAGTACAGAAACTGAAAGAAAATGCTTAATACTTGAAACAAAAGTCTCCTGAGGTAAAAAGGGCAATACCAATTGTATAGGAGGAAGTTCAAGTAAGCATTGCATACTTTCAATTTCCCTATTAGCAATTGTTAGCAAATTACTGCTGACTTTGATAGATGAGCATCAATAAAATAACCAGTCCTTAGAAGGTTATTTTAAAATATATTCCAGATAGATGTCAAAAGAAAACTGAAAAAAAATATAATATTAAAGTCAGGATATAGAAAGTCTTCATTTAGCAGAGAGAAGAAAGGTGGTCCTACAAAACAGCACACAAAAGTTCCCCAAAAAGCATCTAAACATTATTTCACCTATATTGCTTACTATGGCAAACACCTGTCTTACACAAAAGGCATGAAAACTGACAGCTGCAATTTAGAATAGCAAACATAAACAACACAATACAACACATACACACACAAAACCTAGCGCTCCTAGATTTCTGTTCCTTATCAGGATCTTGTTTCATCTGTTAAAGAAATTCAAAATTGCAGTGAAACATGCTAAGCTGATAATACTGAAGTCTGAAGTTTGTATTTATTGTTGATATACATATGTATATATAAAATACATATTTATGTATCACTCTGCTGAAATGTCTACACTTTGAATGTCATTTTTGGGAATGGGGAGAATGAAGGGAAATGGCCAGTGTGCTTCCTGGAACACCACAGCCCCTGGTGAACACACTCCACTTTCCTCCTGGGAGCAACAGGACTGCTCAGGCAATAGAACAATGACTGTAAATGTTCTCAAGAACAGGGCCATAGGAATTAATTAGCCTTCAGTTTCTTTTTGAACTGCCAATTAGTTCAGGACTTCTTAAGGGCATCTTTGGAATCAGATTGGCAGCTGACTAAAGAGTTTAAAAGTCAACAGAGGCAAAGATTTTCCTTGAATGAACCTGAAGTTAGGAACCTACTAGGACAGTACCTCTTGTTCATTTGGAAACCCATGTCACAGGCTCTTCAAATAACTGTAAACACAGTAATTTTGAACAGAAAATATTGCTGTAGCAGTCTTGAAAGAAAGGAGTTAGGCAAACAATGAGATTATTTCCTTGAACTTATCAAGATAATACTAGAGCTGGGAAGGACCTAAACTATCATTAAAAAATTCTTTCCAAGACTGGACTGAGTTCATTCATCCAAAAAACCAGTACCATACTAAAAACGTATTTTTGTTCTTGATATCATATATGTAGTAGTACTGCTACAGATTTCACAAAAAATCTGCAAAACAAAACTCTTCAATTTATTTAAAGAAATTCTGGCATTTCCCTAAGTTTCCTAGTATCACATCCAAGAGTACAACACAGAATAAAATATATTTATTAGGACCATATGCTAGCTATGCTTTGCCCAATTCACTCAATGAAAGATATTAAACAAACCAAAATGAGTTGTGCTCCTGCTGTTGAATAACTACGGGAAAGTAACTCCGCATCTCTTGGTCTTAGTTTTTCCATTATAAAATGAAGTCTAAACAAACTTATTTCATAAAGCAATTGCAGATCATGTGGCTTCTTTCCAGGGGGAGGGTAGTGCAGAAACTGATGCCTCATGCTCTAATCAACTGAGCCAATCTCAGTGTCAGTCCTGTGCCATGTGCTCTGGGATGACCCTGCTTGAACAGGGAGGCTGGACTGACCCATTGTGGTCCCTTCCAACCTGACCCGCTCTGTGATTCTGTGACTCTGTCCAGTAAAGTAGAGAATAATTTTAAAATTCACTGTTTTGTACATTTGTGCAATGTTTATGTCCAGAGTGTGTGGGTTAGCTTACTGACAGGTGCCTCCTGGAAAGAAAATGCATGAAACAAAGGCATTCTTACTGTAAACTTATTGTTAACATTCTTATTGCAAACCTCCACTATGGAGGTTTACAGTGGATCTCAGTCCAGAAACAAATTCCTATCTTTGATTACTGCACATCAGTTTCCCTGAAGAGAGAAAACTGATAACGCCTGTATATGACTATTTAACATCAGTTGAAACACTGAATACATTTTAAACACCTCATTGTAAGACATTTTTCAGACCCTAAGCTACTCTTGTAGCTTTTTTGTTCCATTTTAGTTTCAGAACCATCTCCAATTAGGAGACAGAATCTTCTCTAAAAACCTGGAAAACTGAGGAACTCAGTCCAAGACAACTGGAAACTCACTGTGTAATGAAAGGGTTGAGCTGTTTGAAAGAACAAGCCTCAGACAACAATTTCTGGCATACTTTGTAAATGTTTTTTGAAGTTCTGATAGTTATATCTAAATATGTCTTCCTGTCTTTTTAAGTATGTGTTAGTGATGGCCTTAATTAATTCAAACCAAAACCATGATACCAATTTAATTTATTATATACAAATGAAGCAGACCAAGTGCATTGGGATTAAGCCAGCTGCACTTTGGACAAAAGGTTTCAACGGATTAATATCTAATATGGTCCACATTTCACAACAGTTAAAAAAAAGACAAAAGTAAAAAAAAAAGAAACAGATAGCAGTGCCCTAGCTTCATGCACTTAATATTTTAAGGATCACTTACAACCTGCATGACAATTTTGTGGTGTTATGCCTGCAAAACAGGGTTCTAAACTCAATCATTCACTTTGTAATTGAGATTCAACTTCCCAAATAGCTGCCTGATATCTGTCAGGCAGGCCTCACAATATTGTATGCAAGATAACAGCCAAAACAACACTCAAAAAGTAAATTTTTACAAATAAAGAATTTTGCTTGCTGAAAGGCTTTCTGCTCATTTCTAGAAAACCTACCCATCCATACCTTCCATGGGTGTTCTGGAAACTGAAATCATGCATGATCATACCCTAGGTAGTATAATGTACATAGGCAGCTGGTAATTATACGCAAAAAAAAGATGAAGCTTCTTTTACCTTTCATAGGTACTAAAAGCAATCAACAGGTACATATGGATTGCTTGGAAAATGACTCAAAATAAAGCAATCTCTCCAAACACTAATTTTCAGAGAACACTCTGGCAAGGATTAGCAATTGCAAAATGCCAGTGGAGCTGCGATTAGCTTGCAATAACCATTGAAACCAAACTGTTTTAGGGTATCAACTCATGATTTTTCCAAACAGGTGGCAGAGAAGGAAGGGGGTGAATAACATTCTACAGTACCTTGGCTCATCATCAAATGGTACTCCACACTGCATCTGAAAACACCTTCAGCTTGTCCTCAGGAGCAAGTCTGATGTTCTCTGCCAATGCTAGGAGCCCACCATGCTCAGGGTTACATTGCAGAGAGAAGCTGGACGCTCTGTGTGCTCGGGCCCCAGCGTTCGCCTGTGTCAGCAGTGGGTCACGCTGGACTGTTCCATGGGGCTATTCAGAGCCCCGCCGCCAGCGCCCTGCCAGCTGAGGTCATGCAGCCCTGACCTACCTTTGCTGACAGGCGCAAAACATGCTCCCATCACTCATTCCAGCTCTGCTCCTATAGAACAGTACAGGAAGATAAATCTGGAGATGGAGGTGGGACAGCAGACTTCACTTTGTGATACGTGCCTCTTCCTTCTGTCAAAACCTGATCCACCGTTGCTGCAATATTTACACAATTAATGTTTCTAGCAAAGTAATGCAACTTAACATGCATACTTTACAAAGCCTCTCTGTACTTTAACTAATACAACTATTTCCTACGTGCCGCGCTGCCTGCTGCTTTGCTCTGCCTTGGCCTGTGGGCCCAGGCAGCCACCCTCACAGGAGAGCGGCGTGTGGTCCAGACGGGGTCACTTCTGGCCCGAAGCCGTTTGCAACAAGCAGTCTCTGGGCTTTAGTTCGGCAGGAGCAAAGACAAGGAGGAAAGAGTTGGAATTTCAGTAGCTTTATTCCAAGTTTATCTTCTTGAAGGGGAGCTCACAGAAAGACCCCTTAACTCTTTGGTTACATGTTTTTATAGGGTTACAAAGTGAGAGAGGCATAATAGAGATAGCCAATCCAAAGGTGACACGCATGACACAGAACTAATAGAAACATCTCAGGGGAGGAACTTAGCCTAAGTTACAAATGGTAGTACAGCTCAAGATAATCTTGAAACACACTGTCCTGTGAGAGGCCTGAATCTCTGAAACAAAGAGAGGAGGCAGGCACAGGTGACCTCAGGCGTTAAGAATTCTTATGCTGTGGACTCTCCTTCGAACCTATCCTCTGAGGCAGAGGCTGGTGCAGTGACATTACCCCATTCTGTATCACCCAAGATAGCCTGGGTCACTGCAACACCTATGTATCAACCCTCAAACAGTTTTGGTTTGTTATAAATTTGGCTTAAATTTGTTTGGATAGCTCTGAAAGCTTAAATATCGCACCACGTAAGAACTGTCCTCCAAATTCTGTATGATACAGCCCAGAGTTTGTTGTAATGAAGGAAACAAAATACTACACTAAAAAGTAGATAGGATACTTGACTGTGATTACTTCAGATACAGTTCCTGGATAACCCAGTGTTTGCTGTGCTTCACAATAAAAAGTCTCTAAGGAGACTGGAAACAAATATTGACTGTGAATCAAGGAGTTCTCATAATAATATAGACTAGACACTATTTCAAGATACTTGGGCTTTTCCTATGTGGTACATCCAGTAAGCATCCAAGGCAAAAGTACAAGCACTGACCACAGTTTCCACTCATTGTTAAATACTTCTGCAGTGTTCTCCAGAAGTTGTGTTCCAGGTCTAAGAAAAACTGCTTTAACAAAACAACAATAACAAAACCCCCCCGAAAACCACAAAAAACCCCCCCACCAAAAAAACCAACCAGCCAACCAAACACCCCAAACCCCCTCTGACTTAGAAAAGAGTAACAAAAATGAACTATCCTTGTTGTTCCATTTAAAATTTCTTTATTGTCTTTGTAGGAACTTTACCAGACTACAGACTACTTCTGAAATTTTATGTTCAGTGCTTTTGGGTGAACATAAACGATTGATATTTGCCTTGTGCTAAGCAGAACGAACAAACTCCAAACAAAATTAAAATTATATTGTGATAGGTTTTGGAGCTATGACAGTAAAAGGAAAGATCATCACCCATTTACAGGACAAACTAAGGCACACAGTGACTTCCTTAGAGACATTAAGGAAACATGAGGCTGAAACAGCAGGTCAGCTGAGTTGCAGCCCAGAACATAACTTCAGATAATGATTCATCAGCTGTTAATTGCTTTAAAGGAGCTTGCTATTTTTAGTCTGTCTAAGGATAAAAGAGATACTTTTCTTAGCAATATTTACTTTGGAAGGTTTATAATATTCTGACACTGAAAAACGTGTAACAGAATGGACAACTCTGGAAAACATATGTACCTGCATCACTGTGAAGCTGTTCTCCATAAAAATTCTATCTGAAAACTAGCTTCCTTTACAAATCAGTATAAAAATAAGCTGTTGGTAATCCCCACACAGGCCACTTATGAGCTAAACTTGATGATCCTTGTGGGTCTCTTCCAATTCAGAATGAATGTGATACTGCAAAAAGTAGATGGAAAATAGATTCCCAAATGACAGAGGAACAACAGAAAAGCAGAGCTGAAATAAAGACAACTTTCCACACCTGTTATAACTCCAAACCTGAGGTTCAGCTGAGGATGAATCTCAAAGATGAATATTTATTCTTTGAAGGACAAGGCTATTTATTTTGAGAAATATGGCTACACTGAGACAAGAGACATGAAGTTAAAATAGACAGCCTTTGGTAACATCTTTGCTGCTCCACTTCTATATCATGCAACCCAAATAAACACTGTACACATGAAAAGAAAAGGTATATATCCATGAACCTTTTTAATCTAAATACTAATTTAGAAACCTGGTAGATATCTTAACACTACAACTATCACAACCATTGAACCACAGAAGGTGAGATGCACACTGGCATTTCCAGGAAACTTTCAAATTAATCAAAAGTCTCAAACTTTATAGTGGCATGACTTGACAGAAATAAATATCTTACAGATATTTTGGTTTGCAGTGCTAAACAGCTAAAATACTCTTGGTGACTGTATGCCTCACAAAACCTCTCAAATTCCTCAGTGGGATTTTCTTACAATCCATTTCATGTGTCTGCATTGAGGGCATTACAGAATCACACACTTTCAACTGTAACTAAGTACTTGTAAGAATTTTGAAATAGGTATTTAAATTGTGTTTTTGTTTCCAGATGAGAAGGGGAATATTGACTGTAAAACAAGACAGTAGGGCTGGAGCAGATAAAAGTAACAAGAAGACAAATGGTTTTATACAATTAAATTAGGATAAAACTGGTACCTAGATACTACTAATAACCACACTCTTCTGCATTATGTTTCTTCACTGAAGCCCATGAGCAGTCAGGATTTTTGACAGTGCAAGTGCAAGTCTACCAAGCCTTGGGAATTTTTGGATGCAGTTTTTCAAAAAAACCCAACTTTAATAAAGATTAAGAGAAATCTTAGCTCTACTTAACACAGTGGAACTGTAATTTTATTCCATTTCATGTTACATTAGCTTTCCTGGATGCTAAAATGCATTTGCTGCTATCAATCTCCCTAATGGAGGTCTCAATTAAAACACAAAAGATACTAAATGAAGATATTAAATCATCCTGTGGAGAAGTAAGATTATATTTAAAGCCTTGAAAGTGTAAAAGGAGCATATACAGAATAGAAAAAAAAACTTATATGGAAATAATTCTATTAGTTAGATAAAAAATACAATACACATTTGAAATCCTTAGCTCAATCTTTGCGTAAACATGTTTTAAACTTTTTTGGTGCACAGCCTTGCCAGAATGTGTCCTGATATTTTTGCTTTCTGAAACATAACTTTTTGCTCAACTGCGACACAGCCCAGTTTTTGTTCTTTTCGCAGCACACAAAATTAATACCCTCCTGCCATCTAGTGGATAAAGAAACCCGGAGCCAAACACAGCTGGCAAAGATTTAATCCAAAACTTTTTCCAACCCTTTTCCCCACTTGACAGTTTTTCCTCACCAGCATTAATTAAGTATTAGCACTTTTCCAAAGTGAAGGAAATGCATAGAAGATAATTCCCTTAAATTGCTGAGCTGCCAGAAGAATCTGCCCATCCTGGCTTGTTCTGAGCCTCATGGCCTCTGTAAAGCAGCCTCATGGACTTCTCAGAGACAAGTATGCTGTAGTGAATTAGATTTTAATTTACTTCTAGTTACTGCTCTTACAAGGTAGATCTCCAGTCACAGCCAAAGAGTGGCAAATTGAAGCTGTGAAACTACTGGAAACAGCTGGTCTGTCTGCACAGCTTTGAATTTAGCTTCTCACTGCTCTGTTCTCTCAAATTAGAATTAATGTGCTTATTTAACATCACAAGTTACTTGTTTTCCTATTGAGCTTACATATGTTAAGCAACAGTATCTGAAATGCAGTGAAGAATTTCACTGAAAGTACTGCACAGCTGGTAAAGACTGGGTTGATAAAACAAAAAAAAGGGACAATGGAATTGTAGTCACTCTAAAGCTCTCTAGACACCTTATTTAAGATGCACGACTTCATGTTGCCAAAATGAAGCTCTGGCAATCACGACAGAGAGTCACACTGGTTCAAGTAAAAGCACATCTAGCCTGGTATCTGGTACTGACTAGAAATGAGTCTGAAGAAAGCAAACAAAAGAAATTGGATACAGAATATATTCTCACAGACACCTGACTTAGGAACATCTTCACCAAAGATCTTAACATCAGTATTCCCACTGGACCTTTCTTCCACACATACAGCTAATCTCTTCCGAATTTATCTAAAATCTTCACATCTGCACATCCCCTGGCTTTAAGTTCTACAGTGGCACTCTGCACTATGTTAAAATTACATCTTAACACTTGTTTCAAACCCACTGCATGAACTTTTCATTGGATGTCCCCTAGACTCCCTGTGAGGCACAAAGAATAATCATTCTCTCTTCACTGTCACCGTTATTAAAATCATAGTTTTAGATCATATCCCATCTTCCTTTATCCTTCACATTCCTCTCCTATCTTCCTTCAGGCCAAAGAGTTTTAGTTGCTGTAGGACAAAGACCTTGTCACCATGCTTGGATTTTTAAGACCTTAATTATCAAGCACCTCACTCCTCTTTAAGCAATCACTGCTTTCTTCAAGAAGCTGTTAGATTTCTCAAACGTATTTTTTCCTACAAAATCTAAGTTGAATTCTCTCAATTACCTCGTATTTAATCTGAGCAATTTTTTACTTCTGAAGAAAAATGTTGCAAATTGCATCTTCAAGGAGTTCCCAAAAGATTAATGCCTCAAACTGATAAATAGCCAAATTATTTGAAAAATTTCTTCTAGAAAAAAGTCATAGAAATGCTGATTATTGCCTTTTCTTTGGAAATTATTAACTTTGAGTTGCATAATTTGAAAATAGTATTAGCATATCACCTCTTACAAAGAAGACCAAATCAAATATCAAAACACACATTTTATAAAGTTGAAAAGAAACTTTTGAAAAATATTTGACAGGATTTAGAAACAAATGTTGCATTTGTCTATTTGCTAAAATTAATAACACACATATACATAATGAAACATATTTGAGGAATGATAAAATGAGACAGAGAAAGTGCAGTGATGTGCTTACCAGCACATCAAAAGTCTTTTAAGACTAAAGCATCTTCACTTCTCTCACAAATTTGTTATCCCTATTAAACTCATGGAATAAACAGAAAAAATAAAAGTATAGTAGCCATGTACTTTCTCTGAATTATACTACTTGCTTTAATGTAAATGTCCAATAGTAAAAAAAATCAGTATCTCTCTGTAAATGCATTGGGCTTTGTATTAAATATCTCTTACAAAATCTCACTAAATCCAGTGTGAAGTAGCCATTTGCCGACATTCAACAGTATTTATAAACTTTGCACGTTCAGTTTTCATCTTTTGCATTTCCAATCACATTTATCTGGTGTTTTCAGGAGTACAGACAAGCAGTAAACAGTTCTTGCTTCCTACTGATTTAATGAAAGTAACCTTATGCTTCAGTGGGACTACTATGCTCTAAAATGAAAGGCTTTTAATGTGTTCTGTAAGGGGTTATATCTCTAGACTTGTGGAGGCTTCTTTGTGCTACAACCTAGATGGCACATCCAGGCTTTAAAATAACTTGGACAGTCAGCAGGGGATTCCAGTGATGCTGGAGATAAGCTGAGCTGAGTGCAGTAAAATAGATAATTAATGGCATATTCAATTCCCAGCTCCACCAAAGGTCAATGTTTAAGATGTGGGACTATAATTGATGCTAAATGAACTTGGTGGTCTCTTAGCTGCCAAATAAAACTTCTGGGAGATATTACAGGTTTCCCTGTAGGGAGATACTATAAAGAAATGCTTTAAGGTAAAGACCAGATATATTAAATTCATACAACATAAACCACCTTTCTATCCAGACCATCGATAACATTGTGGACATGGCAAACTGAACACCAAATCAAGGCTTTTTATGTTTCTTTGATGAAAAGGGCACCATGGCAGCTGATACAACAACAAGAACAGGAAGTACAAGTAGTAACTTACTTTCTAATAAGTGAGAACCTGCTGCTTCTGTCTGGCCTTGCATCAACTACATCACAGCCATCTTCATCACTTCCCTCTCTGGTAGGGAGATCACCATGCTCATCCTCTGACATCTGCAAATAAAAGCACAAGAATGTAAGTGTCTCTCAGTGAGCACTGACATTTTAGAGATACTTCTATAAACCAGACTGTTTATGGTCTGGTTTATAGAAGATACATGTGAGGTTTTTAGTCAGTTTTATTGTATAATACTGCCTCAAGAAAGAGTGGCTACAGATTTCTGGTCCTGAATTGCTGTGGCATTGCACATGTTCAGCCATCTCTATTATCTTGTGGCAATTACCAAAAGGAACTCGTCTAATACCAATCTCAAAAATGCAGATTAGACTAAAATTAAAAATAATTTTATGGTGAAAGATCACAGAATCATAGTATACAATCACAAAATAGAAACAGAATATTCTGAGTTGTAAAGGACCCTCTGGGATCATCAAAGTCCAGCACCTGACCTACACAGGGTAGTCCCAAGAATCACACCATGTGCCTGACTGCGCTGTCCACATTGTAGAAGCAATTCTCAGAAAGTTTTCCATGGTCTGCCAAGAAGTATGCTGGGATGAAAGCAAGGGCAATTAACATCAAAACATTTGTATCTGCAATTCTATCCAGTACTAAAGCACCCAGAGTGCTCCTGTGTTTTCATTTGCATACACACAGTCAAATGTGTGTGAGAAAACCCTGTGTATCGCCTACGGGTAGTTTTAATTTCATCTAGATCATTAAGCAATTGGGAAGCTCCGAGGAGAAAGGATAGCACAATAATCTGCACCAGCTGCGAGGAGAAAGGATAGCACAATAATCTGCACAAGGATAGCACAATAATCTGCACCAGCTGCAAGGAGAAAGGATAGCACAGTAATCTGCACAAGCTGCGAGGAGAAAGGATAGCACAATAATCTGCACAAGCTGCGAGGAGAAAGGATAGCACAATAATCTGCACAAGGATAGCACAATAATCTGCACAAACTGCAAGGAAACGGATAGCACAATAATCTGCACAAGATGCGAGGAGAAAGGATAGCACAATAATCTGCACAAGGATAGCACAATAATCTGCACAAACTGCAAGGAAACGGATAGCACAATAATCTGCACAAGATGCGAGGAGAAAGGATAGCACAATAATCTGCACAAGGATAGCACAATAATCTGCACAAACTGCAAGGAAACGGATAGCACAATAATCTGCACAAGATGCGAGGAGAAAAGATAGCACAATAATCTGCACAAGGATAGCACAATAATCTGCACCAGCTGCAAGGAAACGGATAGCACAGTAATCTGCACCAGCTCAGCGCGGGGAGAGAAGCGCAGGGCAGACGCAGGACCTTCACTCAGGGTGGGATGCGCTGAAACATCTGGTCTCTGGTTCCAGATTTTCATCAGGAAATTAGCAGTGACCCCTGCCCCTTTCCCATAGCTAGGCAGATTAAATTTGGTTTCATCATCCATTTACACTTTTACATCGAGCTTGAAAAGCACCCCGGACACCTGGCAGCAGCAGCAGCTCAGAGGCCGCCCGGGACCCCGCGGCTGCAGCGCCCGGCCGGGGAGCGGGGCGATGGCGGAGGCTTGGGAGCTCCCCGAGGGAAGGAGCAGCTCCCAAAGCCGGGTCTAGACCGGGCTTTGACAAACGCACACGAAGAGGAAGCGGAGCGCGCAGGCCGCGGGCGGGCAGTGCCGAGGAGCAGCGCGGGGCTGCCCAGGGAAGCGCATCCACAGCAAGGAACGCGCACCCCGAGGGGGGGAAAGCAGCGGAGGGGCCGCGCAGAGGGGCCGCGGGAGGCAGGGCGGAGGGGAAGGGCTGGGAAGGGCCCGGGGCTTGCCTTGGTGCTGCGTCCGGCCGGCCGGGAGCGAAAGCGAAACTTAGAGCGAAACTTAAAATGAAAGCGGCGGGCTGTGCCTCCGGGGCGGTGCCGGGGCGGTGCCGGGGCGGAGCGGGCTCCCCGCTCCATTCCTAACCCTTGTCCCCGTCCTCATCCCTGACCCTTGTCCCTGCCCCTGTCTCTGTCCCCGTCCCGTCCGTCCCCCCCGGCAGAGGGTCTCGGGCGCAGCCCTCGGGCCCTCCTGGCTCCTCAGGTAATGACGGCCACAGTGAAAGCGAAATTACCACTTTTTAATAGCTATGCTCCGTCACACCCCCGCGAAAGAAGAGCCGAAAGTTTCATGGTGACACGAGATTGTCTAGATCTAAGGAAATTTTTCCCCTTATATAAACTTCAGTGGCATTTCCTTATCCTCCCAATTATTCTGCGTGTTGCATCTCTGCTAATTACGATATCCCACTGTGTAGCCGTAGCATCAGGCCCAGCAGTCCAGCACATGGACTGGAGATTGGCACAGTCTCGCTAATTACTCCTGGATGCAGGCTCCGATCCTGCAAAATCATACACTTACCCAGCGGTGCGTGGTGTTTAACATTCACTACCTGAAGAGATTTACATCAAAGAGACATTTTTCAGTGTAACTGCCTCCTAATTGGCACAAAACACAGGCATGGTAACAAACAGGCTTTTGCTTCCCGACAGGTCAGTGCCTCGATGTGGTGGAGGAGCTCTTGCCGTGTCTCTGCACGCTGCTGCTGGGACTGCTCCCTGCTTCCCGGGATTATGCCTGTGGCTCTTGGTTGGATGTGTAGCCAAAGTTTTCTCCTGAAAAATCAAACTAACAGAATCCTGTGGTTCCTCTCATGCCATCTGTTAGCTGCTTCTTTTCAAGAAGACGGCATCACTTCCTAATCCATGATGGATCACCATGGACAACGGAGACACTGGAAATGTGTAGATCATAGTAGATGTGAGGAGAGGAGGGAGACTCTGTAATCACCAGCAGTGACTGGCAGGGGCACCTGAAATTCAGAACACTGAAATACGCTTTTCTGATGATGTGTATGGGTGTTACCCAAAAAATACAGAAACTGTTTGCATCTGTATCTTGATGAAAATGTTTATCCATTGCCATCTGACCACCACAGCCAAATTAGCAGGCCTAGAAATGGCTTTTTTCTAAAGGTCATTGTATTGCTTTCAAAAAAGTGGTCTGATAATGCTTGCCAATTTTCAAGAGTTTACTATTAGAATTGGTTATGGGGAATTTCTGACTCAAACTGTTGATGAAACTTCTATTTTCTTTTCACGATGGTTGCTGGCATTCACAAAGAGGAAGTTTGATTCCTCAGTGTGCTGCAATACCTTTCTTAAATACATGTTAATTTTTATGCAGTATAAGGTGCTAGACTATTTTTTTTCTTCAGAAAATCTTGCTTGTTTTCAGTATGGAGTAAGGGAAAAATTAGAAGGATAGTAGAAGTAGAAGGAAGTATCTTGCTTCAGGGCATGGAGTGATTACCACCTCAGGAAGAGTCAGGAAGCAAAAAAATTCTCATGTAGAATATGGCACAGCTGGCTGTATGCATTACTGGGCAGGGGGAAGAGCCAGCAATACCTATAGCATCACCATTCCTCTCCTTTGCCCTGGAGACTCAGTGTCCTCCTTAAAAACATTAAAAATGAAGCCTTTGACCAGATGTTTGCATTGGGAAAGTAAGTGTTTAACCACTGTGAGCAGCTGCAGGATGACAATGGGACGTGCCTTGGGAACTGAAAGGTAGATGACAGGTACCAACTAGAAGGCTCGAGGCAACCGAATAATACTGGGTAATAACTGTGTCCTGTGTTCTGCACAACATCCATGAAAACAAGGATGGGGTTTTGTGAGACCTGGGAGGCAGATGTGGGGATACTTTCAGGATGGAGGATTTGAGTGACTCACAAGGCGTTCCCTTCTAAACAACAGTTGTTAGATTTTCATATATTTCGCAAGAAAGGACGGATGGTTTTGATGTGATGTGAGGAATATGGGGGTAGGGCAGGGTGATTTGATAGACCACAACTTTATGGAATTCCGTAGAATAATGCACCTCAGTCAGCTTGGTGCATGTGTTTTGTTGGGATTTCTCTGTAATCAGGCAGAGATGATCTCTTGCACATGGCATATTTTATGAGTTTTAAATTTGGGTCTTATTTATGCTATGATACATAACAAATGGGCATATTTGGACACTGGTGGTCATGTGGACTATGCTGTACATGCTTTTCACACTTTTCTTCAAGCTTTAGCTTTGACTGTAGCACATCCTCACCAGTTCTTTCTCTGCTCTGTAACAGCGATATCTTCTTGGCCTCTTGGTTCTTTTTTCGATTTCTGTCTTACTTTATCTCACTCTGTTAGAAGCATTTGCAAAAGCCCTACACTCTCAGATTTTCCTGACACTGGCAACAAGGGGAAAGTGTAAGCATAAACCCTTTAATCATGAAATATAAACAGTTTTTGGTTGGTTTCCAAAACAGCAAAAATGTAAAAAGTAACTGTACAAGTTTGCAAGGTGATTCCTTAGAGGTTTTTATTCAAGTCTTGGGAGATTTTGGTGTTGATAAATCTTTTCCAGCTTTCTGTCAATGTTTTTCTAAGCTGGATTTGCTACTATGATAAATTTATTAGCGTGGAGAGACTGTATGAGGCAAAAGGCCTGAGCCCAGGTAACTAATTAACCACAGGGTTCAGAGAAGGTGACCATAGATGAGGCTGATCTAGTGCTTGAAGTTTTACAGACACCTTTTAACAGTGGATAAAACTCCCACTTGCTGGTAGTGAACCAGCATTTTTGGGATTTTTTTGGAAACAGGGGGAAGATAGGGTTGCCATAATTTGTGGTGTCTGGCTTCTTGCTCTTCGTGTGGTTGGAAAGGCACAGCTGCAACTCCGGAGTGACAGAGGAGGTGACCCTGATTGAATGTCTCTTAAGAGGTTACTTTGTGTAACTAATATGTGCTTTTTTTACAATCAGATTGAGGATGCAGACGTGCTCCAAGTTTTCTGTGCAGTTAATTCAATGAATTTAAGGAGGCTGGACAGGTAACAATGTTTCTTCCTACTAATTTGCACTTTCAAGGTACTGTCTCCTTGTACTTTATGTGTAACCGCAGTACTTTTAAACCACATTGATTAAGGTTCTACTGTTAAGCCTTTTAAGATTTTCATTGATATCAAAAAGCCTTTATGAGGCCTTACTAAAGGAGGAAAAAAGCCACAATGAGCTTTTAACTGAAGAGAAAATGTCTTGCTAAGATTTGTCAAGATAACAAACTTGCACTGGTTTTGTGATTTAATTCCTTGCATGATCAAAATGCAGTGCGTACTTTGTAATGAAACCATTCAATGTTTATTTTTTAATAAACTCCCTTTTCTGTTAGCAACTCAGCTTTAATCCAGGATGGTAAAGAACAGGGCAGTTTTGGAGTCCTCAGAAATGGGGAAATCTTTAAGAGGCTCCAGCAGAACTGCTGCACCATGGATGTGAGGGAAGTAGAGTGGCTGGGAAAGACAGTAGCTGTAGAGGACATTGTGTCTTACCATACTTCTCCTCTTGAACATGCTGTGACTTGGGAGAAGCAGGAGAACTTGGAAAAGGCATTTGATGACTTCCAGCCAAGCTGGTGGTATCTGTCACTGTGAAAAGTGAAAAACAGGCTTTGTATATCTTGAACTGAAGTAGGATTTATCTGTGAAATAAAGGGCTTTATCTGTCTGAAAGGCCTCCTGGAAGGAACACATGGCCTCATTCCCTTCAGGGCCCTTCGTCTGCTCTCTGGGTACACAGTGCGTGTGGGTGCAGGAAGATCCATGCTGGAGTCCTGTCCAGATGATCCGTGTTCAGGTGACTCCTGGATGAGTTATTTGGTCTGTAATTGCCAAGTCTTTATGTTTTGGTGTGGTTCAGGGATGTCCTGCTTTCTCCACCTCTCCGAACTATTTCAGGAGGGTCTTAAGCAATGCAGGGACAGGAGCAGGGACAGGAGCAGGTCATGCACCTTTATTCTTGCTAAAGTCTGAGACAGGGGCTCCAGCATGGCTTCAGACAGCATGGGGACAACTAGGACTGTCTAGAAAATATGCAATATGGTGACTCTTGGAGTAGATGAACACAAAGAGGTGGCAACTGGTAGTGTGCCAAGTGCTAAATAAGGAGGGGACAGCCTGGCCACTGTGACCCTAATACAGGTCACTTGCATAAACAGAATGGCAATCTGGGACAAGATGCAAAGCTGTGTGAGAAGGGAACTGGAAGCCTTCCAAACTAATTTGGTTCACAGGTGTGAGCAGGATAAATACTACTGTGATGTAACTTGGTCAACATAAATTGCTCTTGATCCCAAAAAGAATAACATGAGGTAACACAGCAGTTATTTTAATACAAGAAATTGTGTTCTGGAGACCTTTTTAAAAAATGAAAATGCATCTGTTTATATACCGATATTAGTTACTTTGAAAGGCCTTGAGTGTTCTCAGGACTTTGTGCCACAGCTCTTCAGATTAGAGACTCTATTTTCAGCACACCAGTTGCTGACAGTACATTGTGCCAGTACATTGTCAGCATTCAGTAAAAGTAGCAATAATAAGTTAAGCAGAACAGCACATCTCAGTAGAGAGATGAATAGGAGGCTCTCTAAGCATACCCAGAAGGTTTAGACAGAAATTATTTTGATGGAATTGTTTGTAATTTTTAGAAAGGGAAGGTGCTTAGCAATATCCCAGGACTGCTGCAGGCACGGGAAGTGGGCAGATGCATGGATGACTAAGTAGACTTTTACTCAGATTGAGATAACTCTTCGCTGTGTCCCAGGGTTATGGAGCCCTGCAGCTGGAGGTATTATTTCTAGGTGAGATGTAAATCTTAAATCCTGACCATTTGTAGCTGGTAGAATTTAATAGTTTCTTTTGTTAGAGCCGACTTCACAACCCTAATAGCTTGCTTGAATCCCAATATCAAACATAATAATTCCTTATCATTTTTTGGTGAAGGAATTTTTATATTCTGATCTATTCCAGTCAACTCATGGTGAACGCTGTTAAACAGGTGCTTTGTTCATTCTATTCATAAGTAAATGGTTCCTTTCTGAAGTTTTTCCTGTAGGAGATAGAAGTTTGGATTTTTACCCATCATGTTTAGAACTCTTTGAGCTAAGAGGCTCTGCCTGTTTCACAGTGCATCCTCCTACACCTGGAGATGGAGTGACAGGTGGATGAAACAGGAAGATACGAGAAATGAGTGTGCTGTGCTCTGCTGACCATGATATACGAGGTGAAACTGAGCTGGCACAAAGAGAAAAAATTAATGACTTGTCTGGCACAATGGCAGCGAACTTCTACATCCACCCAAGGGCCAGGAAGCTTCAAACCCATCTCTGGCCTGTGTCTCTGGTGGTACCTCCTTCTGCTGTGAGGCTGCTCCTAAACACACAATACTCCCCCGTGAGGTCACTTGTTTATCAGGATGAGGAGAAACTATGGTAAATTGCTGCTGCTGTATGTGCTTTTCTCTTCGTCCTGGGCTTATGACAGCAAAACTGAAATATGAAATGATCAGGCTCTAACATTCCCATGGACATGATTCGTTTCTGTGAGTTCATTCTTCTATTTAGAGAAAGATATTGCTACCCTCCCTTCTGCACTGACACAGTTGCCAAAATAACCACTCTTACTGACTGGCAGCTTTAAAAGCCAGCCTGCAGCTGACTTTGAAACAGAAGGTCAGCAAAGGGAGCAACAGACTTCAATTCAGAGCTTTAATGGGAGCCATTGACCACAGCAAAAGGCCTTGACTGGAGTGTCTAGAGTGTGCTTTGCACAGGCCAAAAAGTCACTTTCATACTCTTTGAACCTTTTGTATAAACCTATATATTTTTCACTCTGTGGATTTCAAGATGAATGTGCAGCCGTGTGCTAGATGTGGCTATGGGGTTTACCCTGCTGAGAAGATTAACTGTATAGATCAGGTCAGTTCTCTTTCTTTATCATTTTGGGCTATAATAAATGTACAGATTGGCACTTTTAACACTGTGCAAATCTCTCGGTTCCAAAAGTTCTTTGCTCATAACTGGGTTCAGAACTGAAATGAATTAATAACATGTATATATTTGAAGGAAAAAATATTGAAATGAAGTCAAATTCATTAAATGAATGGTAAGGATCGATACTGAGATTTTAAACTTAGCAGAATAATAATGAAATACAAATCATGTCTGCTTGGTTTCTCTTTTGTGGCGTTTTCAGACATGGCATAAAGCCTGTTTTCACTGTGAAGTATGCAAGATGATGTTAACAGTAAACAACTTTGTTAGCCATGAGAAAAAGCCGTACTGTCAAGCGTAAGTGTATGACTGTATTTCCTTTTTTTCTTTCATTTTTTTTTCTTTAAAGCAAAGGTTTAATTTGGCTAGTCATTTTAATATAATAGAAGTCCACTTGGACTCAGCCTGTCCCGTGGGTGATGTGACATTGTGTACCGTCAGTGCCTTCATGTGTATATTTGGATTTACGTGAATCACAAATGATGGGAAACTCTTTTTAGTGTGCATAAATCTTCCTCATTTGGCCAGTGTGTTAAAAGATACCAAATTAAGTTCCATTTCAGCATTGTGGGAAGAAAATAAAACCAACCACAAAATTCAGTGCTTTCCAAATCAGTGGTTAAGAGTTAACAAGGTTGAGCTAATCATAAGGAAAATGTATAAAATGCAGATTTTGGAGTTGGTTTGTTCTAGGAAGTTTTTGTTTTATAATGATCAATTCCTGTCAAATTTGTCAGCAGAAAAAGGAGAGATGACAGTTGTTTTCTATTCTATTATTCTCTTTTGTTATTAGAATCACAGCATTGATATGATGATCATTAAAATTAATTTTGCTCTAGGCATCTACTCCATACAATAATAACTTGAATGTAATCTAAGATCTCTGTGTGAGTGGGGGAAAAGTTGTGTATAGAGGGGTGGAGGCTGGTATTGTGTTTTTGAATGCTTGAAGAGAACCTTTCTGGTGGGCTGTCTGGTACATTCCTACTATCCTTTTACACTTTCCCTTTTCTAGGCACAATCCAAAAAACAATGCATTCACAAGTGTATTTGACACACCAATAAATATGAATGCAAAAAAACTGTCGGAAATGGTAAGCGAGGTAAGAAGCTTGAGGGTCAAATGAGTATGTCTTTGTTGTACATTTTGATAACATATTTATGTCTCTTGTTTTGTAAGTATAAATATGTGCTTTTTACTTACCCTCCTGTGTTCTTTTAGATCAGTAAGATCTCAGCTGGGTTTGCATCATAATTTTTTTCAATGCGATTACTCATGTGAAAGAAAGCTTAGATCTGAATTTGCTTCTGCTCTCAGAAGGAAAAATTGATTTGAGCTCCTCACCCGCATAGGTGATAATCTGTACGGAAGCACAGTTCGCCTAAACTGCCCGGAGCTGTGTAAACTTTGTGGCTAAGCGGGGTTGCACAACCTTTGGAAGCAAGAACAACCGACTTGCTTTGTGATCTCATCCGAAACTGATATGAAACAAAAGATAAATTATAACTAGGTGGGACGCGGGCAGAAGTTCCCGTAAATACTTTGTCAAGTGTTTCCGCGGCACGTGAGACGGGAAAACCCCGGCTCCGGGAGGCTTTGCAGGGTTGTGCTGGAAGGGTTTTTGGGGGATGGAGGCGCAGCCGCCCTGGCGGCGCTGCTGTGCCCCGTGCGGCCGCCAGGGGCGCTCGGGGCCCGCCGTCATTGCCGGCGCCATCCCTGGGTACCCGCGCTGGCTCCCTCCGCACGCATCATCTTCAACCTTGCAGTTCTAACAGTCTGGTGAAACAAAAAAATACGGGAACGCCCAGTAATCGATGGCTATCCCACTTCTCTGCGTAATGCTGTTTTCTTGAATGTAACGTCTTTCTATATTCTAAAATAGCATTACTCATTGTGAATGTATTTTGTAGGCAAAGCGATGTGTTTGGATGTGATTAGCCACCACTAAAATAAACGAAGAAAGTTGTGTCTCTTAGATTATGGCATGCTAAATTCATTCTGATGTCCTGTATTAGCTGTACAAACTTGATGCACATGAATAGCCTTCATCAGACACTGTATCATTTATCTTTTTGTACAGCATTCTTATGCCTCAGTTTTTGCAGCATCATGGGCTGTAAGTATTTCAGCAGTGACTATCACACTTACTTTAAACTGTGTGTGACGGATCTGCTCAGGAATGAGTTTGGGATTACTGCAGGTTCTATTTCTGGTTTTAGGCAGTGATATGAGACTGATACTTCCAGTGCATGTGAGTACACAAGCCAGAGAAATTATAGCTCAAAGATCACTTTCCCTTGTTTTATACACCTTAAACACCTTCTGTCCTTTTCAATCACATAATGAGGTTCTGTTCCAGAGACAATATTGCTAAGGGTAGTAAAGAAGCTGATTCTGCAGTACCTGCTTAAAGGGAGAACTTCTGTAAAATTTTGAGAGCGGGAAAATTTTTCTCTGGTAAATGTATAACATAATAACTTGGGAAAAGGCTTCACTTGCTACTAGGGGAATTTGTTGGTTTTTATATGTAATGTTATTTCTGATGCAGAAAATAGAATGTTTCTTCTATCCCAACATGATGTTCTCATGTAAGTCTTATGTTGAGACATCAGCTGGAATTCAGAGATAAAAATTAAGTCTCTCTATACAGAATTTCTGTGTTAGCAGACAAATCATTCAGCTCTTTGCACCTCTGTGCTTAATTTATAAATGGGAATAATGGTACATGTGCTCAGTAACATTTCTGTCCAGTCAGTTTAAATTTCTTGCTCTGGGTTTTTACATCTGAAGAGTGAGTTGTACAACAGAGCTGTGATTTCAGTTGGATTTCTGCATGCTATCATGATAAAAGTACCAGTAGGAAAATAATGACCCAGGACTAAATATAGTAGCCATTTACATATGCACAGTTAGGATATGATACTTTAGGAGAGTAGAATATTGCTCACTTGGTAATAGTTTTTTCATCTAATGCATTGACACATCCTGCTTAAAATTTCTTAGGGATTTCAATTCTCATAGATTATTTCCCCAAAGTATTATCTATATATCAAATTATTCTTTCAGAGTGTCATGCCAGGTTTTAGGTGTAATATGCTCCTCCTTTACAGATGTGCAGCTCCTATAGTGGCAGGAATCTTAGGTAGAACCTGGGTGTGGACTAGAAAGCAGAGTTTTGGCCTTAGGGCTAAATGCAATCGTCACCTTGTTTGTCTCCCTTCTTATCCTTCTTCAAACGGTGTGTGTGTTAGTATGTACTAACAAACTACTAAAACGAGTCATTATCTTTATCTTTTTTTAGATAAAATATCGAGAAGAGAGTGAACAATTCAAGTCAGTCTTTCAGTGGGATGTAAGGTCCAGAGAAATTGAAAGTGTCTATAAAGCCCAACAACTGGCTACCCAGGTAAGAAATATCCCTCCAGTTTCCAAGCCAGTAGCCTGCAGGAGACCAAGGATTGGCCCTGGCAGTCCTGATTGTTAGGGGTTTAACCACAACATTTCAATGCCAAAAAAGCACCTTTGCTTCTCATTTGGCTAAACCTTTCAAGGCAAAAGAGCTCAATTATAACTTAGGATAGGAGAATCAGAAGGTGAGGAAGGAAGAGTGTGTCTGTAGTCAGCTGTTGGGGCTGCTGCATGTACAGTCACACTCTGTGTGTCTTCTCTCTACTGGCACTGGAGCTTCACAGCAGGTGATCTGATTCCCAGGGGGTGTTATTTGAGTCTCACTCCAGGATCCTAGATCCTGTCATCTTGATGTCAGTTCTTGTTATACAGATTCTGCCTTGGCATTCTGAAGGGATGTGGAATGTAGGCCTTGTGCTACAGAGAGTGAATTTCACTTCCACAGCACTGTGCATGTTTCCATTTTTTTTCCTGTCAGATCAGCTGTTTGAGTTAAAACAAGGGTGAAGATAAGTAGTTATTTAGTTTTTGTTTCTTAGAATGCTTACTATGCTGCCTATGAGGAAGGAAAATCGTGGTACCCAGGAACAATCCCAGATCCTGAGATGGTCAAGATAACACAGGCACAGAAGGCTCTGAGTGATGTAAGTGGACTGAAGTTTGGCTTTATTTTCATGGTCTATCATATTCTGAATCCTTACAAATGCATCAAAGTCAGTCTTTGGTAAGATATCACCTCCAGGCATTGCAGGAAGAATATCTGGAGAGTTTGTCTATACTCTGATCTTTGTTAAGTTGTTGCCAAAGGAGACACTGACATGTTTATTTCTGTCAAAACAATACTTAGCCATGCAAGTTAATAAAGTCACACAACAGTTCTATTGCCATCATACATTTATATATTTATGTAACTGAGAAGGACTTCAACTGCTGACCAAACTGAGGTGATCTGATCCAGCAGGCAGTGCTGTCTCTCTCAGTAGAGCAGAACTCATGATGGCAAATGTGTCATATTTTCCATAGACCAAACTTTTCATTGACTGAATTTCCATGACTGATGACAATCACTTCTGAATTATGACTGATTGTCTGTGTCCATATAATGCGTTAGTGACTCAACATAGGCAATTAACAGTGGATAATTGATATGAATGAGAAATGCCATATACAGGAAATTGTTCTACCGAATCAACTTATAAGGTGTAAGTTCTTTATTCTGTTAGCTTTTAAATAAAGTGATACATACCTTTAGGAAGCAGTCATGAAAAGAGGAATCACATAAAACTACAGCAGATTCTTCTCTAATAGACAAATTCATCTTCTAGTTTCAATATACAGAAGAATATGAGCCACGCAGAGGCAAAGGCAGCTTCCCTGCTATGATCACGCCAGGTTATCAGGTTGCTAAGAGAGCCGCCCAACTAAGCAGTGATGTAAGTCACAGAGGCTTTTAATTACGTTTTAGACTTCTGAATTTGGATAATCCTGGGTTCTAGCCATTCACTTGAGATTCTGTGGTGAATATTTGTTGTACTGTTATGTTACAAAGTGAGAAAATTTAAATATGACGCAGAAAACAGAGTTAATAAACTTCTTGGCCTGGGAAGAAATCATATAGAACAAATGACAATGTAGCTATTTCCTGGAAAATGTTGCAACTTTTGCTGTAATTATCACAACCTGAAAAAGATTGTGACTCGCATTTAAAAGTTCATTTAATTAATTGACTTTGCTTTCAGATTATGGCTTTATTCATCTAATTATTTACATTTGACATTTTCCGCTTTATTATTTGAAATCAAATAGCTGTAATATTGAAATTAATTCATATACAAGCTACTTTAAATTTATGCACAGAAAATTGCCTATTTATAAAAAGAACAATTCACATAAAAAAAAAAAGTAAAAATAAATCCCATAAAAATGATTTTAAAGTATTGCATTGTTTTCTGCAAATACTATCTGCATTGTCATTGCATTATGATCTTGGGACATTAATGGCTATGCTCATGGTATTTTAATCAAATGTATGGCTTACATAAATCAAGTGAAAATTTGAATATCTGGGTCCATTTCTGTCTGCTTCTGGTATTCACTTTAAGGAAATTTGGCCTTAAATATACGCATAGCTTGACTGTACAGTGGCGAGTGTCACGGGTGCTGTTGCTCGTTTTCTCCTGAAGCCTTCTGATAGGAAATGTATTTTTGCTGCTTATTGTTTGTAACATGGACATATATGTTTTCCTCTTCAGGTAGAATATAAGCGTGGACACGAAGAGAGAGTTTCAAAGTTCACCTCTGTTGTAGACACTCCGGATATACTTCATGCAAAGGCTGGAGCTCAGCTTGCAAGTGATGTAAGTGAAACGAAATAGATTGACCTGGTTTTGGCTCTGCAAGTGGTTCCTAGGGCATTTATAAATTACTTGAAAATACAAGCAGGAAGAAAAATAAAAAGATTACTATTTTAAAGGCCGACTAATTTTACCATTAAGCATATAATACTTCCAGTTACAAAGACCACATTCAATCTGAGGCCATTTTAGGCTGTCAGAACAGAAGGTGGGGAACCAGTCTGTTCCATACCCAGCAACTGGCTGCCATGCAAAGTAAAGAAAGAAACTGCCTGACTCTAATGTAAATAGAGCAGGCATCTTGCAGACATCTTCAGCATTTTCTTTAAACAACTCTTTTCATCCTACGCCCTGAACAAGACAAAGGGGCCATGCAGAAGGTGTGTGATTGTGTAGTTAAAGACCAAACTGCAAAGATTCAGACTTCATGGTTCATCTTCCTTTTGGCAGATGACATCCATCGAACGTCTGACTTTGCAACTTTAGGGATTGATTATGTGTGCAATCAAGATACATTTGATCTAATTGCTCCTGAACTTGCTTGAATTTTTACAGTTGAAATACACAGAAGACTTTGAAGAACGGGAGGGAAAAGGCAGCTTTCCTGCTATGATCACTCCAGCTTATCAAATAGCCAAGAGAGCGAATGAATTAGCCAGTGATGTAAGTGTCCAAAGTAAAGTCTCTTTTGGGAAAGAAAATATTAAATTGTCACACAAATTTTGAATTAAAACATTTACTGGCGGAAATTCCGTGAGCATGGCACGCTGATCTTTATTGGCTTTCTTTTCCTTTCCAAACATAACAAAACCACAACACCCCTGTACTCTTTAATAAGCACCATTAAAGGACATCAGTATTGCTTCAAAATGTACAGTTAATTGTGCTTTGTTATTGGAAACTGAAAGAAAAGCTCTTTTTGTTGGAGAAGATAACATATGGAAGAACATGTAACTCAAAGGAAGTGAATTTAAAACATTATTAAGAGTCATTGAGGAAAATAAGAGATCTGTAATTTTGAAGGTAAAAGCGACTGACTCTAAAACAGTTACATGTTTTTGTTTGACTTTGATCTGTGGAAAACCCTTCACTTTTGTCAGCAAACACGCATGGTGATTAAAGGGCAGCATCAGGTTACAGGAATTGTTTTGACTTCAGCAAATGTAGTGCAAATCTTGGTCTAAACTTGAAGGTCGATTGCCTAAAATTCCCTTTATCACTGGGGGTAAAGCATCTTTCAGAAAGAAACCCATTTATTGATGGGGTTCAGGTGACCCTGTGGTAAAAAAGTGCTCTGTGGTAACCATGAATTTGCATTACAATCAGTTCTATTTTTTTAAACTGCTGGAGCATCAGGGATTAGCCACTGTCAAGCAGGTGGTGCTGAACACACTGAACTGATGGTCTGGGTTGAAATGGCAAGTCCTGTGTTCCTAGTGCATTATTGAAAAGTACACCACTAGTTCTGTTTTTATATCTTCAAGTGGCATATTTGACTTGTGCAGGTTGGTGGCAATGGGAATTTTGACAATCCTTTATTGACAACATGTGCATGTCATTGGTTGTTATTTATTGTGCAGCATCTGTGTACCAGACTGAACTCACCTGGATTATTCGTTTCCTTTTTTCCTGTTAGGTAAAGTATCATCAAAGATACGAAAAAGAGATCAAGGGAAAAGCCAGCCATACAGCTGGAACAGATGTTGCTTTTGCAAGAGAAAATGCAGATCAATATGGACAGGTATGCAACATCCAAGAGATAGCCGTGCTGATGTTGATCATTACTACAGCTGATTGCTCGAGGCTTTAGAAACTGGTGACACTTATTTTCACTTTGTTTTCCTGTGTGAGAAAACAAGGTCTTGAGGGAAAGGATGATGTGCAAACAGCACTGTGCTCCTAATGTGTAATGTATCTGTCACTGGCACCTAAAGATGTGACTACACACGACCCTTATGGTAGGGCCATTCCTGAAGGTAAAGACTGACCTTGGCAAATTTTATCTGTGTGCATGTATGCACTCTACGTTTCTGTTGTGGTGTTGCTATGTATCACACTGAAATGTATTTACTTGAGGAAAGATTCCCATTCCATGAACAAGGAAATTCAGTCAGGAGAAAAGCAAACGGGTTGTGAAATGGTAGAAAGTTGGCAGATAATTAGGTGTCTTTTCTCTGCTGGTATTTTTACAGATCTTAGAGCTTTGCAGCTTTAAAGATGTGTGAACAGCACTGAATGTCTTAGATACATCACCTCTTAGATTTCACCTCTTCTACAAAAGGGGTATTATGGTATTAAAGGCCTGGCAAGCTGTAGTTCTGTATTTGTGGAACCAAACGGGCTTTAGTTCTGTTTTGGACGGTGGCATTCATTTTGTTTATGTTTCATTTTTAAGGGAATACAATTGGTTTTGGGGTCTCCCAAAGTTCTATTCCGATTAAGTTAGGGAAATAGCACAGCTGAATAGAACTGAATGCAGCTAAAGGGAATTTGAAAGAAATTGAACAGTGGTGTTGTATAAAGAAAACTATATGGTTAATCTTAGGGGTATTTTGTCCTGCTCCTCTGTAGGTCCACATACTTTGGAGAAATTAAGGAACAGGGACTATATTTTCCTAAAACCCTGGATATTTTGCATTGCTTCACTTCTCCTGTCCAAATCTACATTTGGTATTCTGTGAAAAGCAAACCATCCTTGAAAAATATGAGTTTAGAATTGTAGCAATGAAGCCTTCAATTAGTTTCTGTCTTTTGAACTGCTACAAGTTTTAATAGGAATAAACAAATAAAATGAATTTGAAAAAGCACTAATTACATTTCCAAGCATTAGAATGCTTCTGTTTTAGAATTCATTTAAGTTTTCTTTCTTTGAAAGTATCTTTGAAACTTCAGTCACGGGCTTCAAATTCAATTTGAGTTTTAATCTTTATAGATTAGATACTGATATTATTAGTCAAATAACACAGAGTCACTGAAATTAATGGATCTTTCTGAGTAAATTGTGACTTAACATGGGTAAAGAGATTAGATTTCTAACTGTTGAGATCATCAACAGTGAGCTGAGCATGCATCAGACAGATATATATAGATATACATATATACATATATATATACACATGCATATTTATATATATAACATGAGACAATATAAGGAATCTTACTGTAAAATTCCTGTGCTGAACACCTCTTTTGTTCATGTTTAAAAACCTTAAGAGTGGCTGAAATAGTTTTCTGAAACTTTGAATATACACACAATATTAGAAATGATATTAAAATGTATTTGAGAAATTTAGAAGCAAAAGACAGGTTAGTCTAGAGAATTTAAACTCATTAATGGTATTTTAAGAAACTAACTCAGCTTATGAATCAACTGTGTTTTTTCTTTTCTATGCCTGTTTATAGAATAATTTAATGCCATTGTAACTATGGCATCATATTGTTCACAAACTTGTGGTGTAACCTATCTTACCATGTGACATGGATGGTGCACAAAATTACCTACAATGGATGGTTTTGCATTGAGATCACACAAAAGAGATGGCCCAGATATTTGTAGTCCTTCCTATCTGTGCTCTCCATGGCATTCTTGGCATGCATTCTATTCATGGCACATTCTATTTTCACTCAAACTGCCTCTTTACTAAGAAGGATTTACAAAATATTGCAGAGACGACATATTACATTATATCTCACTTGTTTGTATTCTTGTTTGAACATCATATTCTCTCCAGATCTCGCCATAGATGGCTTTGGGATGATTACTCTGCATTACCATTTTTTTAAAAAAAACTCCAATATTTTGCTGTTAAACTATCAAAGTGGCTTTCAGATTGTCAAATATTTACACATAAACTTATCTATAGATAGATTTAAGGGTGTTACTTCCACAACAATTGGGGTTTTTTTAATCAGACAAATTTAATTTTGTGATTTTATTCACTGAGGAGTTTGCCATTTTGATAACAAGATATGTCTGCTTCGTTTATTAATCCCTCTTCAAAATATATCACTGCACTAGAGAACTGTTATTTTTGGTCAATTATGATGTGAAAAATGACCATGGAAAGATCAAACAGCTTCTGTAACACCACAGAGGAAGGCTGATCCCATGTTAAACTTTAAGCAAGTCTCCTGGCTACCCAAACCATTAGCTATTTCTATAATATTCCAGGGAAACTTGTGTTGACAAACAGAGACGCAAGCAGATATCACTTCTGTAAGAAATGATGTGAGATCAGAAAGCTGTATATCATTGTACACTTGAATGCTATCTTTACCACAGCTAATAGCTACCTAAATTTCTCTTGGAATGCAGCACAGGTAGTTTCACAGGTCAATTTATTCTTATATTTTGGTCATTTTTTTGATTAAAAAAAAAATCATTGAAGTCATGAACCTTCCTACTAACAAGGACTGTGGGGCTTTGTAAAATAACCCATGGCCCCACCTGCTCATGTGTGATGAGTAAACACTCTGAATTTTCTTCAGGGATACATGGATGAGTTTGAGGAACGCAGAGGGAAAGGAAGCTTTCCTGCTATGATCACTCCAGCTTATCAAAATGCCAAGAAAGCAAATGAATTGGCAAGTGATGTAAGTATGAAACCTGAATCAATACTATCCATAAACAATTAAAACCAGCAGTTTGTCAGAGCAGTGCCTGGGAGGAGAATGCTAAAATTGCACTTGAGAAGTAAACAAAAGTGACATTTCTCTGCATTGCTGAGAACTGGATGGCTCAAGGGATTAATAATATCCATTAATAGAAGGGGGCACAGCTCCAGCTTGCATGAGGGAGGAGATGGATGTAGCAGCTAATGGGGATCCCTACTGTTAGGTTAACCCTCCTGGCAAATCTGCACCTGTATTATTAATGAAACCTTCAACTGCCTTAATCATCCTGTGGACTACTGTGGTATTCCCAGTAGTGAATAAATGGAGGATGAATGAACTGTACTGGTTTTGATATTTTGATGTCTCATGCCTCTAGCACAAAGCAAGACATGTGGAGGAAAAGAAACATAGAGTATGACACTGTCACTTCACAGAAGTGAGCTTGTTTCTGGGCTGGGAATTTTTAGTTTTGAGGGTAAACTAAAGAATTGGCAAAGAGGTGGTGATGTGTGATTCCTGCATCCAGCCCATCCATTAAAGGGCCTCAGCCCTATTTGAAGAGACCGTTTCTGGCAGTGACAAAAAGTGGGTTGGTCTGTAGGTCAGTACCCTGTGGCTGCTCCGAAGGGTTCCTGTGAGTGACAACCTTTGTAGTGTGGACACCTGTCCCCGATGGGGCTACGAGAGCCGATGAGCTCAGTCTGTCTTCTGGGGAGCTAGCAGATGGTTGAGTCTTTCAGCTTGTATTAGCCTGGACTAGACACGAGCAGCAAACTGGAGTGAAAGGATCAGTCATGTTCTGTTACCTGAGCTTATCGCTGAGACAAGATAAAAACCCTCAAATCCTCTGTGACCAATCCCAGCTTGATGACAAACTCAGTGCTCTTCTGTTTAAACATGAAATATTTAACCTTTCCAGATAAGGATCATGGTTTCATAGGTTTCGAAAACACTAATGATCAGTAGTTTCCTTATTAATTTATACTGCATAGAGGGAAGAAGAGGATTGGTTCATGGCAGTAATATTTGCACACTACAGTACTTACCAACCTGCCTTATAGTTTTAAAGACTGAGGAAACGTGTGCAGACTTGGAAAATAAAAAAAACCAAAACACTTTGCATTTCAGTTCATGTAAAATAATTTATTTTGTACCTTATGTTACTGGGTTTTGAGCCAGTAACATAAGATGTATAATACAAGCACCTCCTTGTATGCACGAAATATTGAAACATATTCTCAACAGGGGTTTTGCTGGACAAAGTTTGGCAAAAGGCCAGTATAAGTATTATCTCTCTTTACCCATCCAAGCCCATTTTTGTCAATAACCTGATGTCTAAATTAAATTTAGAAATCCTTTATTTTAATCGTGATTTGGTGGAGAAATATAGTTCTCTTAAACACACTGTAAGTACAGAAAGATACAGCTTTTTTAAAAAGCTGGTTTCTACAAAAGGAAAACTTTGCAGAGCACTTGATGACTATCTGCAGTTCTCTGCCTAGAATGAAGTACTGAGGATTAACTTCATTAATAGAAGAGCACGCAAGCTCCAAGCAGTCACTGGCCAAGAATCTGCTAGTAATCTGTTCGAGCTATGAACAACAACCACTGCTGTTCAATCTATGTCAAAAATGTATAAAAAAATGCTGTCCAGTAATGTCTTGAGAGGGACTGTGAAGGGCTGTGGGGTTATATTCAGGTTATTCAAAGTAGTAAATACAGTGTTTCTGCTTGGCAAGTTCCATTTACTTATCAAAGCAAACACAGGGAAGATATTATCCTCACTCATGAAGCCAGTCTAAATAGTAGTGATGAAAAGGTGCACATCTATTTTATAATTCTCCCTGCTTCTTTTCAGATAAAATACAAGAAAGATCTTTCCAAGATGAAAGGTGCAGCTCACTTTCACTCCCTAACAGCTGAAGACAACTTGGTCCTTAAACAAGCCCAAAGTGTTAACAAGCTTGTCAGTGAGGTAAGGGCTTGAATCGATCTCTTAAGAAGTTTGGAAGCAGCTCATACAAACATTTGTGTTTGATGAGTAAGGACTGCAAGCAAAAAAAGCTGTTGTTCTTACAGCACTATATATAACAAAAATCATCTGTGTGTAGCACAGATGGAGAGAAAAGCTGGAGAGAAAAGCTCAAGAACAGATCTCCAGGTGCTGTGTTCTGGCCCTTCCAATCATCCGTATGAAAGTGTGGGAAATTAATCCCAGGAGAGTATTTCTAGTGCTGACCACATGAAGAACAGAAATCTGAAAACAACCCACCCCAAACCTGAATTATGCTCTTAATATGATATTAAGATATGCTTTATGATGAATTGGGTGTGTACCTTAGAATGTCTCAAAGACAGTTATTCTAATAATCAAAAAATAATATGAACAGAGCCAAAATTTATACCATTCTGGTTATGCACATTTCTGTTTTCTTCCATCATGTGGAAGACTGAGAGTCACTGATAAATGATTCTTTTTCTGCTTGGCAAGGGAAGATTGCTAGAGAATTCTCAGTAGATTCTGAATTATTAATTTATTTATAGTGTCATATCAGCTATAAAACTATTAATAAATGTGAGTTTCTAGAACTTCCCCATGGCAGTTTAAAAACTTATACTCTTGAGATGTCAAAGTATAAAACCTTCAATAATGAAAAACCCCTGGAAGTAGGGCTGGAAGGGGCCTCCTGGGCCAATGATTCCTGGTTCCTGCTGGTTTGACACAGCATCATATAATCCTACTATTCCAATTTCTAGCCTACATTTATTCCTGTCCACTTTATTACCACTGTGTTTTGTGCTAGCATTGCCCTTTAGTTTGAAAAGTTCTTCTCCCTGCATGGTTACTTTTTTGAGAGGTTTACAAATACATCATTTTCTTCTCTCTGCCTTTGATTTCCTCGACTAAGCAAGCTGAGTTCTTCTCATCTCTCAGTCTTTCACTGCAGCTGTTACAGGCTGAGCACATGTTCCTTAAGCAGGAATGACTGTAAGAGTACAAAAGCTCTTGCTGAGGTCTTGCCGGACCCTGGTACATGGCACATTTGTACATGTTCATTTGCTCCACACTCACCCTAGAATTCCTTTGTATATCATTGTTTTTGTTAATAATTTTCCTCCTGTCACTGTCTCATATAATTTACAGAGCATGAAATTGTGTTTCTTTTGCCTATAAAATGAGATCTGAGTATATGAAAATTCTCTTCATATTAGTTTTCTTCATATGCCCTCTGATGAAAACCATGTATCAAAATCTCTGAACGGTGGGTCTGCCTAATAAAAAGTGTGAGAAGGAACTTGACAGAGCAGATTAAGGTTTTACCAGAGCTTCCCATTGTGCATTTTTGTCACTAAGGTGGAGTACAAGAAGGATCTTGGAAACAACAAAGGCTACAGCATGAACTACTGTGACACTCCACAATTCAAGAATGTGAGCAAGATCTCAAAATTCACCAGTGATGTAAGTTTTCAGTACCTTGTGTGTGGCTTGCTTGCTGTGGTAGCTGCTGGAATCACAGGTCAACTCTGTGTGTGTGTTTCAGATAAATAATGTGTGCTGGAAATGTGATTATAACTGATTTTGGCCCGTTCTTGTACAAAACGTATCCTAGTATGTCCTGGTGTATAGCTGGGGCTCATTTTATTTAGGATCATGAAAAGAGCTATTATGGTATTTGGAGGAGAGGTTACTTACCACGTGCTGCTGATCTAGAGAAGTAGCAGTCAGTTGTTACTGTTGTCTGTCATAATTATAACTTATTTCATTGTGCATGTCCATTCCTGACTGGACAGCTAGGCAGAAGATGCTTCACCAGAGTTCATGCCAGACAAGAACATAATTACTGTGTGAAAGTAATCAGTGTTAATAATTATATCGCTTGCATCTCATGAAATAGAATTTTGTCTCATACTGCCTCTTGCCATTCTCTGAAATCCCAGAGGAGTAAATATTTTGCCATACAGTTGAGATAGTAGAATGATCAATTTTTCTTGTCAAATCCCACACCCTGGGATTGGTGAAAAATGCACCCAAACAACTCATTTGTTGTTTCATTTATTAACGCACAGATATTGTCTCCCTGGGACTTTGTTATAGTATTTATTTCTGATGAAATGCAGCTGTATCTTCTTTATGTGGCATTCAGGTGATATGAAGAGCAAGTAGATGATATCTTGTAGAACAATAAACTCACAGAGGGTTTTAGCTTTTATTTTTTAAAGTACCAAGGCTGTTGTGGACTAATGAGTTTCTGTATTGGAGCAAAACTAGTAGACCACAGCTGTAACAATTTGTCTCCCTGCTGTAAAATATGGAGACTCTGAAAAGCTGCAACTCTTCAGTAGAAAAGTTGAATATATTTTCTCAGAGTATTTTTTTTTTTTTGATACAGCTTAAATACAAAGAAACCTACCAGAATGAAATGAAGGGTCACTATATGGGTATTGGCATGGACAAGAGGATGCTCCATGCCATGAAAGTTGGCAGCTTGGCAAGCAATGTGAGTCCCTTTTAATCACTCTTGTATGGTTGTTGCCTCCTTGTCTTTCAGTTTTTCCAGAATTGAGGTGATAGAAAACTTTAGATCACACTGTACTAGGGATCTGACGGGCAGATATGTTGAGAAGAGGGGAAATTCTGGAAACCCTTTTGTACTGTTTTATAGCTCACTGTGTGGAAGAAGTTAAAATAAGAAATTTCAGTGATCTGGCAACCTACTGAGATCCTTCAGTTTTCTTTGACATCAGTAGGATGCTGAAGGTTGTTTGCCACCACCCCCAGGGTCAGACCTTTGCTGGAAAAAACAGTCTTTAATGAAGATTTCTGGATTCCAATTTAATTTACTGGGTTAGTCAAGAAGCTATTTCATTACATACCATTCCTTCAAGTACATTATTTACAAATCTGTAAGAAGCTTGAGAACTAAGCAGAAAGATAAAAGAGATGTGTCATAGGTGGAAGTTAAGTTAATGCTCCCACTGTTGGCATTGGATTAATTGAGAAGCTGAAAAAGAATCAATTAGTGGCTAAACTATGCAAATAATTTCATTTTCTTTGTCACTCATGACACTGAACTTACTTTGTTTCTTGCATTTAATATTAATATTATTGTTTCTCCTCTCCTCTTGACTGATAATTATTCAAACAAATGACAGCTGAAAAAAAAAAGAATGATTTTTTTTTTGTTCTCCTTGTGTTTCAGATAGCCTATAAGTCTGATTACAAACATGATGGTGTTGACTACAATTACCCAGCTACTCTCACTCCTTCATACCAGACAACAAGAAAGTTGGTCCCTTTGAAAGATGTAAATAATTTTATGGTTTTGTTTTTTTTTTTTTTCCTATGACTTGCATAGCTTATCATCTCTCTGTAGGAGAGATTGTGATAGATTGCCTGTGTCGAATGATGATTTAATGGTAGGAGCAAATAGCCAGTGCTAACAAAGTTAAAGCAAAAAAGTGCAGTGTCAAGAGGTCTCAGAGCAGTAGAAAGTGCTGCCATGTCCTGTCGTGGGCTTCAGTTCAGCACAGATTGTAGAGGGATGTGAAATGAGTGACTTCTGCCCTACCCCAGATCTGTGCTGAAAAAGTCTCACCATCCTGGGGCAGCTTCAACAGCAGCATCAAGCACTGAGAGCACTGAAAGGACAGGGAGACTAAACCAGCCTTCTCATCCTTCGTGAATTCCCTGAGGACAGGCGTTCCCCTTTGAAGGGGAACTGATTGGTCACATAACCTTCCTTCAGCCTGTGGTCCATGCAAAAGAGGAGCCCCCCTGTGCCTGGCGGAGCAATGTGAGGAGCTTTGGGTACTGCTGTGGCTGTGTGTGTGCTTCAGATAAATGAAGCATGGCAGACNGAGGAGCTTTGGGTACTGCTGTGGTTGTGTGTGTGCTTGTACAGCTTATTATACTTTCACCTCTCGCAAGCATTAAAAGCTTGACTGATCTCATCTACCACTGGCAACTTAACCTCTGCCTTGGTTAGGAGCACAGCCACCAGGCATTGCTCGTAAAACCAACAGGAGGAGAGCAGCAGCTCTGCAGGGCATTTCTGACTTCCTAAAGTGTATATATGCCCTGTCTTTACTCTGAAATTGCAATAAACCAGGAGCAATGTGCCTTAGAGAGGTCATTAACATTATATGAGATTTATCTGGGCCTAAATACCTCTTCCAAGAAAAAGACGTTATCATGGAGAGCTAGAATTAGGAAGCCTGATGTTTTTGAGGAAGTATTGGATATACTTCAACTCCACGATGAACTATTGCCTCTACAGCAGTAATTCCAGCTTTGCCTTTGTAAAAGCTGAAACCACTAAAAATCAGTGTTTGATTGCTTATTGTGTGAGAGAGCTGTGTTCTTAAAGAGTTCCAGGTAAGCATGAATTCATGTCCGAAATGTAAAAATCATTTCAGCAATTCCGGTAGATCTACAATTCATAGTCAGCATCAGGGCTTGAAACACATAATTCCACTGGCCACAGAGACTCAGTTGCACCAGCCCTGATCTAGGATTTTGAATTTGTCCCAGGACTTGTCTGCCCCCATATAACATGCTTACTCTGAACTCTTTTAGGAATGCAACCCTCTCATACCCTAAGTAATCACAAGTAGCAATAAACAGAGAGTTTCAGTGAAAAAGAAACAATCCCTTTCCATGGAATTAAATTTCTCTGTGTCTCTGAGGAAGCAAATGCACTGTTTTAAGTACCTAGATCACTCTGGACCTGTGAGATAATTCAGGCCTTTTTTCCTAGCTTTTGTCATTCTGGTGGAATGAGCAAGTTTATGTGAGGATACCGGAGATAAGGAGGTTTGCATTGAAATAGTTTCAGTAACTCAAAGTCTCTAGAAATATGCTCCACTTTACTGGAAAGAAGAGTTCTTAAGAAACTAGTTTTAAGCAATGTGATTTGCAATGTTTGCGAAGTGGTGATTAACTACAGTGAATATTAATGAGGGCCTACAGAGAATAATAATTGTGTTTTGAAGTATAGCAATGAGTTCTTTTGCAGCAACAGGTTTGAAAGGAAGCATCATGATTTTCTTTATCATGCATAATTTGGGGCTTTAATATATTTATTTTATAACTTATTGTTGTTGCTACCATATTAATGTGTTAGTAATTTACTGGGCTCTAGTCCTCTTGATGGCTGATATTAAAATGACTTTTTTTTGTACTATAAGTATGTATTTTTCTTTTCTCAGCATCCACACAAAACTCTGAGCACACAGGGAAATTCTGTGGTTAATTTATTACATTAAAACCTAGTAAAGACAAAGTATAAGAGAGTTCATTTGCTCTACCCAGTGTTACACTGGACAGACCTCTTCACAGACAGTTACAATAATTCTTGTCTGATAAAGATAAAAATGGACAAACTGATGGTTAAGAAGATCAGTTTTATAGCAATTATTTGGGGGATTTTATAGCAATGATTTGCAGCTGGTACTGCATCTTTGTAAGAATGTGTGGGTTTGGGAGGAAGGGATTATAAGTGAAGTAATTTTCAGAGAGGGATAAAAACTGTGACCTCAGACAAGGAAACTTTCAGAGCACTAACTCAGATCTCATCCAAGAGATCCTGGCATTTTTCCTCAACTTGATTTATTATGGTTTAAGTAATGTTTTATCCAGAGTATTAGTTAGCAAAACTTTGTCTATTCAATCTCTCATTTTCCGGTCTGACCGTTCCTTCCTTTACTATTTTTTTTTTTTTTTTTAATTTTATTTTAAATTAGGTAAACTACAGGCAAAGCATAGACAAGCTGAAGTACAGCTCTGTTGCCAGCACTCCACAAATTGCTCAAGCCAAAATAAATGCGCAGCAGCTCAGTGATGTAAGTTCTGCCATCATTAGCCACTGTTGTTTGTTAGAATTATGAGATAATTTAATTCCATAGCATTTGTGGCCTTATGTGTTTTATTCTTGATAGCTCTTCAGCAGACTCGTAGCAAAACCAAGAATACATATTGAATGAAATCACTTTCAAAAATGTGGCAAGCATACCAGTAGATCTAATATTTGTCTCCACTTTTAATATTTGTATCAGTGTGCTTTTTTAGGAAATTATTTTCTGTGTATTTATTAAGGCAAGGGTTTAAATTATGTCTTTTTTACTTAAAGATAATCAGTAACTCTTCTATTTACAGAATAAATTTCTACTTCCTAGTGCTTAAGTACAAGTTAGCCTTATTGCCTTCATACCTACATCACAAATTCCTATGAGTGTACCTGTGATGTATGGCACCAATAACCTGAAATTTAACAGCAACCAATCAGTCTTGTGGTTATATTTTTATTAAGTTGAAAATAACTGAGTTTCCTGCTGGCCTTTTCAATATATGCAGTTGAACTACCGAGCCCAGTATGAGAAGACCAAAACAAATTACACTCTACCTCAGGATGTGCCACTGTTAGTGAAAGCAAAAGCCAATGCTGAGTTATACAGCGAGGTAAGTCAAGCCTTGTAGAAATACTGGCATTCATGATGCTGTTAATAGACTGAAATTAATATAAAGATGATGACACTCTTGCTGGAAGCATTTAGCATTTATCGTTTGGCTTTGTAGTAAACAACATGAAATATGGTGCCCAGAATAGACAGAGGTGGAATTTCAAGGACAGTGAAACCTCTAGACTTTTTTTTTCCAAGACATTTTCAGATGATGTGAATTTCTTTAAATCAGTAAATCAGTATTCATTCCACAAAACTAGCTGCTTCTGAGGTGATATTTCTATGAAGAACCAACATTTGCACAGTTCTAGTAATTCAAAGTCCACTGAAGTCAAAGGAAGGAAACAGTGACTTCAGCAAACTTGGATCAAGCCCACTGTTGCTCTGTTCATAATTCCTGACAATATATAGTGACTCACTTGGAGTCTTGTGGGTTAAAATCAAGTGCTTGCAGGAAAAGTTTAATTTCTATTTAATTTTTAAAGTAGTTTTCAGGCCTCCATTGTCATAGATAATTTTGGAGGAAAAAAAATCCAAGACAAATAAGTGCAAAATGGGGAAAAAGCCTCCAAATATTACTGGTGTGACTTTTATTTTTTAACCAGTTTCACGATTTTTCATGGATTTGAGTTGTCATTACTGCAAGTTTTTTGTATCTTGTGTTCCTCCCCTAAGTTTTATTTGAGTTGCATTGGCAGAGTGCTATGGAGGAACATCCTTTGTGACTGTACTGTGTTGGGATGCATGCACATTGGTAAAATATAAACATGCAAAAAGCCAAGTCCAGAAACTGAGACTTCCGGAAAACCTTCTACCTTCATTAGGTGCATGCATAGTATGAATGAAGGCATACTTGATCTTGCTTTAATGGAATTTTAAGTGGAATCTTAAAAAAGAGCTTAAAAAAACTATTACTTTAAGTTCCACTAACTTTCAGAAGTTAAGTATGTGATTGTCATGCATTTAATCTGTGTTTGTGAGACAGCGTGGCTCACGAGTTGCTGTTGAAGCCAGTCTCCTGATCATAGGGCTGCTTCTCTGACCTGGGCTTCACACTGTGGGGTGGGCTCAGAGCTCACGAGCTGGATTCCTTCCGGATGCTCTCCAGCAGCTCATGTAAAGAACTGCAGCTTCAAATTCAGTGCATGGCACTGGGCTGGTTAGAGTTTGGGGGTGAGAAAGAAAAATCCTGAAATGAGTGGTGTGATGTCTGGTCCTTAGCACCAGCTCTTCTACAGATCTATACTATTTGCATAAGTGGACATAACCAGAGGCACTTTTGAAAAACCCTCTGTCCTCCATATCTGTCTGAAAATGAGAATTCTTGGTCGATGTTCTCGGACATAAAGTGCCTGTGAACTCCAAGAATAAAATTTTGACTCAATCCTAGACAATTAATTAGCTCAAAAGGACAGTGAACTGTGATTTAAGAAGGTCCCAGTTTGTGGACTGAGCATATTTATACTTCTGTTTTAATCTGAGTCATTTCCATGTTTGTTTGAAAATCCTGTGTGCTTATGTGTTAGTGACATGTTGCTGTCTTTCCTTTCTCAGATTAAGTACAAAGAAGGCTGGGAGAAGAGTAAGGGCCGGGGATTTGAAATGAGACTTGATTCTCTGCCTTTACTTGCTGCCAAAGCTTCAAGGGATCTTGCCAGTGATGTATGTTATATTTAGATACCTGGGAATTATTCTTTATATAAGTAGCTATAGCAGAGGGAAATAAAGCATAGCTCACTTCATCTGGATTTTTAAGTCCTGCATTTGGCTGTCCATCTTTCTCAATGGCTAAGGAACAGTTGGAAACTTTCTCAGATTCTGCTGTGAAATTTCAGTCTCCAAAAATTATTTTCTTTTAAATCATGTGTACAGAGTGAAGCAAAATTTACACAATAAACCCATAGTGAAATTCAGTGTTTTGAATAGTTTATAGCCTCAAAAATAATGTTATTGTCTGCTACAAAGGGAAGGCATATTTCTTTAGTCTACTTCCTTAACATAAACACATGTATATTAAAAAAATTCCAAGCAAAATCTTTCTAAACAACTTATATCAAGATTTTTAACCAATGGAGACGCAGAAAAGGGAGACACTTTTTCTGTGGCTGGCAAGTGTTCAGCAGTGGTGGGGATTCTGAAATCCTACTTCATTAAGAAAATCAAATCTTGAATTCCTTGCTTGGATTGATTTCTTATCTTTACCTCTAAGAACCAGACAATTTAGCTAATCAGAAGAATTAAAGCTTTTAAGCATATTCACTTCAGAGGACTGAGCCTTAAAGAATGAGGTTAAAGACCTCATAAATGAGACAGAGCTTGCACCTTTAGAGTTTCTGAGAAAATCTGGGAAATTTGAAGTGACAATGAGAGAAACAATGTTTAAATTTTGACCATCCAAATCGCCAGTGAAAAACATTGCTTATCTGATGGGTAATTGGAAATATTCCTGGATTTATGCTGGTTTTGGGTTTTTTGGGACAGATTAAATATAAAGAAGAATATGAAAAAACAAAAGGAAAAGTAACTGGAACCAAGGATTCAAGACTTTTGCACTCTCTGAAGGTGGCCAAGATGAGTAGTGAGGTAAATTATTTCTCTTACTCAAAAGGTGTTTTTCATAATTGGGAAACTTTCAGCAACTCTGTGTGATCTACCACTGTTACTGGTCTCACTGTAAGAAATTCTTGGGAGCATTTAAACAAAATTGGTTTCCTTCACCATCTGTTAATCCGCAATGATTGTACAGCAGGGGATTTTGGGCAATGATGTCCTTATTATGGGGCAGGAAAATAACATCCTATTAAAACCTCAATATGAATAAAATATCATCGTGTTAAAACCTCAGTAGAAACACTTCTACACAGAATTTTCAAGTCTGTAAAGGTATGTTTAAAAGTAAGATGTACTGTAATAGAGAAAATATCTAGAATTGGAATCTGGAAAATTTACCCTGGCAACTGTTTTGTCCCTTATAGGACCTCATTTCTACATCTGTTTGGGGTTTTTTTGCCTAATCTGCATATGGACCCAAACAAGAGGGGTGAATTAAGATAGCTTTGTAATACCTGAGACAGAGAATTTATTTTCATTCCTATTTCTAGATTGCCTACAAAAAAGGTTTTGAGGAGAGCAAGGCCCATTTCCATCTGCCCATGGATATGATAAACCTGAGGCATGCTAAGAAGGCTCAGGCACTTGCCAGTGACTTGGATTATAGAACGAGACTCCATGAGTACACGGTGCTTCCAGAAGATATGAAGACCAAGTGGGCAAAGAAAGCCTATGATCTCCAGAGTGAGGTAAGATGATGTACACCCAGCTTAACTGTTAAAAACAGTACAAGAAATTATAACTTTTTCCGTTTGATGTTAATTCTTGTTTCATATGAACACTGTCTGATTGTACTATGGCTTTTAAAAATGTCTTTGCAATGGCTTTGAAACAGGAAAAGGTGCACATGTTCACTTGCAAACATTATACTTGTGCTCTCCGTGCCAATAAATGTAATTTTCCTCTGCAGCTCCAATATAGGACAGATTTGACATGGATGAGAGGAGCTGGATGTATCACAGAAGGAAGTCTTAATATACAACAAGCCAAAAAGGCAGGAGATTTAGTCAGTGAGGTAAGCAAAGTTCTCAGGCTTCTGTCTGTTGTTTGTTCAAAGGTTCATGCACACTTATTCCATTACACTATGTGGAATAGGTAAGGAACTCCTAACAAGGAATATCTGAGAAATGGAAAAACTGATGGGCATAATTTAGTTATTCTATAGCTTAGAAGATCCTGGGTTAGAGATTAAAATAATGTTTTCCCTTTATATAATTATCAAAATAATCGGTGAGGTAGAAATCCCCGTAGTTGTGCTTCCACCTCTTTTCATTCACGTGCCCATTTTGCAGATCAGCATTGAATTTCCATTGAATTTCATGTGCTACATGAAGCACAAGGAGGCTTTAAGGAGCAGAATTGAAAAATCAGACATTTGTTAGCCATGGTTGAAAATTTCCTTGCTCCTTGGCAAGTAGAGGCTGTGCCTTTACCGGCAGCTTCAGCATTTCCTGCTTTGAATTGCTTTTGCTTTATTAATTCATGGCTTTGCACTGCCGTTAACCTTATGGAAGTAAACTTCCTCAGCTGCTTAGCTATGGTTGAGCAGTCTCACTACTGCTAGGAAAACTAGAGAACAGAGAGAAGAATAAATTAGGGGAAGTTTGACAAGAAGGATAAAATCCCACTTATTTCTGGAAGGAGGAACAGAAGCCAGTTAGGTACTGGCGATCACACTGCGACACCTTGGGTCTCTGACATCCTCTCGCTACTCCTGCAAGGGGGAAAAATACATCTTAGAAACAAAAGAAGAGCAGCTACCTCAGATCTGGTGTCTTGCTAGGGATAGACTGACATCTGCTTCTGGGGTGTGCTGTAGTAATAATCACTTCCCACAAATATTTAATCCTGAATGATCTACCTTTTCATTCCAGTGCTGTGCAAGGCCAAGAGACGGCTGACAGTCACTTAAACTGGAGACTGGTGGATATTATTTTAGAGATCTCTATTGCCATACAAAGCCTGGTGTTTTGTCATTTCTTTGCAGGATGTCACTACATTGTGTTCCATGCAATGTGACAAAACACGCTGTTTTTAATCTGCCTCCCTCCCTTCCAGGTTTCTAAAATAAAGCGATGAGCACCTCTTTGAAGTGCTGCATGCTTTTTTAACTTCTATTTTGTGTTCCCCTAGCAGAGACACAGTGTAAACTGATCTGTTCACCCATCAGCTCAAACAGAAAAATTTCTCTCCTGAAATGCCAGATAATGAAAAAAATGCATTTACACCCTTTCTGGGTGGAATGCCCCGCTTCATGACTGGACTGGTAGAATAAGAATTCAATTAAAGTATACAAGAAGTGTTTGCTTGGTCTCCCCTTTCCCACCGTGGTCTTGAAACAGAACCCTACATTTCCTTGTACTATCTCAAAGGAAGAAAGGATGCTTAGCTTACTCTCAAATGAGTGGTGCAAAAGGCTGAGGCAAAGACATGAATTCAGAACAGGCCTGTTCTAAAGCCTGATGAAGTCAATTTAAGTTTTTCATTCACTTCAGTGTGTTTCAGATATAAAACAAAATGTAAAATGGAATGAAACTATGGATAGTCTTATTTACCAAACTAAAAATATTAGTCTCTATGCACATTTGTCCATTCAAGTGGATTTTATATAAGTACTGGCACCAAAGGATGAATAAAGAACAATATTTTTTCCCGTATCTGAGGCTTGAGCCTTGAGGAGGCCTCTCATAGCTGTTTGTTCTAGAAAGGCTTGACTGCATGGTCTATGCTGAGTACTGCTTTGAAAAGAGGAAGATTTTGAGAGGATGGGGAAGATTTTGAATTCAAGTTACTTTCAGGGATCTGAAATTGCTCGCTATAATTTAATTATCATCTTAATAATTAAAAAAAAATCTCAGTAACATATGTTCAGGGATTTGAACCACCCATGCATATGCTTGAGAAGTCTCTTGCAAGAAAATGAGAGTAACACTGGCTGTGTGGCTTATCAGCTCTCTTGGGTCCTGACTTAAGTCGTACCCAGGTTGTGAACACCACTCACTGGTTGGTGTGCAACCTAGGTCCTGTAAGATACGTAGATACTACATCTGGCACCAACGATATCCATGCCTGCAGTGTCAGCAACAGTGCCTTTGCACTGCCCTCCTCACCTCAAAATATCAGCAGTGGCTAGTATTTGGAACCTTATTTTGTTGACACCTGTGCTAAAACTGTCTTGGGAATTTACAGGGCACTTCTGGCTCTATCACTCATGTACTTTTTAAAAGTGATATTTTGGGGGGAGGGCAAGCACGGTAGAAAATTTTGTGTAACTTGCTTTGATTTGCTGTAGAAAAAGTACAGGCAGAAGGCTGATGCTCTGAAGTTCACCAGTGTGGCTGACAGTTCTCAGATCAAGCATGCCAAGAAAAGCCAGGAACTTCAAAGTGATGTGAGTCCTTCACTAAATTTGCCTCTTTGCAAGTGGCTTAGGTGTAATGTGATCATTCCTGACATGTGTACACCAGTGTGATGGTGAGAGAGCCCCCAGTCGTGAAACCTTTCAATTATGTAAAGTTTCTTCAGATTCATTCTAAGGGGTTTTATTTGTTTATTTGATTCATTCTCTCCTTGAATTCTTTGAACTAGAACAACAGCAACAGAAATCAAGCACCTTTGGGAATGAGCTCCTGACTCTTGTTACTTATCTCTTGTGTTCTGGACAAGCTGCCTTTCTATGTGTGCTGAAATCAGAATAGCAACCGTAGATTTAGAGCTTTATAGTAGGGACTTCCTTTTCTGTGGGACGTAAGAAACGTAGCATTTTGTGAAATGGGGCATATTTTCATAGTTTTTCAACAGCTCCTCCAAGAACTTCATGGGCTAAAACAGAGCAGTTAATTTCTCTGCTGTCGTAGCCCTGGGGTATAAAATGGGGATGATTTCTACTCGGATCATAAAAGGTCCTTGATGTTTTAATTCGAAGTTGGAATGTTAGTCCTCACTGGAGTATTGTGTCAGCAATTACATTTAGGTCAAAAATGTTCTCTGCAGATTCAATTTCTTAATGTTCTTCATTTCATGCCTAGAATTCTCTGGTTTTATGTCCTGTTAAAGACTTTCATTCTACACAAGAAGTAGCTGCAGTTTAACATTGGATGATATATGTTCTTGCATGCATCTTGTATAGAGTATGAATTGCTGTCAGCTTTATAGCTAGCTAAGTAGGTGATTTTGGGAAAGAAAATTAAAGTACCCTCATACGTGTGCTGTTTCACAGCTTCCTTGAAATTTAACCATGAGTAGTTTGGTCAACCTGGCTCTGTAGGTCAGTTTTTAAACCTATTTTAACAAAAAAATTCAAGATGCTAAATAATAAGTCCCTAAATAAGTTAACCCTAACAAATCCTTGAATATTTTGGGTGTTTTAACCAGTATTCCTTTAACATTAAATGTGGACTACTGCTTATTGACCCTGCTTTGCTTCCTGTGGACAGGTTGCCTACAGGTCAGGGAAGGAGCAGTTTCTTCATCAGTACACCATCAGCAAGGATGACCCTGTCTTCATGCTGGCCAAAGCAAATGCTGCCAATATCAGTGAGGTACAGTGTGGTTCCCTCACTCCTGTGAAAAGTTACAGATGCTGTTGAAATACTTGTTCTGTAGGTAACAGTTACGTTCTTTCTCTGAGATGGGCCTCATGTTTTACGTGTAAAAACTTGAAATTTAATTACATACTCCTAATAAATAGTAGTCACATCTGCTGTTCTGAAGACTTGCCACTTTTAGAGTTTGAAGCTGTGCATTTTTCACATGGTTCCAGGTGAGTGGCACACTGACAGTTTCACTGGAACCAGTGAGATGTTGGGGTTGCAGTAACCACAGTATCCACAGTTACAGGATGTAGGGGAAGACACCAGGATATGATCTGTAGCCATATGATTTCTGGGCACGGAGTGTAGGGGGGACTCATTACTTGAGAGCTTTCACTGTGACTATAGAACAAGTAGAATGGATTGATAGTAATAAAGAAACTGTGTTGTTGTCATCTCTTTAGAAACTCTACAGGAGTAGCTGGGAGAAGCAGAAGGAAAAAGGATTTGTGCTTCGTCTGGATGCTTTGTCATTCTTGACAGCTAAGGCAAAGAGGGATCTGGCAAGTGATGTGAGTATGGACTCCATCAGCCTTCTTTATTCTTAGGACAGCTGACAGTCCAGGTTGCTGCTAGTGTTGGGGATGTGTCACATATGTCTCAGTGCCCTGAGCCACCCTCACTTGATTCGTACTGAGGAGCAATGGAGCAGTTGTCTGGGTGATTGGCATTCTGTAATTAGTCAGAAGGTTTGCTCTGAGCAATTCAGAGCTTTTCCCCACATGCTGACTGTGTTTTCCTATTCTCATTTTGACCTGAGGGTGAATTTTAGAACTCAAAATGAAGTGGAAATCTCCTGTGAAACATCATAACTTAATACATCTATGCCTGGCCAGGAAATTCCTGAAAGAACCTTCTGACCTCAGTGCCTGAAGAATGTTGTTTTTTCTAGAGAGAACCCAAAAGAAAATATTTCTTACAGGTTTTTGTGAATGTATTATTATCAAGTAAGGGCTTATTCTTTATAGACACTAATTTCTAAGGCATTCCAGTTCTTTTTTTGCAAATGATCTTCTTACTTGCTTGTGCTGAGGACCCAGCATGTCACACCACCAACAGCTCATTTCTTTACTCCCAGTAGAGCTGTCAGTTTGGCAGCTTAGATCATTTACTCTTGTTCTCTTTTCTACTTCACAGGTTAAATATAAGGAAGGTTATGAGAAGATGAAGGGTAAGCTCATTGGAGTAAAAGCTGTGGAGGAAGATTCACAGATGGCTCATTCCCTGCAAATGTCGAAGCTGCAGAGTGATCTGGAGTACAAGAAGGCCTTTGAGGGCACAAAGAGTCAGTTCCAGATCCCCATGGATATGGTTAACCTTGTCCATGCCAAAAAGGCTCAGAATCTGGCCACGGATATAGGATACAAGACATCTCTCCATCAGTACACAGCCCTGCCTACTGACAGGAAAGTGGCATGGGCCAAGTGGGCCTACGGATTGCAAAGTGATGTAAGTCCAGAGCATCAGGCATTTCAACACCCTCTCATCCAGCCTGTTCTCAGCCCCACTTAGGGCTGACTTTCTTCAGATGTTTATGCTTTTAATGCCATGACATCTTTATGCACCTAATTTTTCAGTTATTAAACAGTGAATATTAACAGTAAATATTAACCACTTATTTCCTCAAGAGATATATTTAAGTTGTGCAGTGTTTTTGAGGAGGGTTATAACTCTGCTTATGAGCATGACTTCTTCAAAGCCTACTTCAAATGCTAATAAAACACTAGGATTCCCAAATGATGTACATTTATTTTTGTTTCCTAATGTGCAGGGAGGTTAAATAATGTATGGTGATAAAATTGGTGATAAAATTCCATATGGAGACCACATGTTCAGCTGTAACCATCAGATGAACTGTCTGATACTGTAAACAGTTAAGTTAGACTTTCCATTCTGAGGCTGTAAATCAGAACTTTTCAAGGAGACTGAGGTAGAAATGTGTACAGGCCTTGTTGAGGTATGGCTGCTGAAACCTTTGTGACATCTTTGAGAAACCTGACTGACAGTCAAGCATTTGAAATTCGGTACTGTTGGTAGGAGAGAGTTTGTGAGGAAAGTCAGAAGTGCTCCTGTACTCTCCTTCCTTAAAGACACATGGAAAAACAAACAAACCAACCAGTAAAACAAAAGGGTATGGGTTGGGAAATGCTAAGTGCAATTTTCTTTTTATCGCAAGTCATGGATGATCTTTTAAAGAGTGCTCCATATACAATAAAACTGAAGTTAGAGTAAAAATTCTTAGAGCAAACGACAGTAAGGTGTAGACCACTTTTAAAAATTACCTTGCAAAGAATATTGCACAAATGCTGGTGAGTCCTTATACTTCTATATCATTCTGTATTTTTTTTGCTTTCCTTGCAACTATGCAATAGTGAATAAAACAAAAGCAGGAACTAATTTGACTTCATTGTTGTTCCTGAGATGTCGGAATCCTTTAATGGCATTTAAAGTGTATGAACACCAACAATAGGACTTTTTTCTTTCCTTTGTCAGAACCGATACAGAGCTGATTTGAACTGGATGAAAGGAGCTGGATGGATAGCCACTGGGTCATTAAATGTGGAACAGGCTAAGAAGGCAGGAGAACTCATTAGTGAGGTGAGATTTCATGACAGCATGTAACAGAATTTGCTGCATAATGCGTGCAAAATGTCTGTATAAAATTAAAATAATTTCCACTCAAAGGGGAAAGAAAAAGGCATACCACATGAAAGCCCTCAAAACCAGGGATAGGACTGGTAATTAGAGGAAAACCAGATACCAAACACATACCAGTAGGAGTCCATATAGCCTTTGCAAAAACAAAGTAGGTGACAAATGATATTATGAATAATAATGGCAATCAAACAGTGCTCAATTGCTACCCACTAGCCTACCTTTTTAATGAAGCAAAACAGGAGAGATGATGAAAAGATGGAGTCACTAGACCCAGAATCTTCTTTTGTAACAGGTACACGTTTCCTTCTTGCTCGTTTTTCATATATATTCATGCTAGCTATTGAAATTCATATAGGTATCTCTGTCTGTAGCTATCTATCAGCCCAAGTGGTTTTCATCCTCATTTCTCCCTATAACCAATATCACTTACAGGAGAAGGCAGACTCTAGAATACTTTGTGCCTGTCCCACAAGGCCTTCAAATGAAGTTCTGGTGGAAATGGTTAAAAGGTTCATAGTATTCTGTTTCTGTTATTTCAGAGGTAGTCCTGCTGGCCAAATCTGTTTCTGTAAGAGATTGAATCCTGTGATTTTTCAATAGCTGTGATGCAGGAATCATGTGTCCATTCAGTCTGCAGTGTCTCAGAAAAATACAGTCATCCTTTCACAACTGACTGATTTCTAACACTATTTTTTTCCCCCGTGTAATCATCGGTTGTGAAGAAGGACGATTTTTTTTAGATCCAATAAATGAGATTCTCAGCTAGTGTCAAGCAAAGTAGCTTTATAAAAGCTGGTACAGTAGTGCCAGCTGGAATAGTAACTGTGAATCTGTACAGGTATTCTATTTGGATTTTACAGTAGTGAAAACTGCTGAGTAGAAATTCGACCTCCTAGGTTGTTCATATCAAAATTTTTGTGAGTACTAAGTAATGTTAGGTTGCTATGAGCCTTGTCCTTTCTTACTTGTACACAGTGACTAGTCCTTCTAATACTGCTAAGAAGCAATTGCCAAAATATAATTTCAAGCAATTTTATGAAGAGATGTTCTGGTCTACTCTGCTCTGTCTCCAAATCTGATCAAGTCAAGACATAAACCACTTTTGTCCCCAGTTAAAATTAGTAAAAGTGCTCATTTTTAAGATATTACTTTTGGAAACCAAAACATTACTTATAAGCTTATAATACTTTAAAGTGCTTATGTGTATTACATTTGTATTTTTATTCTTCAAAGGGTCAAGATGTTGCTTCAAATAAACTTCTGTGGATCACAGCTCAGTTTAAAGGAAAATGACAAGCCATGAGTTCATCTCAGGCATTTGGAAAATTTACTATGTGCTATTTGGAGAAGTGATAAGGGTACTGATGGATGTAAGGAAACTCCTGCAGGAAGGGAAGCTTTTAGTGACTTGGCCATATGGAAAAATTTTCATTTTTCCATCAGACTGTCTACACCTTAATTATATATATATAACAAGGCCTCTCAGAAGCTACTATGGGTCCTTAACAGCAAGCAAAATTAATGTCATGATCTAGAAAATATGCCATAACAATTAGGTGCAGTGTCAATGACTGCACAGATTTGCTGCAGGTTTAAGGAGGTAACCTAAACCCTTAAACAATAAATTAAATACTTGCCATAATTAACACACTACAATTGTATATAATTTCTTGCTTAAGGAAACTATAAATTAAAAATACAATTGGTCATACTCTATTTGAAGTAATGTAAAAAAGATTTTAAAATCTTGAGTTCTGGAGTGTTTAGGTAAGCAGAACCTCATTTTGAAATATTTTTCTTATATTTAAAGTTAATATTAATTGGCAGAAGGTTATTGTTAAATTGAAACAAATATTAATCTGAAAGTACCTAGGACATAAAGATGAGGAAAGAGGAATAATAATTATGTTCACAAATTCACTCTAATCTCCAGCAACCTATGATTTTTCTCTTTCAAATAGCATGAAAGAGCAGCACAAAATTCACAGCTTTGATCTTTTTCTGCTCAACAGAAGAAGTACCGTCAGCATCCATATGCTTTGAAGTTTACCAGTATTAAAGACACTCCTGAGATGATCCAGGCTAGAATTAGTTATAACCAGGCTGTGGATGTAAGTTATAATGTATATACATTATGATTATAAGAGTGGTATCCTCTTTGAACGACCTGATTGAAGCACTGGCTTTCTCTCTCTTTCTTTCTCTGAGATTATCCTTGGGAACCATGAAACTTCTCTGTTCTGGTGTGGTGCATCCCACAGAGAGCATGCTTCTAACTTGGATTGGGAAGCCATAGAGATCCCACCAAACTGAATGGGATTTTCATACAGAAAGTGCTTTCTGTCCCATGTATTTTCAGAAGTAAAATTTAGGAGTAAGACTGACCTTTGGCCTTTAAAGAATTTTGGCCTTTTGATATTTGCGAAGGAAGAACACATTTGCAGTTCTTTCCCCTTTTCAAACAGATCTATCAAATTTCAGTTTCTGCATGTTCTTTGGAAACAAAATGTAAGGCAGCATGACAAGGAAGAAAAAATAAATTATTTCAAGCTGTCATCCTGCTGAGAGAGAAATCCAGGAGGGGAAACCTTAAAGGGAAGAATTGAGGCTGTTTGGTGTTTAAACATGTTTATTTTTAATAGAAGAGCGATTTAAAAATATTGTAGACTTAACTGGGATAATACAGAAGTGAATAATAAGCAAAAGTCACTCAAAAAAGACAAGTTTCAAACATGAGAGGATGTTTTATTGTGAAAATAGATATTTTTAAAGTGAAGGAGAAGATGAAAGACTTTGTGTAAAACACATGCTATTGTAATACTTTTGGTGTCTGTGTCTTTGGTTTAATTAATAAGATCCAAAAGGCTTACATCTCAGGCAGGATAAATATAAGTCATTTTGTTCCACTGAGCCACAGTCAAAATCAGTCTGGTGCTCTACTTCTTCACACACGGAGCTCTCATTAGTTTTCCTCTTACAGAGCTGCAATACAAGTTGGGCCCAGCTGCTAAAAAAGTGTTAGATAGGTGAAATGGAGGGGTTCCTTCTAATCTAGAGGGTCTCGAACTCTCCTGCAGGAATTATAGCCTGGGAAAGGCAAGTCAGGTGCTCCAGACATGGGTCATATCTAAGGCCAGAAAAAGGTGTCTCTCTGTACCCATCTGAAAGTTACGGTGTCAATGTAAGAAGAAAACTAGGCTAGGAAAGAAAAATAATATGAAAAGGAGAACTCTGCATAGCCATTGCAGGGGAAGTTCCAGTTCCAGTTAATTGCACAGAACTCCTCTTACCTGTCTGCAGACATCTCAAAGTTACCTGGTCCTGGGCCAGCCCTGTGTTCCTCCTCCAAGGGTTGACATTAGAGGCACACACAGACACCCCTTTCGTGATGGAATAAGTCACTCTCTTAGGTTTTTAAATCTTGTCCCATTGACTATTGAGCATCCCTTTGCAACTAGCTCTGGCAATACATTTGGAGTAATTGCACAGATAATTGCCATCTCATTTATCTGCTAAAATTGAACACCTTTGGAGAGAGGTGTTTGGGAAACTTCAGCTCCCTGGATTTCTGTGGAATTTCAAAGTGTTGGTGGGCTACTCATTGCTGCACGTCCTTAATGACTACTGTTTATTCTTCTCCCTACTCACATATGTTAGAAGTTTTATCAAATTAATATTCAAATATCTGAATTTTCATATACATTGATTTACACACTCAAAACTTCAAGGAGCTCCTCTCTAGCATACTGTAGCTGACAAGTGTATCAGACTCCCAAAGCCTTTTGAATCCGTTTTGACTGATACAATTACCTGTATTTATTAACACCTCTGTTGCTTTTCTGTAGTGTTTGCTTTCCATAAACCTAATTGTTAATGTTCTTGTTTGAACTAATGATTGAACATGTAGAGAGTACTTGCTACTGGAATTCATCTCTGTTTGCAGAGGCTGTACAAGGAGCATGGAGAGAGTATAAAGCATCAGTACACGCCAACGACAGATCTTCCTGAAATCCTGCAGGCCAAATTAAATGCTATGAATATCAGTGAGGTATAAACCTGACCTTTAATGTTTTAAAGGAAAGTGTAAAAGTTGATAGTGCTTTGCTGTTTATCCTAAACAGGGAATCATGGTAAATTTCTTTCATTTCCCCAGTATATGATCATTCTATATTTCTGAAGTAGTACGGGAAATCAAACTTCCTATCCAACTTCACCTACATCAGAAAGATAAAGAATGAACAAACAAATAGTCTTTTATAATGGACATTTGTCTTGCCATAATTCCTGTTGTGCATTGATAGTTTCATTTGTGTTTGCCCTCTGCATTAGAATAGAATGAAACTCATGTGGTAACATTTCTAGGATCTCAGTAATGCTGCAGTGTCAACCCTCTGAACAGCAACTCTTCTTTATTTCTGTTCCATATTTCCTAGACTCGTTACAAGGAGTCCTGGAGAAGGATGAAAGATGGTGGCTATCAACTGAAACTGGATGCCATCCCCTTCCAGGCAGCAAAGGCTTCGGGTGAAATCATAAGTGATGTACGTGAACTTATTGCCGATATTGTCCAGTAGGACGTGTCAGTCACTCTGGACTGTATCTGCCCTGCTGAGGGACTCTTGATGGAAACAGCATGTCCAGCCAGCTCTGCATCTGGGAGGCATCTGGCCTCGGACTTGTTAGTGGTGCTTTTGGAAGTGCAGCCACAGTGAGGTGGTATTGGTAAATCAGCCAAGGCAGGTTTGTGACAGCAAGCATCCCCTAGCAAAGCTGCACAGTTTACCTGCTGCAGCGACTGGACAGTCACAGGGATTGCAGTTGGGTGAAGTCTTCCTAGAACCCACTAAAGCTTCATTCAGATTTATTATCATACTGCATATTGTCAGAATTTACTGTATTATGAAACCCCTTTTATTCAGGTTTTAACAGGTGGACTAGTATTTCTCTTCACTCCCATCCACATTTCTATTCCTACTTCCTTTTTAGCACAAATATAAGGAGGCATTTCAGAAAATGAAAGGGCAGATGGCTGGTGCATGTGGCCTGGATGGTGACATCCGTATTGCTCATTCAGTCCATGCAACATCTCTGCAGAGTGATGTAAGTACAAGAATGAAGATGGGAGCATTCTTGAACTGGTTTCCTAACTGTGAGTAGTTCCTCAAGGAAGATGCGCTTAACTGTGGACTAGCTGTGGAATATTCTACTTATTTAAAACTTATGGCTTTCTGTCCCACTTTCCAGATATTTTAATATAATTTTGATATTCTTGCCATTCTTCTATGGTATTTACAGTAACATTAACTTGACATTAAAAGAAGCCTGTGTTCTAGCACACTCCCCTGCTTCATACCACCGCTGCCTAGCACAGAATATTTTTCTCTGTGAAAGCATCACTCAGAGGCAGGTCTAACTGAGAATTAGCAGTGGTCTTTGTACAGAAGTAAATTAAATTAGTTATTCAGTGTTTGTTTTCAATTTATTGTTTTTCTGAAAGACTAAAGGATGAATGAGTTTATGGAATTTCAAGCTGGACTTTTTTGGTTGGGAAATGGTTCCCACCTGGTCTTGACATGTGCTAAGAATGATATGATTTGTTGTTTGCTTATAAGAATTGTAACTCTTCAGTGCACTTTGAAGGCTGTGGCTTGATCCAGAAAGCAGTGAAATATATGGGAGTGTGTTCATGGTTCTCAGAAGTGCTGGTCTTGTACTGATGGCAGGCTTAGACGTACAGGTAATAGAAAGTATCTGAAGAATTCATCTATCTGTCAGGTTACTCTAAGTCGTTTGATGACCACCAATAACTCTGGATGTTCATTATCCCAATGAACAGCCTGAACATCTCAAATTTGCATAATCTGATTGGGAAATGTCATGTGAAAGGAGTTCTTTGAAGATTTCTGTACCTTTCTTCTCCTGAACAGAGACAAGAAGTGAAAAAAACCAACCCAGCAGAAAATATTAGTTTAAAATTATGAAATGAAACTGGTCAAATCAACAAATATTTTGACTGAGGGTTTGTTTTAATTCTAATATAAATAAGGCTGTTTGCATGTTTTACTCAGGCAGTAGCTGCCCCTTTTTGTGGCACTTTCTAAAAATGCAGTGAATTAGAATTTCTCTTGCCATTTTGGTTAATTTTATAGATTCAATGTATCCAGTTTTAACAAGAAAAGAAATAGCTAAGTAAATAATCTCTGCTTAATTTAATATAATATAGATGGCTAGTTTTTGATGAAGAATAGGCTGCCACATATTCTAATTATAATTATTGATCTTTCACACTATGGTTAAACAAGTTAGAGAACTTGTTTTAGAAAGAATAATTTATATTGCAAAACGGAAGAAATATGAGGAATGTCTCTCCTGATCAAAACTTGAATTTTAATTACTTTGCTGTGATATCTATGTGATCTGTTTTGTGTTTGATAGGTGAAGTATAAGCAAGGTTTTGAGGACACAAAGTCTCACTTCCACCTGCCACTGGATATGATACACTTGGTCCATGCCAGGAAAGCCCAGTCTTTGGTCAGTGAACAGGAATACAGGCAGCTGCTCCACCAGTACACGGCTTTGACTGACGATGTGAGGCTGCGGTGTGCCAAGAACGCCTACAAACTACAAAGTGAGGTAATTGCAAAGTGTCCCAGGGACGTTTCCCTGGTGGTTCTGGTGCAAGACAGTTCTGCTCCAACTCGTGACAGCTGACAGCATGTGTTTGAGCAGCAGCTGAGGGATAAACAGTGGCCGTTCCCCCGTGATTCCATGTAGGAATGGGACATTATCTCACTGGGCAGTGGGACAATGTGTGTGATCACACTATACGGAGAGATAAAGTTGAGGAGTCTTTGACGATTGGGTAGAAAAAGGTTTGCAAGTGAGGATGATTGGACTGTTGGTAAAAATACCCTTTTTAAGGTCTTGCTAACAATGCAAACCCTTTACCCTTTACTGGTATCCACAACTTTGTTTGGATCTGGGTGAAATTTCATGTGTACTTTCGCAAGAAAGATTTGATTTGTAAGATACTTATCAGCTCTGGCCCAAGACATATCCACTGAAGTTCTAAGAAGGATGAGCTTAACTCCCTTCGTAGTCTTGAGTAAAGTTAACTGGATAATGACTTACAAATTTGTAGGCACAGCCTTGAGCAAAGGGCTTTTTGTAGATCACATTGCCATGCAGACCTCAGGAGGGGCTGTATCGTAAAAACAAATCTGGCCCCAAAATGTATATCAGTTTAACACTTTCTGCCAACAGACTTGGAGATGGCAGACTGTTTCCAAATAATTGAAATATCAGATGCCAGTTGTGCTGCCCTAATTTGGGTGAAGCACACATTATCAGAGATTCTGAGGCAAGTTTCCACCCATCCTACTCCTCATTCTTCTCATTATCAAATGAAATAATATTTTTGTAATGTATTTATCAGTAACCTATTGGTAACTTTTGAAAAATTAATATTTACAGTGAGTCACTGCTAGGTTTGGTGCTCTGGAAAATATTTTAATGAAGTGTATGCAATGATTCAGTGCCGTTTTTCCTTAGTGTTCCTTGCTTATATTATGACCATTCAGAACTGTTAAAAATCAAGGCTAGTTTGTCTGCAGTTTCTCTTACTCAAAAGCTACTAGCTTTTATTTAAAGTTCTTTTCTTATGTTTTTGTAGTCTTATTTTATGTATATTTATAAATCAATAATACCTACCTGTGATTTATATATTATATATGAAGAAAATTCACCTACCTAGAAAAGGTTTTTTCAAGGTTACAAATGGAAGATAGGAGTTGAAGCATCACATGGTGTTCATGAGGCTCAAGAGTAGTAGTTCTCAGGATCCTGCATCTGTGCTGTAGATCTGTCAGGGCTGTATTCACACAGACACATTCATAAACACAGGATCTTAGGGCAATGTGTACCATCTCTCTGTGGTAGATAGTAATTTTAATGGATTTATTGTGTATTTTTTGGTGAATAAATATAGGGCATCTCAAATGCAAACTCCTAATTACTTCTGCTTCGTTTTCCTTAGAATTTATATCGGTCTGACATGAACTTTATGCGAGGCGTTGGATGTATTACTCCAGGGGCCCTGGAGATTGAAGGAAAGAAGAAAGCTTCTGAACTCATCAGCGAGGTAACAAAAGAGGGTTTTGATTTCTCTGCTATGAACAAGAGTTTGCCAGATGTCTTTCTATTAGACTGGGCTGGCAAAGTGACTCACTGGATAATGCCAGACTCCCTCCCCTTGTGTTTGATCATTCCACTCATGTCCTAACTGCAGATGGGTGAACCTGATGGAGTTTTAGGCTTTGCAAACTTTGCTAACTTATTTTGCAAATCTTTTCTCCTGTGTTTCAGACTCAGGAGGTCATTATTTTATGTTATTTATTTTAGAATTAAAATTGGCTTTTTCAACTAAAAATAAAGCTGTGCCTATCTGTAACAAGTACCTTGTACTATTTCTCCAAAATTAGAATGAGCTGTGCAGTGCCCAGTACCTTACACTGTCATCATCTCTACCCCTGCTTTACAGTCAGTCTGTTTTTCACCTGCTGCTTTTGTGTGTTATTGTTTTTCTCCCTCTTTACCTGGACTTTTTTTTTGTCTGTTGTGTTCTCTTCGTACAGTCTCTCCTCATTTTGAATCTTGGATCTTTTGCCCATATTCACATAGATGTGAAATGAGTTAAAATAAGAGTTTTGTTCTAGGGAATGGATCCCTGCTTGCAGTGATCTTTCAGTTGTTTTGTTCACAATTCTGACATAAGGCTACAACCCAGGTGAAACCTTTTTTTTCTCACAAAAAATTTCAGTGGGCTTGTGCAGCTCCTTCTCTCTCTGGATTGGATTGCCTTTGCTGTAATTCCACTAGCCAGGGTTAATGACACCAAGGGGTGAAATAACCTCATTGCTGTTTTCAGCATATTCAGCACAGCAGCACTTTCCTTTTCTTTCACTTCTTATTCCTTATTTACTTTTCATTTCCCCTGTGAGACTTGAATGCACCTAATTCAGAACAGCAAAAGGAAAATTAGTCTAAGGATTAATAGACAAACTAGAATTTTAAGCACAAGAAGCAGTACTAGGCTACTGGAATTGGAAAAAATCCCTTATCTGACAAGACAATTTACTTACTCTGCTCATTTTTCTTTGTGTGTGAACTCAGAGTAAATATCGTCAGCAGCCACATTCCTTCAAGTACACATCGGTGACAGACTCTCCTGGCCTCCTTCATGCAAAATTCAGCAATATGATTGCTAACGAGGTAGGCTCTCCTAACGTGAATCAGAAAATATGCTTTTCAAAATGCAGCAAGCTGGGGATGGAGAAGTGGGAAAGAGACAACCCTGTTCTCAAAGCAAAATGCATCAAAAAAAAGCACAAGCATCACTGATTTGTGTTTTTTCACAGTTAGATCGCTTTTTCTCTTGTTTCCAAATATTTAGTACCATTTTCAATTCAGTCTTTTTCAAAAAGGTCACATAGTATCCATATGACAGAGTTGAATTATCAAGTTTTTTTGCATGAAACAGACTCAAAAATCAGGACTGTGGGGTGTTCTAGAGGGAGCTCATTTGCATAATATGATCCACCTTTGAGGGCTCCTAAAAAAAGAATCACTTTTCTAAATTCTGAAAAAAGAAGACGAAACCTATAGAAAAAATATCAAAATCATATATAATAACTCCAAGAAAAAAATTCAAGCTAGAAAATAAGCCCAGTCTACCAGAAATACTTGCCCTTTTTTTTCCCACACATTCATGATGCCCTTAACATTCTTAGGTCTACTTTTGCCCTGCTGGGAACATTACAGTGCAAGGCTAAGAATGTAGTGGTTTGACATCATCATATATTCATAAAAATTAATGTAAGTGTTCCTTATGCCCAGCAAAAGCCCCACATCTTCATGCCCAGAAAAAAACCTGCAATTTCAATGGCATACTCTTAGCTATTTTCAGTGATGGCTGACTATAGCTGTCACAATCATTAACAACTTAAGTACTGCTGTTGTATTATTGAAACAAGAGAGAAAATTAATTTCAGCTGTCTCTTTGATCTCCTTCCCAGCGCCTGTATAAAGCAGCAGGAGAGGACAGTCGGCATCACTACACCCCAACACTGGGTCTGCCGGAGTTTACACGGGCCAGAATAAATGCAGCCAACCTCAGTGATGTAAGAATTTGTTCTGTATTTCTTATTTCAGATGCAGGATGAATTGTGCAGCAGCAAGGAAGATTGATAAGTAGAGGAAATTTGAGGTCTATTCTATTTATGTTTTCCCTGATTTGGTTATAATGATATTTATCTCCATTAGCATATATACGGCTGTGAGTAAATTAAATCTACATAAAGAACGAGACATGTTTTGTCTGAGTTAGTAGGATTTCCCAAAGATAATTTAAAAATATCCTTTGATTATAAAGAATGAGACTGTAACACAGAATAACAAATGAAAGATGGTTCCTTTGTTTGTTCCTTTGTGCATTTAAAAGTAAAGCAGCAGTCTACATGTGCCTTTCCTACTTTAGGCAAAATACAGAGAATCTTGGCATAATCTACGTGCTCAAGGCTACAAGCTGACAATGGAAGCACTCCCGTTCCAGACTGCCAGGGCCTCCAGAGAAATTGCCAGTGATGTGAGTTGAATGATTCAACCTCCCTTCTTGCCTAATTTCTGTTAACTTCATGTAAAACAATGTCTAAAGCAGATTTTACTGAATTAAAGCAACTCCATAACCGTGTGAGACAAGTGTGAGACAGAATATATTACTTATGAATGAGATTCTTTGTGTGAATTAGGAAAAAAAAGAAGAGGAAGAATCGCTGCTAATCGGGAACCAAGCCAGGTTAAACATCTTCCAGTGGGAAATAGCAAATGAATTAAAGTATTTGCAAACAGATAAAACAGGGATTCTGCTCTTTTTCAGGCTTTCAGCTCCTCATATTACGAAGTGCCCACTAACTCTGTCCACTCTGTTTTGAGCTGACTTTTGGAAATGTTTAGTGTTTCCAAATTAAAATGAAGTCAGAAAAAGCTGAGGGTTCTTTGAATCTCCAAAAATCAGGAGTTACCTGTCTGGTTAGGAAGTAAAAATCAGTGCAAGTTCCTGTAAGTCTGTATCCCCTTAACTTCTGAAATAGAGGAAACAAATCATCTTATCCTTATAAATATCCTATCATTTGGATTGTTATATGCAAAACACTCAGACAGGTTGGTATCCATTTCTCAGAAAGCCTAAGTTCATTCTTGCTTCACAAGATATTTGATAAATTCTAGGAAGATGGAAAAAGTATACATTTCGTGTAGTATTTTGTTACATACTTTAATGTGATAAAATATGAACATACTTCACATGTGTTTGTTTAATGAAGCAACCATTTCTAGTTGTAATTTATAAAATATACGTAACCATATTTTGCAGAGTGCTTTTGGTTACAGCTTCAGATCTGCTCCAGAGGGTACAAGTCCATAATAGAATTACATCCACTTACAACAGATATGAATTTGGCCCTTCATCTTGGAAGCACTTTATAAACATTAGATGCTGTAATTTAATCCCCACAACTCTCTTGTGTGGTAGATAAGTGTTATTATCCCATTTCAACTACATTATGAACTCTTCAGGGCCCAGGCCTTCCCTTTAAAGTTCTAAGCACCCTGTTGATGCTGTATAAATAAGCATTATCATCATCATCACTATTTCACAGAGAGGATAAATGCAAGATCACAGGGAGAGTCATAGTCCCAGCTAAGATTAGAATGAGGGGTTGCTGGTTCTTATTCTTTCCAGGAAAACTGAATTTACTCTTTAAAATAGCTGGGTGGCATTTGCAAATCTGAAGGCTACAGAGTGCACGGTGTTTCGCTTTTGTATAGATTTTTTTTTTCTTCTGTCTTTTGTTTGTTTCTCTTACATTCTCATTCCTAGTGACGGGAATAAAATTCTCAGAGAGATAATAAAAGCACATGATTTGAGGTTAAAAATGATCAATGCTTCGGGCATATTCAGAAAATGCATTGAGATGCACTTAACTTTAATGTTGCAGCTCCTGTGGTATTTAAATTTGAGAGCAATGAGATATTCAAACAATTGCTTTCCAGTGCTACATACCTTGACTGGTTTTACAGAAAACATAGATGTTTCAGTAATTTATTTTAAGTTAGTTAGCTGGAGTTGCTGGTCTAAGTTTGGCACATTTTCACTTTTACCCTTTTTTTCAAATTTTCAGTACCAATATAAGCACAATTTTGTGATGGAGAGAGGAAAACACATTGGTGCAAGAAGTGTTCTGGATGACACCAGGTTGCTGCACTGCTTGCATGCTGCCAAATTACAGAGTGAACAAGAGTATAAGAAGGGATCCCAAGACGTGTGGTCTCAGTTTCATCTGCCCATGGACATGGTGAATCTTGTCCATGCCAGGAAAGCCCAGGCCTTAGCAAGTGATCAGGATTACAGAAAGAGACTCCATGAATTTACAGCACTCCCTGAAGACATGAAGATGAAGTGGGCCAAAAGAGCCCACATGCTACAGAGTGAGGTAAAATCTTTCTTTTGGACCCTACCAGCACATACTTCTGAGCTTGCCTGCAGAGGGTCAGGATGTCAGTGAGAACCTCAGCGCTTGGCTCTTGCCTTTAGAACCCCAAGTCAGGAGTCCTGACAAATGGTGATGATGGTTTTGCCTGATACCCTCACTGCCCTCTACAGTAATGTACAGCACGCATGAGGTAGTTGATTTTCATGTCCTTTCACATATAGGGGAGAACAAAAAAAATGAAAAATGGATGATTGGGTTAAAGTCACACAGTGAGACACCATGACTCTGAAGTGAAGTCAGGATTGTTGGGATTGTGGGTACTTTGCTCACTTTCACTGTTTAATGGATCTGCCTGATTTTCTTCATTAGATTAAGAGGTAAAAGCAAGCCTTTAATGTGAGTAAGAAAGAGTAATCTGTCCTCCAAGAAATGGGGTTAACGAGGAACCATGAACCAGATAAAATAATTAGTATTCCTGACTTGAACTCACCTCATAAAATTATTTCAAAAGAGGTTCTTTTACGCCCAGTACAAACAGGTTATTACTTATTGCTTTGAGTCATACTAATTCACTCGTGGGGCCTTCTCTTGTAACTTGCATATGATACATTATTTAATTCCTGGTGGAACGAACAAATGCAAACAGTTTGGCTTTACGACCTGATATGTGCATGGCAAATGAAAAACCTCAAAATGTGAATATGAACCAGGGAGTTTTTAAAAAAAACCTTAATAGCTGTGGATACAAAACTGATAGTTAATGATTTTCATTTTTAACAGCATCGTTATAAATCAGACCTGAACTTCATGAAAGGAGTTGGTTGGATGGCTCTGAGATCTCCGCAGATAGAAAGTGTAAAGAAGGCTGGAGAGCTCATCAGTGAGGTAACTGATAAATCTTTCATGGGATAGCAAGTCTGTAGGAATTGTTTACCATCAAGGCTCCTCGTTACATGACACTTACGAATGTAGCTTATCATTTCCTTTTGATGTGGGAGCCTGTTTATACAAGGTGTGAGTTACCAAGAAGCAGTACGGGAGATGCAAGTCCACTGTGTGACACCTGCTGAATATTTTCCATTCCAAATGAAACACAAGAGTATAAGCAAAACATGTAGCAATAAATAAATGCAGGAAACTCCATTATGAAATTCTAAGCAGGTGGTTATGGAAGTTATATAGAAAGATACAGCACTGACAACCACACTGAAGGGGCATTTGCCTGCTCAGTATCATGCATTAATGGAGAAAAATTATGAGCTGTCAAAAGTGTAGTGTTCAAAAGCTTTTTGCATGTGAATTTTCAGTGGGAAGTCCTTCGCACGTACACAGACACACACACACAAAAGTTCGGTGCCTGATACAAAGGCATCCCCAGTCCCTAGCTGAAAGAGCAACTGAGACTAAAGCAGAACAGCAGCTTCAGGAAAGTGTCTTTTATGTTTTACCCCAGTTATCACACTCTTGGAATTGTCATATATCATTAACAGAAACATCTCGTGTTTTTTTTCCTTTGTTTGTTTTTGTTGCCTCCTGCCCCTCTCAGATAAAGTACCGTCAGAAGCCAGAAAGTCTGAAGTTCACTGCTGTGGTTGACTCGCCAAGTTTGATTCATGCCAAAACCAGCTACCTCCAGTGCAATGATGTAGGTTTCATTTTAATGTACAAGAGATCTTAACTTTTGCTGTACCATAATGCTTAAAAGAAGTGATCTTGACACTGCTTCCAGTATGATTTGCGTTCAATGACTTTTGGCCCCACAGAGACTGTACAAGGCCGGAAGTTCTGAAGACAGGCACAGGTACACCCTGCCTCCTGATCATCCGGACTTTATCCGAGCCCGCCAGAATGCACTTTACATCAGTGATGTAAGTAAACCTTCTCCTTTGGGGAGCAGGCTTGGTAAACTTGTTTGGGAATAAAAACTTTCATGTATGCAGAAGCCAGGTTCTCTGAGCCTGACCAGAACGAAAAGAAGCCAGAGGCAGCAAACAGCCAACATGTTGCTAGATTTGGGCTGGAGGAATCAGGACAAGTCGGCTAATTTTCCTTTTGAGCATTCATTTAACTTTCTAGGGCAGTAAGCTATTATTAAGGATTTCAAACTTTCATTATAGATATGATCAGTTATAAATTAAAATCTTTTTGGTTTAGTTTGGGTGAGGGAGGAGTGAGAATCCTCTTTCCTTGACTGTATAATCTACCTTTCTGAAACTGCAACACCGTGTTGAACTGATCCCTTAGGCATAGTTGTCATCAATCTCGACGTAACTGAATCAGTGAGTGGAATTAGTTTAAAGAGAATTTGTTTCCACATTATCTAATACAGAGAAACTCAGTCTATTCCTAATGTCCTGTTCCCTGATTAAACAGCTGTTGTTTTTACCTGTAGGGTCAGTATGACCTTAGTTTGTAAGAAGCTTTGAGATAGGCGAAAGAAACAAGTAGAAATTACATTTTTGAAGCAGTAGAGGAAAATGTAAAAAGGCAAATATTGTGTGCAAGGACTGCACACAAATGAAAGGTCAACCTTGTTTGCAGGGTGTACAGCGATGCTTGCACTGCTTCTACCCTGGCTGTCTTGCAGGATTTCTGGCATCTCAGTTTACTTTCAAATTTATCACCACCTAGCACAACATTCACCAGTCAAACAGAAGATTATCTTAAAATGTGGAGTGGATTTTGTGCTTCTTTTCGTATGGTCACAAACCCTAGAAGGGATGAATCAAAGACTTACAGAAAGCAAATTAATAAAATCAGAAAGGGACAGCCAAAAGTGTCAGCTAAGATACCATGGCTGTGTAGTAGGACCTGCAGACTAGAAGCTATTTTAAGAAAGCTACTAATGGAAGAGGAACCAAATCTAGAGCAGTTTCTCTTCAGGATGTAAATGTGATTCACATCCTCAAAGTCACATTAAATATGTTAGAACCGGCTAACCACATGAGTTAATGAAGCCACATGCGGCTGGGGATAGAGACAAGGATCATTTGAAAAGCTTGAAATAACTGGTATTGAAATTATGATGCCAGGAAACCCAAGACACTGTGAGTGGATGCATCAAAAGAGAGAATAAGGGCAATATCAATGCAATATTGATGTGACTGATGCATCACAGTTTCTAATAGAAATTAAATCACATCAAAAACAACCACATTCAAGTACAAAAGGAAACCCTGGTGGCACTTTTCAGATGAGGCATTTTATCATTATGGTGAATAGAAAAGAAGTTGAAGTGCTATAGAACTGGATCAAAACCTTGGAGATGGTAGTGATGACTCTTGATACAAATAAGCCCAGTAGGATAAAACATTTATTATGGCAGTTATGGGACTGCGTTTAAGAAACTGCAGGGGGAAATGACTGTTTTTTTCTTTTCAACACAGAAATTGTATAAAACATCTTGGGAACAGACAAGGGCATCTGGCTATGATTTTAGGATTGACGCCATCCCATTCCAGACAGCAAAGGCTTCAAGAGAGATTGCTAGTGATGTAAGAATTGTTCTGTTTCAAACACTTCCCAACCCTCTTCCCATGCCACCCCATCCTGTAACAATGGGTGTATTCTGACATGAGTGAACTTTGTTCTGGTGTGGAAAATTGGTGATCCAATGAAACCAAGTGCTGGTTAAGTGCAAAGATTTCCAGCTAAATAGTACCATTAATAATGTCCAATACCAGGACATTCTGTTTTATGTCCCAAGAGTTTTTCTTGGGATGGAAACATATTATGATTTAATCAAATAAAACAAGTACTAGGCTATGAATAGTGAAAGCATGGTCTAGGATAAAGTGGGTAATCTTTGAACACAGAAGACCACAGTTGGCAAGAAAGCTAAAGATGGAGGAGCTCATTGCTTGACCTGTGTATTGTGTGTACCCAAGAGTGCAAGAGTAGGAGGATCTCTGATTGCTTTTGAGAGATGAGCATTTTGGGCCCCCTAAGTCTTTCCACTCCTTTAAAAATGAGCACAAAGGTCATTCTTCTAAAGCGTCTTGTTAAATTAGGAGATGTTGTTTGATATCAAACAGACCCTTGGTCTTTGTGCACTACAGGAAACATGACTGATAGCTAGGAGAGGATAAGTTATTTCAAAGTGAATATTGAAGGTAATTTGAAGGTAATTCGAATGTGAAAATGAGATTTTCCTCTGCACTTCCTGCAGTACAAATACAGAGAAGCCTTCCTGAGAGACAGAGGACAGCAGATTGGATTCCTCAGTGCACATGATGATCCCAAAATCAGACATGTCCTCAGAGTGGGGAAACTCCAGAGCGACCTCCAGTACAGGAATGATTATGCCCTAAACAAGGCACAGTTCCAGAGTCACCTCAACCAGCCAGGATTCCTCCATGCCAAGAGAAGCCAGCAGCTTGCAAGCAATGTTAACTACAGGCAGCCCTTGCACCAATACACTTGTGACCCTGAGCAGCTAAATGTGAAACATGCAAAGCAGGCCTACAAGCTGCAGAGTGATGTAAGTGTGGCTGAGCAACACGGTCCTTCCCTGGGCTCAGGGCTGTCTGTGCAATCTTTTTGCAAACCTTACCTGCCAAAAAAATTTTGAAAGAACCACAGTCTGCTTGCTAAAAATGAATAATTTGTTTATTATTTACTCTGCTGCTCTTCATATGCTCTCTCTTGAATACCCAGGGCATGTGATTTCGTTGGAGCCCAACAAAATAACACATCCTGGTGCATGTTTCATTCTCTCAGGTAAAATACAAGTCTGACTTGAACTGGCTCAGAGGCATTGGCTGGACTCCCCCAGGTTCTCACAAAGTTGAAATGGCAAGAAGAGCTGCTGAGCTGGCCTACCTTCGGGAAATGGGATTGCTGCGTGCTTCTGCTCAGTACAGACCTGGAGCTGTAAGTAGAGTAAACCATTCTTCTCACAAATCCCAGCAGCTCTGCTCCTTACCAGCTCACATCCTGTCTAATATTTTGAATGCTCCCTGGAGTCTACAGTTCTCCTTATTATCTGAACAGGATATGTACACTTCCCTCATGAAGCTTTGTGGCTTACCGTACATCTTAATTTGAAGGAACCATTGAAGGGAATTCAGCAGTGTCAGTGTCAGGATGTGTCTTCCCCAACTTGTGGATGATGTCAGATCTCCAATTGTCCTGGTACCTCTGTGGAAAGCAGAAGCAGAGGTGGAAAGGACTCCCCCTGCAATTCCCACTCTCTTTTCCTAATTTCAGCGGGAACCACGTGTTGCCATGTAATTCCATGTTGCCACGTAATCTCCCCTGGCAGCCATAGTGACAGGCTCAGTGCAGGCTCCCAACAGCATAATGTGTGCTGTGGCAGGCTTTCTGCAAAGGGGCAAAGCTCCAGCCTCCTCTGCCTCTGTCCAGCTCAAGATTAAAGACACTGCAAGCAGGGATCTTCCAGGCTTTCCTTCTGCCTGCCTCCACAGGGATGACTCCCAGTCTGCAGTGTCCCAGCACAAGAGAGCAGAAGTCCATACAGGAATCTTGAAGCCCTTACAGTTAGGAAGCATTCAGCTACAATAAAAGAAAATCTCTGCACTGCAAATAATTTCATCATTTAATTGTTAACTTTGGTAAGAAGTCAAACAATAATCCAGACCAAGAAAAACAGTACATATCCATGATTTACATTCCCATCTGAAACGTTACTCAGAAAAGAAATGAAAAATATGGTTGAGTAAAGCAGGCAGTGGGAACTGAGGCAATATCTTCTTAAGTCAAAGGTATGATAATGATGTGATGGTCCCAGGGAAACCTACAGGTGTGCAATCCACGTGGAACTCAGGCGTTTACTGGTTTGCTTTTTATTCAGGGTTCAAAACAGAAACTAGGACTTGAGCACATTTAGTCCTTTGGTATGTGAGGTCTCTAACTTACATGAACAGGTCCAGTTTTTGCACTTCTCCACTGCAGAAATTCACTCAGTGCAGAGCAGTGATTTAGATTTTCCTCTTTTTTTTTGCCAGTTGTGTAATTTTGAATATGAAAATATTGTTATAGAATACTAGTTAAAACCCTCTCCTGTCCACGGGCTGGTTTCACAATTTATTTGGGTGTGATTTTACAGGACCAGTTGGAGACTGAAGGATCTCAGCAAGTTGGAGTCAACCCTGATGCTTCAGAAATTCTGCAAGTCAAGAGAAGGCAAATGCAGCTCTATCAGAAGTAAACAGAAACATGACATAACACAAATAGATTTTCATCTTGTCCTGCAATTCCTGTAGCTTTTCCAGTTTTGTGGGAAACACAATAGATGGCATTTAAGAATTTTTGTTTTAAAAAGCAACCAAAACATTGCAATTTATAACTGATCATTTTATTTTTGTGTGGATACTTTGTGATTTATCATTGAATGTATTACAGATTCTGCTATTTATTTAAAGCTGTAAATGAAATTAGTATTAGATGACTGGCAGGCTCAGCTTTGTACCACGGATGGTAGAATATGAAATAATTTGTAATGAATAAATCAGGTGACTCTTACTCCATGTTTGTAATTTTTGGAGATTTTTATGTTCCTGGATTATTGGCACCATTGACCTAAGAGAGTACAAAAGCATGATTCTGGTGGTTTAAGAGCTGAATGAGCCAAAGGCCAGTGGGAGCAGTTATCACTGACTAGCCAAAAGCAGATCTTCTAGCAGACATCAGGGAATCTGCTCTAGACTATGAGGATGTATTCAGATCACTATTGGTTCTTCAGTTTTTTTCAAACCTTCCAAAGTAAAAAACCAGAATTACTCTTTGCAGTAGGGGTAGCTATTGACAGATTAGGTAGCTGCTTAGAGAAGGTTGTAAACTCTGGAATTTAACTGAGAGTGACATTACTATTTTAAGGAATTGACTCTTCACAAACAAGTCTATTCTTTATATCCTGATTTGATACCAATCCCTTGTTTTTCAAATTCCTGTGCAGAGTCATTGGGCAAAAGTTACACAATTTGACAGGTACATCTTATGAGAACCCCCAAATTATCCAGTGGCTTTAGACAGATTTTTTTAATTGCATTTGTTACTACTAGGTTTCACTGGTTAAGCACATATAAACCATTATAGATCTGAAGCACAACAAGTAATTATCCTCTAGACAGGAAAGAAGTGGATAATTCTAGTACTGAATGTTTGTTTGGTTTTTCAATCTGAAATGCATCACTAATGAAATTTGTAGTCATTTATCCACAGAAGTGCTTTTAAAAATAATTTTCCTGCCTGATCCTCCCTCCTCAGGAAACTCCAATGGCTCCAATCTTGCAAACTCAGCCACATGGTGATTCTTAAGTATGTGAAAAATGGCACTGGCTTTAAGAGCACACACTGATAGCTTTGAGGTGCCAGGGTCCAATGAGTGCAGAAAAAACACACCTTAGCCAGGAGCATGAGGGGAAGAGGAAATGTCTGGCAGCAGCTGAGCTGGGAGAATTTTCATGGCTTGAAAAGCACACCTGGAAACATATCAGGGCCTTTGATTTGTTTGGGGAAGAAATGGAGTTGCTTTATTTTCTGATCTGTTTAGCTACAAAATGTGGGCTTATTTCAAAGCCCACAACAGAAAAACTGTCACTGACATTCTTACTAACACTCTTAAAGCTATTTTCAAGATGGTGATGAAGGATACCCCATGTAGGCCACGAGAAAATATCAGTAATATTTTTGGTCAAAGAGGAGGCATTTAGGGAATTAATAAATATAGTAAAACTCTCAATCTTACCATTTGTCATTCCAAAGGTCTCTCCTAATGATGTGGCCTCAAAGAAGACTGAATTACAGCTTTGATCCAACTGGCGAATTTTGTCACCTGGGTATAAACTCCTGGCTTGTTTTTTAACCCACACCCATCACCCCAGCTCACAAGGCCATATACGTAGTAGGAGCCGTTTTCTACACAAGTCACTGGGCCTCCAGAGTCTCCCTGATGAAGGAAAGCACACATGTTCAAAGCGTGAAGCAAAATAGTAACCAAAATCAGAATGCTTCTCTCTCATCACAAAACTTTGAAGCTGTAATGATGTTTTTTTCCTATCAAATGTACCATCAGTAGAGTAGACTTGCAGTTCTATGACCAGGTCAAGTGATACCAGACTTTCTGGATGTAAGTTTTCATTTTTTTCCAGTCTGTGACATAAATCTGACAAGTTCACATGAAATTCCACAGACATGAAAGTACCAAGAATTCAGAACGTGAACTCAGAAAGATAAAGATGTGATCTCTCACAAACAAAAACTGAAGCTGTCTCATACTCCTCAAAATAGCCTTATTCTGAGTTGGTTGGTCTCATTTTTTTTTGTTTTATTTCTGATTTCTATTGCAAAATATGCTTTACAGTGGTAATTTACACCTTAGGAAGTGTTGTTCAAAATGTTCCCTACCTTTCAATGGTATAAATATGAACTTGGTTCACACTTGTAGTAGCTGGAATGAAAAGGAGCATCAATACTGACTCCCTGCAAGTCTTAGCTCTGATAGTGAATATCAGATTAGAATTGGCACTCAAAGTAGAGGCCATAACAAAACTGAGGCAAAAAAGAGCAAGTTTTCAGGTTATTATGACAAACTGCCTCAGAAGCCAAGCTTTCCAGGCTGGTCTCTTGATTCCATAGATCTGCCTGTAGGCGACAGTGGCAATATTAGCTCTGAGGATGTACAACTCAAAGTGTGCTGCAGAAAGGCTGTCGAAATACACTGATGTGAGAACAGATACATATGCAGCATGCTGCCAAAGCTCTGCACAGCCTGACTCTCTACACGAAAATTTTGTGTTCAAATACAGAAAAAGCAACAGACCTCACAAGAATCGATCCCGGGTTTCCGAAGTTTTCCTGCACAAAACATGCTATCATCCAGTGTGTTATCATGTAGTTTGGGTTCATTGCATTTCCTCTGCGAAATCAGCTTGACATTGGCATCTAACAGCTGATGGGATTGTTCATCTATGGGATATGGACCAAAAGAATGGAGTCACTTTCCTCCCATGTTGTCTTTTACATGTCGTCTTTATTCAAAACATGATCTTGCTTGCCATATAAATGGGATGGGGGAAGAGCAGGGGGGATGCTCAAGCTAGCCTGGGAAGAAAAGAACTATCTGGCTGAAAGGATAAGTTTCCAATGAGTTGGAGCCTGAAGTTTCACTCAGGACACTGAGTTGTTGCCTGAATACAAGCGAAGTCAGGTATTCAGAATTTGGTTCCAATCAGCTTTCTCTGTGAAATCCTGCTTTTCCAAGGTGCTGGTTGTCTGCAGCTCCCAGAGGTCCCCATGGGACTTAAAGCTGCTCAGCACTTCTCAGACTGGTCCTATTAGATGCTCTAACATGCAAGCTAATGAAACAGATGAAAACTGAAAATCATACAATATTTAAGGGCAATGATTAATTACAGGGAATCTAAAGACATAACTTGACATCTAAAGGCAATAGCCAGAGTTTCAAAGTACTACATCTGTAGATAATTAAAGATGGTTTATAAGTTTGGTTCTGCTTGAGTTTCAGGAAATATTCAATTTCTGCAGTGATTTCCTGAAATGCTAATAATAGCTCTGGCCAAAGAAAGAGCCATCTAGTTTGAACATGTACAGGGTATTTGGTATTCTTTGCTCGGGGAAAAAAACCCATAAAATCCCCCTTACCCTTTTTAAGGGAGATTTTTTATTTGGAACTTTAAAAAAATGTCCATTAAATTCTGTTGGTGCATTCTGATCAAACGAACACACTTGTCTCTTGTGGACTTCAATGTGAGTTACATCAGAAGGGAGAATTTGGTCCTATGTATCATGTCAGGCTGTATCAGTCACAAAGCACTAGGACACCTACTGCAGCCTCAGTGACACGTTTTCCTTCTGCTGCTTTCCAGCAACACATCAATCAGAACACGAGGAAATGCATTTTCCAGAAAATTGCCATTTTCTCTTATAATGTATAATAATTTCTCCCCTTAGGATTTACTGTGGGCAAGAAAGGTTTTCGGATCGATCTGGTGGAACTTGAAAAGCTTGGGATTTTTTTTTTATTTTTCAGTACATCTGAAGGTCCAGATGCTGCTTCCGAAAAGCTTTATCTGACCCAATGGGCTGGAAAACTATGTGACAATTCCTGTCTTTCTTGGTCTTGTCTTGAAACACACAAGCTATACAATAGCCTCTCTTGGTACTTCCTTGCTTCTGCAGCTGGCTTCAGATGAAACTCTGACATGGTGAGTCAGATGGCAGGCAAAAAAATGCATCAGGCATTTTATCTGAACTCTGACAGGTTTGGTTGATTTAGCAGCTGGAGATTTCTGCTAAGGAGTAATTTGCATGGCATGTTTTAGCTGACTTTATTTTTGAATTCCATGGCTTGGTTTCTCTAGTGCCTAGGTCTGGCAATTGCTACAGAAAGTACCAGCCCACCTCGCCACTGGAGTACCCACCAAAATCCAGTTAGCCCACAAGTACCTGTCTCTGTCTGGCCCCATCCAGAAATGAAGCAGGAGGTCCCAACTGGAAGGAAGAAGTCAGGGACACATGCTATTTTCACATACTTTGTTTCCACTGCGCAGTAACCGTCAACAGGCTGCAGTTTAAGTAGTGCTGGAGAGGAGATAAACAATAACGAAAAGCATTTGGAGCTAATTTTGATCCCCAACCATTGTTAGCAGTGTGTGATACAACCCCATGCCAAGCTGTATAAACCCAAAATTCCATTTGCACCCCTGTGCTGGACCTGTTCCCATTGTTTGGCTCCTCCTACACAGTGACTCCTGCCCGCCCATCGCAATTTATATCCCAAGATTCAAATGGGTCTAGATCATGATTTGGCCTGATTATTTCCAGAGCATAGTCCCAATGAGGATTTTACACTGACTTTAGTGGGAGAGAGGCACTTCAAACAACAAAGGTTGGAGGTGAGCCATGTGAGTATCAAATAAAGGGTTTACCAATATCATTGTAGAGGACACCACCCTTCTCTCTGTATTTGCCATGTAAAATTATTTGCACTGCATCAAATACTTGCTCATGATCCTCTTTCTTCTTGAGGTTTTGCTTTCCAAGGGCTACTTGGATCTTTGTTTCTGGGTTTCTGGGGAAAAAAAAGAAAAAAAAGTAATTTTTATGCATAGATAGACATTTTCTATCAGTGGTGGTGAAAACCTGCGCTTTTAGTATGAAGAAGTCAAGATATTTCTTCCTATTGTAAAGCTTGGCCAGAAGATTTCCTAAAATCATTGTAGGATGGCTTAGATAGGAAAGAGTGGTGTTGGAAAATACATGGGCTCTTAACTTGTTGCAATCATGAACTAAAGTGATTTAAAGTTACATGTACATGATTTTCTTTGCATTTTAGGGCAGAGTAGCAGTGTGCACACAGTCTATTACTGTGGCAGTGATGACAAGTGGCAGCTCATGTAGCCATGGCAGTATAGTTGCTTGCTGTTGTCTGAGCACTTTTAAAAGTCTCTGTTGGAATGATTTCCAGTGGGTAATTTACCTGTTTCCTAGGGTGGTGGTTTCCAACAAATTTAATACAAATGTTGGAGGAAATGTAATATTCTAAGCTAGCTGACACAGAAAAAAATTAAAGCTAAGTACATATTTTGACTGTTTTGAAGAACTTAATTCTGATGTAATATGTGATGTTGCTTATGGCATCCCAATATCCCCTGAGTTTTTCATAGAGTTCTTCTTTTACACATCGCAAAGTCTTGCTACTTTCCTCCTTTTTTCCTCTCACATAACTTTTTAGCTCTTTTTTTTGAGTGCGGCCTGCCTAAGTTTGTTATTTCAGCAAGCACCATTTTCAAGTATATAAACATTTTTATGTATGCATTCATTTTTTTTTCTGTGCACATATATGTTTTCCTTTCAATTTGACTCCCAGCCATCATTTTGATTGCAAATAATTTGGATACTAAGCTGCCTTTACTAACCATCCTGAATTTTATACATTTATCTACCCTAATCATAGGACATGGACCTACTCAAGGCAGTGTGCAGCGGTAAGAACCCAGCACGATTTAATTAGCACTCCACCACAGAAATGTTCATTCCCATTTGGAGTCTGTCTCTGCAGAGATGCCATCCAGGGATGTTTTCCAGCCGTAGCCTTGGATCCACCATAGATCCGCTTGAGTGTCCTACGGACTTCTGGTTGTCCACATGTTTGGAATGTTTCAGGGGGTTCTGTTGGGGGTTCTGTTGGGGTCTCTTCAGCTGCATTGTAAGAGACAGCAGAGGTATAATGCAGAGATAACATCAGACTGGAAGAGTTAAACAACAGGGAGTCACCTGCTGCTCTAGATCACCTACATGTTGCCAAGTCACTTGCTTTTAATTCTTTACCTGAGCAGGGTGAAACATCACAATATTCCCAATCCACTTCCTTATTTTTTCTGACATAGCACCAGGGTTTTTCATCCTCATCAGGGTTCCTGAAGGGAGCAGTTGAGAGAATCAGCCAGCAGGAATGGGGAAATCTCCATGAAACCACTGAAGGAGCTGAGGATTCTTAGGGAGCAGCTGCATGCTCCCATATAGGAGATGAACTTCCAAAGATAATATTTCATAAGATTTGACAAAGAAGATGCCTGAGTGAGGCATACCATACTGCCATGTTACTATTCTCATACCTATCTTAGCCATAAGAAAAATGTGGGACTGGTTCAAAGCAAAGAGGGCAACTTCTGGAAGCCTCACATCAGCACAGTTAGAGAAGGCATCTCTGACATTCTGGTGTTTTATGGGCAGGCAGTGTCTAGAAAGATGTGAGATCTTAACACCATCAGTTTCTCAAATTCGTGAGCAGTTTGTCCTCAGGGATCTCTTTGATACAGACCTCTACAGCTGCTTCTTCAAAATATTACCTGCAGAAGTTGTGTTCACCAATGCCATATGAGTCAGCATCCTTCATAAAGGCGTTAAAAGGGTGGTCCAGGAGATGGTGGGAATTCCAGTGCAGGCAAGTCCTGCCATTTTCTGCTTGGTTCACTCTTCCTCTGTATGTAGAGGAGTCTTCTTCATAACAATCATCTGGTCCTGTAGAAAGACAATGCTCATATGAAACTGACTTTTGTGTTGCTCCTTGCTCAAAGTGGTTCCTCTTCCTTCCCCTCCTGGTCCTACATTCATTTTATGGAGGATCAGAAGAACCTACTGAGCCAAGTAATCATGTTTCTTATTGTACACAGGCCAGAAATTAGAATAATGCCCCAACATCTATCCACCAGCTAGCTTGGCTGACTTCAAGTGTCAGTCATCAGAAGCAGTCCCCTCAGCCTGGAGAGTCACAGGCAATTGGGCAGGCATCTTCACTACATCAGATTTTGAGTGTTTAAGGAAAACCTGACATTTCTTCCCTTTGTGACGTGTGACCTCTGTGAAATGTGTGCTCACTTATTATGTACCAGTGGGACCTTTCCAAAGCGCGCTTAGAAAACACCAAGATGGGAACTGTTTCAAGCCCCTTTGCCAGCAGTGACTGCAGAAGTCAGCCTCTCCCTCCAACCCTCTCTCCAAGGAGCTGGTGCCCTGATGTAGTCCCGCTCTTGGAGCAGTGGTGAGAAGTCACCACAGGATGCTACAGGAGTAGCATCAGTTAGTCTGGCTGTGGAGGGAAGCCAGCCCCTGGCTGCCTGGAGGTTCAGCCCTCCCCCTGAGGGGCTGTGACATACCGATCTCGCAGAATCTCCCCCGGAAAGGTTCAGGGCACTCGCAGGTGAATTTTGATCTGTATCTGTTCTGTATGCAGGTACCTCCATTTTTGCAAGGGTTTGGACTGCACTGTTTGGATGCTGTCAATGCAGAAAACACAGAAAAGCCTTGTCAATGTGCTAAACACTATACAGGCACTCACATGCCCAGTGGAAACTGGGGAGAGCTGCCACTCAGCCTGTTGGCTTTGAGTTCTCATGAAGTCTTGTAAAATGCGTATCTCTGGAGGTTTTACCAGTGACTGAACCACCACCCCGCAAATAAAGCGTAACTCATCACTGGGCAGGCCCATGGATGGGAGCTGCAGCATGACGAGGGCAGGATCACCCTCTGCAGTGGGTGATTTCCCGCTGCAGACTGGCCATGGTGCCATCCCCACCACAATTCGTGCCCAGCAGAATGCTCACCGCGTCGGCAGGAGGGTCTCTTGTAGGGAGGCTTGCAGCTGCACTTAAAATAGGGTGGGGTTAATATAATTAGGCAATCTCCAAAGTGGCAGTTCTTCTCCAGACACATGTCCTCCACTGTGGAAAACACACATAAAGTACATCATCAGTATTTATGTGTGAATAAGAGCTGTGCTCTTGCAGGGATCATGGGAAGATGCCTTCCCTTGATGCTCCAAGGAAGCTTTCATTTGGCAGGTGTGGACTTGTAATCTCACTTCTTGTTCACAGTACCTCTGGCAAAACATCTGTGGTACCAATGAGCAGCTCCCCACTGCCCACCTTGCAGGGCATAGAGGAGGACTCTCTGCACTCCTGAAGTCTATTTTACTGGATGCTATTTAGACAGACTTTGGCCTGGATGAGGTCCTAAGAACTATGGACATGACTGCTGTGGGTTGTCAGAACACTCAGCTCAGCAAACAATGGGTTTATAAAGTTGCAAAATTAGCATTAACTGCCAAAATAAGGAGTGTAGGTTAGCAAAAGAGCCATTACCTTTTTCACATGTAGTCCCGCCGTATGGCTCGGGGCAGTGACAGCTGAAGTCACTTCCTTTGGCTTCACATATACCACCATTCTTGCAGGGGTTGGAGAAGCATGGGTCTGCAGAGGTAAGGATGGAGAGCTCTCAGCCTCTCAACCTTCATCACTTGCTTTTTCTTCTTGCATTTTGTGGCTGCAGGAGTCTGTCTTCCTGGGCACAGCATTGTGTGTAACAAGTGCTGTGCTTATGCATCAGCTCAGCAGCCACAGGAGCAGTATGAGTTGCTGCAGAGTTTATTCCAAGCTGCAATGGCTCATGGCTTTGAGTCTGGAGATCCTCTACTCCCTTTGCTCTACTACAGAACTGTAACGGGGCAAGTCCCTTCCTTTGATCAGAGATAGATTTGCCTCTGTGGCACTGCCTCTGACTGTCTGCCTTCATGCACTTAGTCTGGAGGGATGTGGATTTGGCATTGTCCTGTTTGGAACAAAGCATTAGATATCCCCTGGAAAAGCCATCCACTACCATTAGACTCTACCATTCCCCTGGGTGGCTGTTGCTTCGAGGGAGCTGGCACTTGCTGAAAGTCACTCCTGTGCTAGTCCTTGCACTGTGCTCAACATCTCCACTGCAGTCCAGGCTGCCAGGAGCAATTGGTATTGGAGACAGCCAAAAGTCAGCTCTGCTTGCCTTGTACCAGGGGATAACTTGGAGAATGTTACAGGCAACTTCCCTGCCTCTCCTTTTGAGTCCCCTGAGCAAACTCAAGGATCCTTTCCTGTTCTCCTGAAATTTGGCAAAACAAAAAAAGAAAAGGAAATAAAACCCCTGCAACTGATAAAAGAAGAAAAAAAAAAGAAACCTGCTCTACATTTGGTTCCTAGCATAAATACAGAACATATATCCCATGAAAACAGCAATTACATTTAACAGTGTCTATAGACAAATAAGCCCGTGCTTTTTTGTAGTAGCAATCAGAAATGTTCTGCATGATCAGAATCCATCCTGTGAAACCTGGAGATAAAACACAGGATCCTTACAAGAGAAATACAAAGAAGAACACTGCAAATGATCCTCCTAACTCATCCCTTTGATGCAGGCATTTCGAGAGCAGGCTGGCAGCCAGGCCTGCCACACTCACGCTTCAAGCACAGGGTTGGGATTTTACCCCTTCCTTGCCTTCCTGCCCACCCCTGAGAGGTACCTTTGATGGCCAATCCGTCACCTAAAGATGCCTCGAACCAGTTAACTTCCTCCCAGGGCTCCTGCTGCAGGTCGGTGTCCTGCTCCGGTTCTGTGTAGTCGTAGTAATCCTCGTAGTCATCAGCGTCATCTGCAGGGAGGGGTGAGAGGAGAATGAAAGAACAGAGGAATTAAAACTGGAAGGAGAAAAGTTATGAAAGAAGTTATTCCCTCAGATGGACAGTACTTTTCCCTTTCAGCTCATTTGGGATGTCAGTGGGTTTAGAGACCATCTTGAGGACCAAAGTTGCTGTTCCGCTCTTCCTTGGTATAGGCAGAGCTCACCTAGTGCCCAGCATGACCACCCTGAGCACAGCTGGCCCCAGTGCTGCCCTCGCCGATGCTTCTGCAGGGCACAGGGCTCCGGCTGCCCAGCTGACTCCTGTGATGACAGCCAGGATGCCCCAGAGGGGATGCAGGCCAGGGCTCTCCAGGCAAAGGCATAAGGAGCCTCCCTTGTGGCACCACAGCTGGGGCAGATGCTGAGGCTGGTAGCAGCACAGTGACAAAAGGAGGTTCAGGTTCCTGCAAGAGGGGGTTTTCTTTGTCCAATTGCTTTGCTGACCATCACCAGGGCTGCTGCAGGATGAGGCAGGGCCCTCCCCAGAACAGGGGCCCTGCTGTGTGCGGGGACAGGACAGGGAAGACGGAGGGCCCGAGGCACCTGCACGACTTTGTGACTTCTCACCCACAAAACAGCCTTTGAGGAGCGAGGGCTTGGCACTGCAGATGCGTGCTGAGGAGCCCATCGTGCCTCTGCCAGCCCGTGGCCCACAGGAGCCGGTGTCCTCACAGAGCCCGCGGACGTGCGGCTTCGCCAGCCGTGCCGGGGGGCTTGGCTGATCAAAGTGGGCTGGCGGCTCTTGCACAGGTACGGCTCTTGCCAGTGGAAGCCACTCCAGTGTTTCAAAGACAAGCTATGGTAATGAGCAAAGCTAAGCTACGTACAGAGACATTCTAAAAAGCTCTCCCCTAGGGCTGGACCGATGGCCCCATGGATAATGCTCTGCCTTGAACTGATTATCGACTGCATTATCTTAGTTTTCTCTCCTCATTCATTCGCTTGCAGCCTTTATCTTTATTCTTTCTTTGCTTCTGAAAAAAAGAAAGAAATTCCACGTTTGTACAATGGGTGTTTTATATTTCATATTAAAATAGAGCCATCTTTTTTCCTTCTTTTTTTTTCCTACATGCCAACTCTCGTTTCTCACAAAAAAAAAAAAAAAATAGAGGAAAGTTTCACCTCATTTATTGCTATGTCAAGTCAAGACTCCTTTTCCTCAGCTCATTATTTCCACAGGAGCCTAGTTTCGACTATGTGCAAGTGTTGCAGAAGTCTATGCCTTGCTGAGGAACAGAAGGATCTTGCTGAAAGATAAGAACATTGTCTACACTGAAAAAAATTAAATTTAATGTGATGTAGTTAAGGAAGAAAAACAAAAAGGAAGTTTTGCCTGAAATGCAGCCTCCAAGTTCACTTTGTTGGAGAGGAGATTTTGCAAACGACTTGAGGTTGAGGGAACTGTCTGAAGTAGTCTGATTTTGTATCCCCTGTTTATTTTCAGAATCTTAGAGGGACATGCTGGCTTTTATTCCACTGATGCTTTCTGAAGGATGGGGGTATCCCTTTTTACAGAAAAAATATACCTGCTGAAAGTTAGGAAGGATGAACAGGGGAGTGACGGCTGCGAAAGGCACACTGCAAATATGCCAGCATGCTTTACAGAGGCTGGTGAGGACTCTCCTGATTCAACAGAGGAAAAATAAGTGTCCTGAATGAGCATAAATAGCTAAGCCATTGTAGAAGCATCTACCCTGGTTTTTCAACCAACTGCTTGGTGTGTGTTGTTAAGAAATGATGCTACTGTCACTTTTGTTTGGCATAATTTCTCAGCAAAAGATTAATCCTTTATTAACAACATTTATGTAATTACTTGACATGTTATGAACTATTTTTAAGTGCAGCTCTTCTGTAAACAAGATGGCCAACATGTAATTAACGTTTTGCAACATGTGCTACTGGTGGCTCCGAGAGGTTGCGGGGCACAGCACCCCATGTGCACTGATGGGGCAGTTTTGAGACAGGATTGCACACCTGAGGCCAGTTTGGCACCCAGTAGCCCTTGAAGAGGGCAACTTCAGGTAGCCAGGGCTGAGGAAAAGCGGGCAACCCTGAGCAACCCCCTCAAAGGCTGTCAATTACCATTTCAAGAAATTTAATGCCAAGGCATGGAGCTAAGGGCACATGTGGAAAGGGCTCAGAAGACATCAGCAAACCCTTTTGGATACCCTGGCCTCCATGTGGATATGGGAGTCAGGAAGCTGAGGCTACCGGCCAGGAGACCAGCCAAGGTGACGGAAGAACGCAACAGATCTGAGAAATGACCAGTGTCCCTGCTTTCCCCATTGCCATCCCTCTTTATGAAGCTGAGAAAGAGACATAGCTCTTACAGATCACATGAGTGATGTTTCCCATCTCCCAGCTATCCCATGTCATCTCCAGCTGCATGAAGCCGTGAAAAACAAAGACCAGAAAACGCTCACTGGGGCATATGATATCAAACTAAAAGATGTCTTCTTATTTATCATTGCTTTGACACTAAATAACTATTTGGCTTCCACATCTCTTATTTAAGGAGTGCTCCCATTCCAATTTTTTAAATTATTCATAACAAGCCATAGGTTTAGTAAAGCAAAAACAACACTTTTTTTTATCTGAGCACATAATTAAATCACAAAGTCTGATACACTGGTTGATTTAAACATATTACTAAATCAGAGCGTTCGTTCTTTGTAAGTGCTGGAAAACCTTAACATGCTTAAAAAAAGCAGTGATCTGACATTTGTCACTGAAATGTGACTATTACATGAAATTAAATTAGACATCCTGCATGCAAATTTTCAAAGAATAACTTTCCTCTGTGTAGTACAAAAAATCCCCCCATAATTGATAGACAGAGATTGACTTTTAAAGCTTCAAATCAGCTTTGAGGTCTGGGTGATCTTTTAAACTGCGCAAGCTTTCATCTGCAGTTTTTCACATTGCCAAGAGCCGTCAATCAAGCAATGGATTTCTGATCAATATCCCCTTGTTCATTAGCTTACACGGGCTCTCTGTTACGGAGAGAACAGATATCCCAATGCCGACAGTCACACTGTTTTCAAAACCTTCCCTGGATCAAGTGATGACTAATGTTCCAAGTGGGAAAGTGATGCATTAGGATGCCATCGGGTGACCTGAATTGCGAGGTAACTTTGTTGGACTGCAGTTGTCAAGATGAGTGATGTGCAGAGTTAAAGCCTATTGCCAACACACATCAAGAGCGCCAGAAAGTACCCAGCATTTATTCAAGCTCTCTGAACCTCCGGAGACTGACTGAAATCTGGCCTAATTTAAGCAGGATGAGTTTTCCTACCACCCCCCTAAATACTTTTTGTCCCCAGCTCTGAGATTATTGCAGTGTTATTTTTATGAGGCTGAAATGCTGACTGTATTTTAAATAATGAGATATTCCCCATTTACTTGTGCAGAGATGAGACCTCACAGTATTTCCTCCCTTCCAAGCGGGCTGTGGCTGGGAGTATCTGCAGCTTCAGAAAGAAGGGAGACCAGCTAACAACAAAGCCAGAAAGCCTTTCAAATAGTTTTGTGGCTGTTACTTAAAAGCAGTTTTGCAGCACTTTTTTCCTCAGAGGGATGGGTGCAGGGTGAAGGGGGACCGTGATGGCTGAAGGAGTGGAGACTTTAAGGGGGATGGGGAGTAGGAGAGTGTAGGAACAGTGGAGGGACAGATGTAAGGACCATGCCCCGTCAGGCAGAGAATGAATTAAGAAATTGTGCAAGGGATAAGCTACCATCAAAAGGCAGATCAACCAGTTTGCACAAGGCTGTGTAAACAGATGTGTAAACCCTGAATCAAGTGCATGATTGTGGCCAAATATTTGCAGAACCCAAATACTGAGCTCAGACACAAAAATTATTTGGAAATTTGTTTTCTACACACATGTTGTTAGAACAGCAACATTGATTTGGGCACTGCTGTATGCGCGACAAGGTTTCTGGTTTGACCTGAAAGCCAAAATGCCATTGGAATGAAGAGGAATGAACATGAATAATGAATGCATACTAAAATCCACCTTATTTTTTTGCAGAAAAATGAGCAAAATTATTGTAATATGTCATTAGCTATGCATTATAAACTCAGGTCTAAGAGCCATTGAAATCAAGAAAAGAAAGAGCAGGGCTTACCTGCAAAAATACTAAACTTAGCAATAAAACCATAATCTTCTACATGGACCACATAGGCTGTGAAAGGATATACAAATCCTCACACATCCTACACATCCTCACACAATATTCATCACAGCTTTTCCCTTATCAACATCTTAATGCGACATAGCCTTTAATGATTTTTTACTTGCATGGGCTTGTTTTTCAATCTTCCTGCATTTAGGACAAAGCCTTGCAGAAATAAGTTCCACAGTTAGTTGCATGCTGCAAAGGAAAGTCAGCTTTCATTTATTTGACCTCCAGTTTTCATCCCCAACTAGGCTCTTTGCTTATCCTTCTGTGAGGTTTGCAGCCCAGCACCATGACCTCTGCTCCAGACCATGGCCCACTGTGTCACCCACAGGTCCCCAAAGCACCTGAAGGCAGAGAGTGGCAGAAAAGTCCTGGCTTGGGACAGAACTGAAAGTTCCAGGTGTGGTCCAGGAGAACCCTGTGATCAGCTGCACATTGGTACTGCTGCTGTACCTCTGTTTTGGGCTCCAGTGTGTCAGACACACTCCTGGCTGGGACATGGTGCAGCATTGTCTCCTGCACTGACATACAGCTCATGTGGAGGTCTGAAAGCACTCACCATATTACTTGTCCAAAGTCAAACAGACTTGCTATTTGATCATAGGCCATATTTTAAGCTCAGCAAGGCTCTCCATGGAGTTAATATAATTCAGCACTGAGCACCAGCAAAGGGTCTTGATGAATCAAGTTGCTAGTCTTTCAGTTTTGTGGCATGGGGAAGTTAAAATGAAGAAACTGAAACCACTCACCTTTCATCATGTTGGCCCAGAAAGAAAAGTGGGAAGCCTGCATGAGATAATAAAGGTCAGAGAGTCAGTTTCTAAAAAAACAAAAGGCAACGCAAAGCTTTGCTTACAGAACAAAGATTCTGTTTGCCCCTAGTGCTGGACATCCTGATAAGGCTGTTCCCCACTTTGGAGCTAACTGACCTAGATTTTAAGAGCTCTTTGAAAAGAGTGACAAAACGTCAACAACCCATGGGAGAGGTGTGGCTTTTCCAAGCATATGGCCTAAGCTGCTGGGCTGGTCTGATTTGGAGCAAACCTGACCTGAAAGAGTTAAATTGTCTCTTTGCTTATGAGGCGATGGCACACTGGCTATTTGTCCAACTTCTCTGAGATGCTAACAAAGGCCACGCTCCAGGTGGCTGCCAAAGCTGGAGGCTGGGAGGTGCCCGAGCATGGCAGAGTGGATGTTGGGCAGTGCACCATGCCCCAGGACCCTACACCTGGTGCACCCAGTGGGATCTGGACCCCTGAGCTGGAAGGCTGTCAACAATCTTTGGATGCAAGAGAATATTTCTGGCACTTTCCAGGAGGAAATGCCATGTATCCCACCTCCAACGTGGGGCTCCAGCCTTTCCTGTTTGGCTCATGATCAAGGGCAAGCAACAAAAGGGAACAGAAGAAGACGGAAAACAGCTCTCAGCCTTTGAAGAGTGTGAGTGAGGTTTGTCTGAAAGGAAAGGCACTGACTCTACACCAGGACACATACCCAGTGTGACAATTTCCGTTTGCTTTCCCTCTTGCTCTAAATCCCAGCTGCGGACAGGATTACCCGCCTGCAGCGAGGATACACATGCTAACAGTGAGTGTAAAGGAGATTTGAAGCTGCTATTCTTCCTCCCTCACATGATTTTAGGGAATAAAATGTATTTCCAAACAATTTAACACACATAGTAAGGACAGCATACATACACACGCAATTATTATGTGCACCTATGCATTGCTACAGATACAACTAACTGTAAATATATGCCCTATTTAGTCACACACTATATGTAGAAGAAAGACATTCTCAGATAATGCTGGCTGAGACTAAGAACAAATGAATCAGAAGCAATGAATAAGAAACAGGACAAAATAAAAAGCTCAGAATTCACGTTTGTGAATATTATCTGGAATATATAAATGAGCTTTTGCTTCAGGCACGTTTGCATCCCTCTTGTGTTTGAGCCAGGGAGAACAGACACTCCAGCTCTCCCCTTCCCCACTGACTTCAATGAGAGCAATGTCCCCTGAACCACTCAGCAGAGCCCCTTCCCAGGTGCATTTGAGTGAGCCACACACATGCAGAACTAAATCCTTTGCAGCTGGAAGGACACACATCCTCACACAATTGCCCCTCCTGAATGAGTGCGGAGATGATGGTAAATGAGAAGGCTGTAAAAGCTCTGTCCTTGGTGTATGTGTTTCTTGAGTGCAGGTACAGCATTCATCAGATCCTTTGCCAGACCCCAACGGAGACTAAATAAAGCAAAGGTCTAATTGCTCCATTTACAATTAGTGGTAGCATTCATCCATAAACACAGACCAAAACAAACCCTGCAAGTCTACTCCTTTCTTTTGGAGGAACAGATGAAACAAAGAACAAGAAAAAAGCATTGGGAGCAGGATGATGCAAGAAACATTTCATCTCCCCCTCCAGCTCTCTGTGCTGCCCTGTCATGGTGTTTGCCACATGGGGTTGGAAAGGGTTTAGGTCTGAAAGGTTTGACTTAGTGAGCTTGCGCCTGCTCTCAGGGCAGCCCTTGGCACCCCAGGGAATGCCAGAGGGTTTCAGCCCAGGCTGAGTGAGGTGCACCAGGCTGTTCTGTGCCTCAGTTTCCCCAGCTGTAAGGTGGAGATAGTGTCACAATGCTCATACCCCAAGGAAATAGGAAAGATGAGAGATGTTGCACTGTGCTGCACTACTTTCTTTTCCAGGTTATCCACCTGCCCCTCTGTCCAAACACGGGCAGAGCTGACCGCAAAAGGGCAGGTACCCTAAACTCCCTCTTGCAATAAAGTGGTGCCCTCAGCAATGTGCAGGTTTACCGTATCATCCTTCAGAGTAGGCAATGGCTTGGTGGCTGAGTGCCACATTGTGATTCCTGCTTTTGGATGAAAGCCTCTGTCTGCTGCCACAGCATAAATGTTACTGGGATCAAAAGCTTTTGGAGCACCCAGCATAGAGAGTCCAGGAGTTAAACACAATCTTTACTGTATCTCCTGTATCTCGTTTTGTGCTGCAGCTCTCTCTCCCTCCTCGTGTGCCTGTGACAAGCTGCAGCAGCAGAGCCACAGGGGACAAAACCTCTGGCAGAGTTGACTTCTCATCATGGAGAGTTTTCTCCTCCTTACTAAGGTCCGCTGGACCACTCACTGGACCACACTGGTTTTGAAGCTCTTTCACCCCTGCTAGCCAGCACAGGGCCAAATTTAGCTTTTTAACTCATGGTGCGAAGCTTGCCGTGTTGGCGTGCAGCAGAGGAGGAGGAAGAGCTCACTCCTTCCCTCCCATGTGCTGGAGCTCTCCCCTCCTCCGCTCCAGGACAGGCCGTGGGATGCAGGATGTTAGATGCGGACACAGAGGCTGTCGGGAGGGGTGCACAGGGCGGGGGTCCGGGAGGGGGCTGCAGGAGGGAGCGCAGGCAGGGGCAGTGCGGGCAGGGGCAGCGCAGGCAGGGGCAGTGCTGGCAGGGGCAGTGCGGGCAGGGGCAGTGAAGGCAGGGGCAGTGCGGGCAGGGGCAAGTGCAGGCGGGGCAGTGCAGGCGGGGCAGTGCGGGCAGGGCATCCTGCCTGCAGTGCCGTATTGCTCGTGGCCAGCAGAGGAGGATCTTGTCCTTCCGACGAGGTGCAACACCGAGCCCGACGAGGAGCAGGGTTTGAACAAAAGGAAGGGGGGCGGGGGGAGAAGAAATTTAGGCTGTGCGGCTGGTTTCACCAAACGGTCTCCTTGCTGCAGCTCGACACCGATACTTTGTGTGCTCTCTCAGGAGGGAATAAAATCACTGGGTTTTGTTCATAGCAGGTCTGCAGTGATGAGGGACAGAGCTGGAAGAATTTGCAGAGAGCAATTTTAAATTTTATTACTTCAGGCTCATAAAAAAAATTCTACAAAAAAAAAAAAAGAAAAAAAAAGAGGAAAAAAAAAAAGGAAGGACATTTTATATGAGTATCAGTGCACTGCGGGCTATGGAGCCAACTACATTTATAGGGCTCCTAGAAAAAAATTGTGAAATTCAAAATATACTAATTTCACCTGACCTTTGTTGTCTTTTGTCACTGTAATGATTAACACTTCACTAAAACTTCATTCCTCCAAAGAACCTTCAAAATTTTGCTAAATAGATTTTGTACTAATATTAAACATTGCAGATACATGATACACTCAATTTTTCCATTTCAACTCCTCAAGAAAGAGAGACTAATGAAATGTAACAGATTTCAAACAGGAATAGCAGAACCATGAGCTTTCTTTATCTCAGGATGGAATCCTATGGCTCTTTCTCAGACAAAAATGTCCTGTTAATCTCTAGCAATTCTTTCTGAATAAACCCAGGAAGATTTGACTCCAAATTCAAGGGAAATTATTTACAGCTGCCAAGAGCATTCTGCAATTGAGCTGTTTATTGTGTCTTGGGTACATTGCTACCCCTTATTAGAATAAAAATGAATCACTGAAACACAAAAACAGGTGGAGAAAGAGACCAAAAAGGTAACAGCCCAGGTTTATGCTGTGAATTTACATGTGTGCAAAACAGACTTCCAGAGAAAACAATGTAATTTCTCAAGCTTGCATGACAGAGTAGCAAGAGAGATGAAAATTAGCTCTATACACACACACACACACATTGCAACAAACCACTACAGGAATTCCAGCACTGGTAGGAATTGGCTTATTCACTTAATTGCATTAAGTCCTGCAAATTCTCCTGCAACTTTTTACAAAGTGGCCTCCGTGGCAGAAAAACAAAGATTATGCTTTCATTAGTTCATCTGTGCAGTCACAGCTTTGCAGCCAAGAAGGAGGTGGGGTGGGGTTGAACTGGAGAATGAAGATGGGTATTTGATCAACTTCCATCCACAAGTGACACAAGCCATGAAGGAGCCAAGAGGGCAGACACAGCTACTGCCTTCTTGTAGTGAACCCCTTGATCCTGCTGACAGCTCTCAGTAGGAACCTTTGTCTGGGCTGCTTGCCAAAGGAGGAGGGAATCGACAGTTCTGATGCTCTTACAATCGGCCAGATTTTTGCCTGCAACCATCTTGGGTAGTGGCAGTCTTTGAACTTCAAGGGAAAGTGGCTTCTCTAGCAATGACATTGTATTTCTCAGCCAAGGCCATGGTTGCAGTATAATGAAAGCAGGGCATATTATCATCTGGAGCACACATGCAACACATGTTGTGTTTTTAGCCTGGGAAATCATTCTCTGAAAGGATTCCACCAAAACCTCTGAGTTCTTCACTTCTCTGCTAACAAGACGTCTCCTGCCTCCACACTGAACTGCAATTTGTGCATCAGGGTAAATGGTGTGTTCCTTATCGACCAGTGCCAGAGTACCCAGAGAAGTTCACACTTCAAATCTTTATTTTGCTGATTATTTAGTGGTGAACCTTTCCCATGGTAGCACCTGATACAAAACCCGCAGGGATCCAGGAAAAAAGCAAGATTCTTCAGAGGTGCTGCTGAAACAAGTTTGGTTCTCTGCTCAGGAGTTACCTGCTCCTGTTTCCCAAGAAACCTAAGTTTCCAAATTAATCTTTGCTCTTTAAGAGGTGGCCTGGTAGCAGCTGGGTGTTTTTAAAGCTGCTCACTGGTGGTTGAGGTGCACTCGTGCTCCCAGGTGGAAAATGGGGCCAGCCTTGGATGCTACAGCACGAGGAAGCTACAAAACATGTTTCAGGGGGCAGCAGGAGCCAGCTAGTCACACTAACATGAGAGCCAGCGCTATCAAACGCTCCTGCAGCCAGTGCTGGGAATGCAGGTTATACTGCTAGACTTAAAGCTTATGCAAAGTCATTAAGTCCCTTTAGTTACACGGGATATCAACCTGCACGCTGCAGGGCATAAGCTGATTGCCTTCGGGGGTCAGCGAGGAACGCTTCCCTCTCTGAGAGCACGGTGCAAAATTAGCTGGGGGCGCTCCCAGGGCTTTGTTGCTTTCCTGCTGCATCAGGCAAATTTAGGCGAGTGCTGCAGGAGGGTATTACACCTGATGGGCCACAAATCCAGGTGGGCTTGGCAGAATTCGCTTCTCTTCGCAGTGATCGGTGCGAAACACAGCGGAGCGTGAAGCCGTTGTGTGCACGGTGCAGCCCTGGAGCGAGGGTGAGGGGAGCAGAAGTGGGAGTTTTTTACAAGGATGGATCCATTGGGGGTTGGAAAAAGATATCAGACAGAGTTGACTTCGGAACACCCTAAAATGTTGGTCTCCAAGCACCTGAGGCAAGGAAAGACCTGCATGGCTGGCAACACTATCCTACTTGCTGTGGGCCAAGAGGGAGATAGGCCCTTATGATATGGTTTTCTTTTTTGTAGTTGGTTGATCTTAATGTGATACTTTTATCCTTCCCTTTCCGCTACTAAATGTGCTTGGTTATTGGATTGGGCAAGGCTAGCGAAATCACAACATTTTCCATCACAACTAAGCGGACATAAATTTTTTGAAGTTCCAAAATATTCAGTGAAGAGCCACCTCTGCTACTCTGATACTTGCAAGCCTTCCTCCCTGTTGCCAGGGAAGCTGAGTTTGCAGGGAAATCTTATATAAGGAAAAGGCCTGATCTGACAACCTGTACATTTAAAAATAACTTTATTTTCCTGCAAACATGTGCTGAATCATTTTAGAGCACTGCTAAGTGGGAGCTGCATCCTGGTGTACGGGCAGGGCTGCCACTGGAGTGTTGTGGGATCCAACTTTGTGTTGTCCTGTTGCAGATTTCTCTAGCCCAATTCAGCACAACATTTAAGCATACCATTTAAATCTGAGTGTATTCCAGAAAAATTGCTTCAGTACAATTCCAGATAAGTGAGGATACACAGCTCAGTTGCAGCAGAGTTCTTTGGCTTTCTCTTTGGCTAATCAAGTGATACTTAACAATACCCTGATGGCAGGCACATTTCTGCTACAGTATCTTGCTGAGAAGAAGAGAAATGAAAAGCAGGGGAAAAAAAATCCCAACCTGAGAGGACCTGCCATGTCTGAAGACAATCTTTGGTGCAGTTGCATCACATATGCTAAAGGACAAAATTCAGTTCTCACCATGCAGCTTTATGCCTTTTATGGAAATAGTTTGGATTCCTGCAGATGGAATCAGTTTCTCTTCAGGTAGGATGATAGAACTGAATGAAAATTTTTGCCCTAGGGTTCTGCTCCAAACCTGCCAGATCCATGAATGTCCAAGTATTTTCTTCTTCTATTGTGACTGACTCAGCATGAACTACTGCTTAAACCCATGTTTGACTTCTGCCAAATTTCACCAATAATATTTATTAATCCGCTTATTACTTATAAAAACTTCTAAAACCAGATTCAAATAAAAATGATGAAGAGAGATAGTTCTAGAAAAGGATGAAATAGGAATTTAAGGGTGTTTTCTGTGCTTTCAGCAGAGTGCAGCATCTATTATTTTTCCTTTCAAACTATTTCTGTGCAACTTTTTCTTCAGGACAAATCATTAAGACAAAAATATCCTCTCATAACTTGTTTGTCATGCAATGGTCACATCACGGCAACTCATTCCCCTCTTTTTTTTTTTTCTGGGATCCATGCCAAGTGCTAAGCCAGAAAACCTTGTTATATTAATTATGAAGAAAAAGCATGTTTTATTAAAAACTAGCCTGCTGAATATTCTGTCGTGCTGCTTTTCAGTGACAGCAGAATTGCTTTTGCGTTTTAGCAATGTTAATGAATTTTCAGGGGCGGGGGGAGATATGCTCTACATTTTCCATAGCAATTTTTAAGGCAAAGTCAGTTTAGGACTGTCAAAGCTATTGAATCAATCTAACACTTAGGACTAGTTAGAAAAAATCTGGGCAAGATTTCATGTTGTCTAAGACTGGCCCCACATCTTCCTAACTGAGCATGAATTAATGCCAAATTAATCATGAGCTTATTTGTATTAGATGATGTTCCCACAAAGTCTGTAAAACTGCCACTGAAGTACCCTAGAGCTGATCCCCTTGGTAAGATGCTTGGTAAGACATGGGTCCTGGTGATACACTAATTAATAATTACGCTATTGAGTTGTGAAAATCACTGATCTCAAATTCCAGACTTCTTAAAAAAATCTATGCCCCATTAAACCCCCCCACAATATATTTTTCCCAAAGAATTCAATTTAAACACATCAACATCGGAATTTTTGCAATGCATTTCAGTAAATATGAACCTGCACACATAGGAAATGTCACTAAGAAAGCAGATGTTTTAAAGAACCTCAGATTCCTTCATGAGAAAATCTACTTGATTGCTTGGAAGAACAAAAGAAATTTTTTTAAAACTGACTTTTAACTTTCCTTTGATTACAAGTCATTCTTCCAGTCTTCTTTAAAGAGGAGATGAATAGATTTAGGAAAGTATATCAAGCTCTGCCAGAGCAGAGCTCTGGTCACCCCTAGCTGTGTTGAATATTTTGCCATTAACCTTCCTCCCACGTTAGCGACAACGATAATTCAGTCATTCAAAATATATGGCTGTGGGAAATTTTACCTTTTACAGAAGAGTTTGCAAAACTGCCATGGCAGAGCCTACCTGACCTGTTTAATCTGATATTTAGTCCCTTCAGAATGAAGACTGGAAATAAGGAAGAAAATGTTTACGATGAGGGTGGTGAGTCACTGGCACAGGTTGCCCAGGGAGATGGTGGATGGCCCATCCATGGAAACATTCAAGGTCAGGCTGGATGGAGCTCTGAGTAACCTGATCTAGTGGAAAATGTCCCTGCCCATGGCAGGGGGGTTGGAACAAGATGATCTTGAAGGTGCCTTGCAACCCAAATCATTCTGTGATTTTTAGATGAGCTGCCCATGCTGCAGCCCAGGGCTTTGGGGCATATCTTAGTGCCCAGGGCTAGGAGAGGGGCTACGCTTCCCACCACAGACCACTGGGAGTCAGGTGGCCACTCAGTGTACCCAGAGAGCCCTTCCTTGACACCGTAGGTGTCTGCTCCAAAAATCCCATGGGGCTTCCCTCTTACGCCGCGTTTACTTGGTCACCTCAGTGGCCTGAAATGCAAATACAGCAGAGCTGGCACACGGAAAGAAAAGGAGGATAAAAACATACTCACACACAAACATGTGGTCCCTAGGAGAATAACCAGTGGAAGAACCTGAAGGGTCAAAGCATTGTTAACCATCCTTGTTTTTTTCTTGAAATTAGCTTTTTCTTCTTGCCTACGTTTTTTCAGACAAGCCACAATCTTTTGAGGCCAAGCTAATTCAGTGCAAATAATTAACCGTGCTTCAAATATTGTTTAATGTTCAACAGATTGCCCTGATCAAATAAATGCATCCTGTCCAGATAATCACTGCATTGACCAGTCGCAGAAGTTTCAAACCAGTAAGTATCAAAGATGGGAATAGTATAAATCAACAATAAAAACAAGCATTTAGCTTGTATTAGAATTATCTTTCAACTATTATTATCAATTGGAAAAAAAGATATGAATCATACTTGCTTCTCTCCCACGTGAAAAATAATGAGATCTACTTACATAACATAGGATTTTTAAAAATATCAAAGTGTGTTATTTTATTATTTACTAAATTTGAGATATGAAACAGAGTTCATGTTCTCAAGCTGTTGTCCACTAATGTGAGAACCAGGATTTTTTTTTTTTTAATTTAAATTCTTGAGTAACCTCTATTCTCCTGAGGCTGAAAAATTTGTGACAACAGTAGCAACTCAGGAAATCAGAGTATTATTGCAAGAATAAACAACCGTCTATTGCGGAAATGCTGACAAACTTTTGCTGATCAGGTATTGTTTCTTCTACATGTTACAAAAACAAATGAAGTGACCATTCTTTCTCTAAGACTGTTTAGAACCTGAAAAGGAAGAAGATGATAGAAATAGTGTCCACATGTTGAATTATGAGGAAGAAAACAGTGAAATCCCAAGGGCTTCATCATTTCCCATCCTGAATGTGATTTTTTGGTGAAAAAGACAGTTGTGAGCACTTGATTACAGTGACAAGTGCTGAAATTTGGATGCCAGGGAACCTTGTTTCTGACGATTCCTTACTCTGGAGCATGAACAATCCTAAAGGAGGTTTCATGCACGAAAAAGTACACAAAGAATTTCAGTATCCTGACTATGCCACATGGGCATACCTTAAGCAGGTACCTACAAGCAATAGGTGTTTGAGACAGTATGTTGGTGGCCAGCCACAAATACAAGTTTATGAAATTCCAGATCCTTTAACTAGTTAGAAAGACAGCAAGATAAAAGGAGTTAGATAACACACGACTTTATGTAATGTGTCCTTGAATAAGCTGATTTGCACTGAATTTTAATAGAGCCCTGATTCATCAAATCTCAAACAGAATTAAGGTATGGACTGGATCCTAATAACATCATGCTTTATATCCATGAAAGATAAATTAAAGGATGCAAAACTGCTATTGACAAACATTGATTATATGTACTTTGATGGACTTTGAAGTTGTGCCAGATGCGTCTTGTCAGCCTCCAAAGTTTTCTTTTAAATCTCATTGCATAAGGCTTTTACTTTTTAATTATTTTTTCCCTCAGCCTCTTTGATCAAGAAAAAATGTAGATCATATTTGTGTGATGCTATTTCCTATGCATTTTATTTAGATATGCCCTTGTGCACAGCTCATGATATATAAAAAATGCTACATGGCACGTAGTGATCTTACCTTGTTATCCTGGGTGCTATTTAATACTTAATTGACCTTCTCAAGCTGCTGAGTGAAATCCTGCCATGTGCAGAGAGCTAGCACAATGCTCATGGTCTTTTTATACCACATAAATCTACACAGTAAGGTGCGAGAGACAAGGTTGCTGGTCTCTCTTTGTTCCCAGGAGGATTTTGACCAGTGAGAATGTCCAGTGGATCCATTTCATTCCACCCCCTGACTCTGGCAAAGTGGTCTTCATGTCAGACCCAATGGGAAGACAAACCTCCCTGCAACTTCTTCTGGTTTTAGGAGATGAACTGAACTTCATACAAGAAGTTTAAACAAGTGAAAGTCCTTCCTACCTACAGAAATATTTTGTCAGTGGAGAGCTTCAAGGAACTGAAAAGAGGCATTGGAACCATTCTGATATTTCAAAGCTGTGAGCCCACACGCATATCTTTCTTTCCTTGTCCATCAGGATATGCCCACCCCCTTCTGGGCATGGGAATGCATAAAGTATATTGCTGTGCATGGCAAAAGGCTTCAAGGGTGGTGCAAGGCTTAGGTACATGTGTTCTTTTTTGGGGAATTGACCATTCCCTACATCTCCAAGCCCATCCTAGTGATCACGGCTTGCACATCGGACATGAAGCATTTCTCTGTGACAATTTATGTGTCTTCAAACAATAAACATGGAGGAGACAAAAAAGATAAAAAACATCAAATTCTTTCAAATTGAGAATAAATAGATGAAAATAAAAGTTTGAAGTACTGGATCAGAACAGTGGTGGACTGGGGGTTTTCTGCATCACTGTCGATACTGCCTTGAACAAATAATTTACTCTCAATATTCCTTCATTTCCATCACAAATGTGTGGCTAATAACTTCTCTACTTTCACTATGTCCTGTCTGTTTAGATAATAAACTCTTCTGTCTCACTATTTTTTCCTATATTAATGAGCAGCTCCAGGCAAAAGACGTGCCCTGTCCTAGCTGTGATGTCTACTATAAAGGAAGGAAAAAATAACCTAAAAGACTGTAGTCTCAAATGATTTATTTGGAATTACTACTGAGTATTATACTCTATAATGCTTGAGCAGCCTTGGTTGCCAGAATAAACAGCAGAAACATTACTTTGTCCTTTTTTTTCCCCCCTAAAATGGGAATTTCCACTGAAAAAATATTACCCTTGGATATTTTTCTGCCACTGTACAGGTCACTTGAATTCTGCTCCTGGAAAGCATTTCAAACCCTTCCTGGCTGATAACTCTTCTCCATCATCCAACACAAATGAATATTCTCTGCTGAATCCAGCTCTATGTGTCTGGTGTGTGTGTGTATTATTACGCTGTTAGGCACACTAACTGCAGATCTAGTTATTAACACCAGAATAAACAAATCAACAGAGCTATGAGAGAAGAGGGAAAATTGCAAAGATAAAAGCAAGATAAAAACCTCTGCTATGTGGCTCTAACAAAAGCAGAAGTTCTAGAAATACTTGCTTGCATCAGCCCACAAGAGCACAAGCCTGGCCCTTCCAGGGTGAGAACATCTTTCTTCTGAATCAACAGCAACGCCATGGAATATGCCTGGATGCTTTGACTTTGGTCTTTTCCATTGCTACCATTTTGTGGCTTTCTTTAATTAACCCAATAACTCAAAAGCCCTACACATGTTCGTGCTTCCTCTAGTGTTCCCTCCACTTCCATTAAATACAAGCACATTTCAAACTGCAAATGAAAATGAGAAAGCAGAAGCCCTGTTATTCCTCTTTATACAGAAGGACTGGGGTTGAGAGAGAGTACAGGGAACTGACTTTTAGTATAAAATCTGGGAAGTGGAGGAGGGGTATTCTCTATGACAAATTCATCTTGGTGCAGAAAGCCAGCATGAAGTCTAGACATCCCTTAAATCAACATTTAAAGTGTTGTGGTTGCATTTTGTTTCATGATTCTCTCTAGCAGCACATTCCCAGTGATGGTTTCAATTCTTGGGCTCAGATCAAAAGCACAGCGAAAAATTTCAAGACAACCAAACAATCAAAAAACAGAATAAGTGCAGGCAGCAGAAAGTTCTGTTGGACATGCAAGAGGGCTCTTCCCTTGTCCACCCTGCTGTAACCCAGAAGTAACCCATCAAAGGCTTTAGCTGGTTGGATAAAGAGGCAATCCCACCCCAGGGATGCACACCAGGACCTGCAGCCTCTCTCTGACACTGATTTGGTACCAAGCTCTTCCTCTGAAGTTGCATAAACACCACCCTGAAGAACAACCTGCCATGGTGGAGCTTTGTCCATGTGCTCAGTCAAAGATTGACAGATGCCTGGCTAAAAGATTTTCTCTCCTCTTCTGGCCTCTTGGGTGTTCTTTTAAATCTTTCCTAGAACAGCTCCAGATATTCTTGTTAGCTGCGCTGCTTTCTGAGCCCTTTTCTGTGTCTTGGAGCTGCCTGCTAAAAGCATTAAAATTGTAAAGTGGTGGATGAAGGAAGACAGTTTTGCTTTCAAGCTGAAAAACATGCATCAAAGCCCCTGTAGTAAATTTACAGAGTATTAAAAACAAACAAAATCTGACCGTAGGGTAACATCATTTTAGGAAAGATGCGATGGCCTACCTCAAACTCTGCATTTAATGTGCACAGCTCTCACCTAACCTGCCTAGGCTATAAATCCCAAGGGCCAAATTCTGTCCAACCATCCTAAAACAGAGATATTTTTAGACTGCAAAAGTAGAGATAATGTAGTCTCTCTGCTCCAGTTACCAAACACCTCCTCCACAGGCTCCATAGATCATTCTCCAAAGTGGAGAGCAGGAACATTAATCCAAGGGAACTTGTACAAGCAAAGGTGTAATAAAATATGACCCCCATGCTATTTTGCAGGCATTTAGAGGCAATCACAAATTAGGAAACACGTGAGTTAAAAAAAACTCAAGACATGCAAAACCTCCAAAATGCAACATTAACTAATAATTACTGCAATTTTTCAAATGATTTTTTCTTCCCATTTGCTGTAGTGTTGTTACTTTAAAGAGGAGTCACACATTTTTCATTGAGTCATCATTTGTTTTCAGGAAAGGAATCCAACAAATGATCATACAGTAATATACATACTAAATATCTGTGAATTCTTTGGCAGAATAATTTAGTGTACTGTTCAATGAATTGTCTGAATGACTGAAATAACAGAGACAATTAAGTTCAGGTGCAACAATGCACAGCTGTTAGAGCACAGCTATGCAGTTCTGACAGAGCAAAAGAATCTTCAGTAAGAACTATACAAATATTTCATTCTCCTAAAATGTTTAGATTTCCTTGTGCAGCACACTAAATAAGTATGTCAAGCAGATTTTAAATTTTCATATATTGTCTAATGGTCATTAGATAAGAGTTATTCATCTGAATGGCGAGCTGAAAGGATGTACATGGTGGTAGACCCTGCCTTAGCTTCTTGTCCTCCTTGTGGAGGTGGCCTTATGTCATGAGTCACCTTATGTCATGTTTGTCTTGGCTTCGTGTTCAACCTGGCTGGCCTGGTGTGATAAGCAGGGCCAAATTGGTTGAACATAAAGATGTTGATTAATTTCAAGCTCAGCTTCCCCAGGTTACAATTCCTCTTTTTGTTCTGTCATCTCAGATGTACACTTTGACCTAGATTTTCTTTCTGAAAAGCTGTTTTTTCTGTAGACACTTGTATTCAAGCTCATTTTTAACACAGATGGAGTCAAACAAGTATTTTTTAAATTTAAGATTCTGAAACGTGTAATAGAAGCAGCACAGCGTGGTTTGCCCTTCTCTCTATGTAGCAGTGGCAGCCACAAGTAAAACTAATCATGGTTTTTATCAGAGTTTCTGGGATGAGAAAGTTGTCTCTGGAGCAGCAATGCTAAATGTGAGCATGAGATCAATAACTGCAGGGGTAATAGTTTGTAAGTTAGTCTCTGGAATTGTGAGCAGATCCTGAGGGATTTTGTGTCCTGTTTCCGCTTAATTCATCCTTACCTTCCTCTGAAAGCTTCAACCACTGTTCTTCCCTCTAGTTCTCTGAATTCAGCACTGTTTGCCTGCTTCCCTCTGGTCCTCTTTAAACAGTTCTTTTTTTGACCAAGCAGCTACCAAATCTCTTTTTTCCCCTTTTCCACTCTCCAATTTGTGCTTTCATTGCAATCAAACCTTGCAGGCTTTAAAGATACACTGATGGAAGGTACCAAGAGCCAGAACCAGTGAAAGTGATGGAAACAAGATATTTGTAGCCCAGAGGGTCTCTGTGCCCCCACCACCAGCACAACCTTCAAAGGGCCAGACTGGGAATGGGCAGACTCAGTACGATGAAAAATCAGTCTGGGATTCATAAAGGGAAATGCAGAGAGTGTCCAGTGAGGCTTCTCTCATTAACAGCCAACAACTGTATCAGCTGACTGGAAAGTCACCGTGGTTTTCTTATTTCAGTGTCCTAAGCCAAAACTTGAGCATTTTTAATGTTGAGAAATTTTTGTATGAGCCTACCATGACAATGTTTCATGATAGCAGCTGTCAAGTTCCTCCTTTCCTAACCCTTGGTAATAACATGAACATCCTGGTTGATAATCTTCCTGTAATTCATCAGTCTCCCAGAAAGAAGAAAAGAGGCAAGAGTCACTATGTTCCTATGAAATACCTCATAAGAAGAATATCAGTGAATCCTTTTGGCTGTTTTTAAAAAGAACTTCTTGGGGAAAAGTTGGTATTTTGTGTGTAAAGCAGAACTCTTCATTCAGTAGATTTAGACAGGCCCTTAAGCTTTCACTGCAAATTTTGAATGTGGAGGTGCTGGTATGGGTGGCAGCACATAGCAGGGTTTACATTAAAAGTAATTACAGTGATGTTATAATCATTCCTAAGCCAGGCATTGCAAAACTGAATAATTTATTGTTAAACTTAATTCAAATGTGCTCCAAAGTAGAACTTCTGGATTCCTGAACAGCCTGATCTCAGCTCTTTAGTGACATGTTGAAGACAGCAAAGCAATATGGTTACATTATTTGAAAGCCTGTGGTCTGTTATAATAGTACATGATTTTTTAAATCTGTCTTTATTTCCCCTTTTCCCTTTACCATGGTGCCTCTGTAGCACAAAGGTTTCTCCTCTCTGACATCCTCGCTTGTGCACCTGAGTGGGACCCCAAAAACTGAAGCAAACAACCCCCTTGAGGCAAGGAACTTTCACACTGTGTACAGAATGCTTTGGAAAAGGCGACTTCAGGCAGGAGAAGAAGCTGGAAAACCCATTTTCCCTGGCCCCTGAAGCTAGTCTTGAGCAGGTATTGCCATTAGGCAGCTGCCCAGCTCCTGACATTGCATCTAGCAAGGGGGTCTCACAGGCAGATGCTGCACATAAATCCACTTTGCTCTGGACATTTTTGGGTCCATCCTTCCAGCAACCTGCCCCATATACTGGGTGCTCAAGTAAATTCCAGAGGAAGGAAAAAGCATGTCTGAAGTTACCCCTTCCCCTTCCTTCTCTGCCCTTCTCTCCCCAAGCAGATGTACCTCCTCCATGGCCCATATTTCCAAAGTTTTTGCTTCTTTGAATGATTTTCATACTCTGAAGCAGCATCATTGAATTTTCTTAGTTAAGGCAAGACGACTCATGTCAGAAAATGTTTGCTAGATTGGGTCTCATTTTGTAACATTTCCCCTCAAAGGATGATTCAATGATGAATCTTAGGATCGGATTCCAGAGAGGGAACTAAAAGAAACATCAATAAAAAAAGAAACTGTGAGGAAACTAAATATAGAACAGGCCAATATGAATTAAACAACATCCTAGAAATCTTCACACAATAATTGATTTGCTCATTTGTACTTCTTTCTATTCTTTAATCTTTCAGCAGGGCTTCAATCCTCCCCCCATTGCTTTTTTAATATTCTCTGTTCATCTGTTGTCTACAATATTGTTTCTGATCTCTCTCATCCCATCAATCATCTATAAAAAGAGACTAGTCCACACACTCTGGTCTCCAATCCTAATGACTGTAAAGAACTAATCACCTAAACTGAGTGATGTTCATTGTTGTAAGTGTCTCTTTGATTTATTAAACATCTCTGTATAAATTCCTGCATGTTTTGCAAGTTGTTTCCTAGAACCTGTATGAAAGCACTTTGAAATCCTAAAACTGTCTGCTTATGGGGTTTTTGGTTCACCTAATAAATGGATTCTTGTCATGAAAAAAGAGGTTTTACTTAACTGAAAGGACCACTCAATTCCAAATTCAGGTCAGAGCCTCAGTTTGAGCTTCCCCTGAATATACAGCAAACTTACAAAGGCCGCTGATACACACTTTCTATTAATTTGAAAACACTGTGTGCATTGCTTTGGGATGTCTGCCTGCTGATGGAGAGCCATAGACACTATGGAAATACCCCTAATGATGGCATTTTCCATAGCTGTCACTTTCACATGCTGTTGCAAGCTCTTCAGCTGAGCAAGTGGACTTCCGATCTGATTAATTAAAGCTTAAGAACTGAATATGTTCACAACCTGTCCTGGTCAAAGCGATGTTTTCAGCACCGTGCCGTCGGTGTGCCACCATCCCGCACAGCGGTGGGGTGGGACTCGAGCGCAGAAGTCAGGGCCTTTGTGGCCACGCATCGATGGTGAGGCCACTCAATGCCCGCCAAGGGATTTGGGTTGGGGAGAAGGTTGGGGATTCTCAAAAGGGTGCAAGGCACAGGCTTTGGAAACTGCCTCCCCATCTAACCTGGTCTCACTTGAAAGGAAAAGAGATACTAAGGACAGAGCAGAATTCAACACGAGCAAGGTACGTCTGAAGATCATGTGAGGCTTTTGAAAGAACCCAACGTGATGTTCTCGTGAGCTAATTGCCAAAAATGGGAACTAGACAAAGCATTAAATGGGCACAGCTGTTGGTAGAACCACAGTCAGCAGACAACACTCAAAACAGAGGACCAGTTTCACCAAAAAATCCTCTCTGTGCTTTTCAGGCTTTTTTACCAGCACCTTAGGGTGCAGGATGAGAAAGAAAAGGTATAAAGTGTTTGAATGAGGCCATTCTGGAAAGGATTCTTTGCCAATGAGAAATTCACTCCCCTTTCTCATGCTGGATTTGCACAGAATATCGAGTGCCTGCTAAAAATAAATGCATACTCCTTAATGTTCACCCCAGTCTTTACAGCAGTCCCTGGCTAATGAACCAGCCACTGTTACAGGCGGGTGAGTTTCATGCATTGATTGCCTTAGTGCCTCATACTAAGTAAAAAGGACGTTAATAATCTTATTATTACAGAAACATCATGGAAACTCATAAATATAGATTCAACAGTTAACATCACAAATCTGTGAAAACCCTTTTTTCAGCACAGTATGGGCAGAGTTATGCTGCCAGAAAAAAGAAGTGGGGAAAAAGTATGTATAAATTATTCTATAGGTTTGACCACTTTTTATATTTACAAAACATGCACTAATACCTTACAGATTTTGTGTTCTGTAACCATTAGCAAAACAGCCTCCTACAACCCTCTGGTGAGGGTGCATTGAGCCAGGCTGGTAAATCTTGGTTTAGTGTATATAGCTCATGCAGGTTTCCTTTTCACTGTCAGGTTAGCAGATCGAGTGTTACTCTTAGAATGAGATTTTATTTCCTTGCATTCTGTTTAGCATTCCAAATTTGCTTTCTGCCTGTATCTCAGGATCTCAAGCAAACATCAGTGTTTTGTGTTTGCAGTTGTCACCTAAAGTAGCCATAGAAAGCGATTAGCTTCCCCACAAATACCCAGGCTCAGAAAGGACTGCAAAATAAAAACACAGCAGAAGAGGGATCTTTACTCTCTATTCTGTTTAAAAGGAAATGTGACATTGATATTTGAGGGGAAAAATAATTTTCTTTCCTCAAATAACTGAAAACCAAATACAGATAAAGTAGATTTAGATTTCTGTTCAAGCAAATATTCGAGGACCTGATTAGTGACGTTTATAATGTTCCCGTTATCTGTGCTTATATGTGTATATATACGTATTTGCTGTAAAAAGATATTTCTATTAATATTAGGTGAGAGAACGCCATCCATTACCCTGTTACAAGAACACAAATAAATAATAGCTGTCTGCAACACTGGTGTCAGCATCTTTATTACAGGTGCTGATTTGGGCTAGATGATTTCCAAACTCTTCGGAAGGAGAGACTCATTTCTATTCTGAGAAGCTCCCAGACAGGGGACCGTCACACAAATGGACAGAGACTAGGGACAGCCAAAAATTTCCACCTATGTGAACTCCCTGCACCACAGAAAGGCTTGCAGGGAGAAATGTTTTTAAAGAGCTTCAGAAATAAAGCACAGACAGGAAAGAGGCTTTGCATTGTGAGAAAAAAGATCACCAACAGGAGAGCTGAAAGCTCAAAAGGAATTTAGCCTCCAAGCAAGTCCAACCAAAACATTTGCTTAGAGTCTTATCACACCACTCTGCAGTTGGATCACCTAAACTAATACCATATCCTTAAAATATTTATAGATGATGGACTGTCTACAAATTTAGTAGCAGTGGTTTCACTGAGAAATGATCTGTGATTTTTCTCTGTACAGCAACATTGGCAATTTCAAATCTGTTATCTCACAACCTACCTCAATCTTATTTTTTTTTTTCTCTCTTGTCAAACAAATGCTTTCCAAATCTCTGTGGGATAAATATGGTGATTATTTAACATGTTTTGCAATCCACTGAGGTTTAAACATGTCAGCTCATCTAGGAATGGGTACTATATATTTTACAGCCCTGTTTTGGGAGAAAATCCTACATCTTGAAGAAAAGAAACAAAGACCTTCCTTTTCTGATTTGTGTGGGTGTTGTTTGGGTTTTATTTTCTTTTCTTTTGTCTTTCCCAGAAAGATGGTTGCTGCTTGAGAGGCACCAATCAGTAAAGAAGACTGAAAGTAGTTAGTCTTGGTGGAGGTGAACTGTACGGTTAGAGGGCAGAAAAGGAGGTCAGAGGTATTATGATCAATACAATATTGCACAGGAATTGCCACAGCGGACACCTCATGCCTACTTTGTGTGAGCACTTATAAATACCTGTCTGTATCGCCAATCCCTGGCTCAGCTGAAAAAGGTTCTGTATCTTTGACGTGAGGCAAGAAGATCTCCATCCCCGCAGTTCTACTGAGATTACTCAGCTGTGAACAGATAACTCGATACAAAGAAGAGGAAGAAAAAGCAAGGAAAAAAGTAGAAGCAGACAATTTCATAGAGCCCAAACCAGACAAGACTCTCTCTGATGACCAAGGGAAAAGCTTTGATAAACGGTAGGGCAGCTCCTCAAATCCAGGTCTCTGAAAGTGGGGGTGGAACACTGCAGGAAATAATATGAGAGTCCCTGCTGTGGGAGTCAAGGGAGACAGGGAAAATAGTTCAGGTAATAAAAAAAATGTTAATATTACAAGAGTGGAATGCATCTGAGTATAATTCCAGACTTTTAAGTTCAGTTTTCAAATCTTGGAGAAAGAAAGAGGCAGCCTGCTGCCATCTCACTAGTTTGTCACATTGGGTTTAAGGTGTGGAATATGGAATAAATCAAAACTTTTTTTTTTTTTTTTGGAACATGGTACAAAGAAATGCATTAATAATACACGAAAAAATCTTCATCACGTTGGTGTGCATCAGTGGAAACACTATTTTAAAGAAACTACGAGCAACACATGAAAAGATTTGACCTAGGTTTCACTTCTGATGTGCCAGGGTGGGGGCAAGGCGAGCATTTCCCTTACCTACTGATGTGTTACATCTGTGACTTCCCACTTGGGTAGAGAAGTTGGGTTCCCAAAGCAGGGATGATTTTTTTTCCCTACAAGCAAGCAAGGAAGTTTGAATCCTCTGAGCCATCCCCTCTAAGTGCGTTCAAGAGGAACAGAGAGAGAAATAAAACAAAACCTCACAGTTAGCTGGTAGCTGCCATGCCTTTTCTTCCTCTGCATGCTGAATGTTTAAGTGTCTAAAGACTCTGATGTTTGCTGGGAACAGCAGTCGTATTTGTGCTCAGCTCGGCGCCAGTGCAGACATGGGACACGTGCACATGCCTACATCCTGTGCCTTTCTAAATGCTTGTGATTCCCTTCCCTTTAGCTTCCAGATATACACTTTAAAAAAAAAAAATTATAAGTTATTCTGATTAAAAGTATACAATTTCTATTTATGGAAGAGCATAGCTGCAATAAATATTTGTTTCTAAGCTAGCTGAATCTATCTGAAATCACAGTGTGGGAAAGATCAAAGGGAAGACAAGATAAACACAAAAATGTTATTTGTGATTTGGATTGTGGTAGCACCCAAATGCTCCACACAAAAATGAGGCCTCCTGCAGTCAATGCTGTACAGACAAAAAGTGGAATTTTCTTGTCTTCTGAATCACCAGCAGTGTCAATAGGCAAATTGAACCCAAGGGGGAAGAAAACATTATTTCTGTTAGTGACCAGAATGAGGAAATGCTCATTTTACCAGGGCATCTCTGGTTAACTTGGTTTGCAAGAGCTGTGGGCACCCTCAGGACAGCTGGTGACACGATGACAAGAGATACCTGGGTTCTGCCACCTCTGTGGGGCTCTCTGTCCAGGAGGGAACCCTTTGGAGCCCTTGTGCTTCAGGAAAACAAGAGCTTTGGTTCCACCAGCTGTTCCGTGAGCTCCCTGCGCTCTCAGGGCTGGTCAAACATCATCAGACCAGACAATTTCCTGCACTTAGTGCCACTTGGTGGACAGAGGGAGCGAACAATGGATGTGACTGTGCTGCCCCACTGACAATCCTGCCCAACACATGCTGGAGGACACCTCAGCTGTGCCTGGACAGAGGGGGACGGTGAGTGCTCTGCATCCTGCGCTGCATGTCCTGCCAGGCGGGGGAACCCCATCTGACAGCCCTCCAGGGCTCTTTGCATGCATTTCATTCCTCTCTCCCAACACACTGCCACACCCTCCTCGACCCAGATGTTCAGGTGGAGAGTATGAGAATGAGGGACTTCGCTGCTCCAGCAGACAGTCGATGCTCTCCCTATATATGCCTTCGGCTTGTCATCACCATCTTCATTTGTAGTTTTGTGAACTACTTTTAACTTATTTAATAGACTCTTACAATAAGAAAAAAGGCCCTAAGGAAAGAGAATAAAAGTTGTTACTTTGCTAAGACCTTGCCTGGCAAATTTCAACTCAAAAACCCCAGAGAATGCAGAAGAGATTAATGAAAATGCTGAGAATCACCATAATAATTCCAACTACCAGCACCAGTGTCAGCAGGCTCAGCAGGGCCTGTCATTAGAAAGCCCCCTTTTAAATGGGTGTCCCTCCTATTAGTTAAATTATCTACACTGTGGCGAAGAATATTCCAAGGTGACAGAAATCGGAACAGTACAGACTGCTAAAAATGAAAATCAGATAATTGCTCATAAATTACTTCTGGGGTCTTTCAAGATCTTTCGGTCTTGCTGACTGAAAGGCAAGTCATTTGGAATGCAACAATTAAAATAAAAGCTGCAACATACAGGAAATGTGGTTGGAAGGAAGATATTAAGAGATGTATTGTACCTGCATAAATTATCATCTGGTTTTTGATAGCATCCTTTTATTCTCCTTAAAAACCAAGTAGACATGAGAACCCTGGCATGGAAAGCAACTCTGGCTCCAGTTCCCAGTCTCTTCCCTGGATCTTCCAGGCATATTCCAGCCAGGGGTAAAAAAGATCTGGATATGACTGTCCTTTCTGACACTTTTTCCCCAGTGCTGTGTCTGTGTAATGCTCAGTGACACCCACCCCTGACACTGGGGACCAGCAGGTCTTCAAGGGTGGCACAGCAGCCCTCAGATCCCCCCGTGACTTCAGCCCCTTCAGAGAACGGGGACTGCCCTGCTTACATGAATTGAACTGAAAACCCCAAATTTCCTCCCTTGGGATGGGACCTCAAGAATTAACCAGGAAATATTTTAAACAGAAGGCCTTTTCCTAATTCTCCTAATTTGCCACATCTGAGGGTAAAATTAATGTCAATTGATGTTCAGCAGAGCCATCTCTATATTAGCTTTTTTCAGTAGTTTTAGATGAAAGTTGCTGAGAGACGGAAGGGGTGCTCTGATGAGCTGAAGGTCAAGACATCCTCACCTCTTCAGCTGTATTCTCTCCTCTTCTTCTGATCATCCCACACAGCTATCAACTGTTTGGAGGAGGATAGCCATGCAGCTCCAGAAAATGTCTGTTAAAAATCCATTTGACACTCATTTACTGCTGATCATGTTTGGTCTAAAAACATTAAGAAACTATTTCACCCCTCTTGGCATTTATTGGACTACGTGGAGATATTTTTTCAGACTTCACTTGTTGGTTTTTTTTAAAGGCAAACTGTATTTTGTTAGTTGCCCAGAGGATTTCATGCTTGGGCTACTCTATAAATAAGACTTATTATTCCCCAGTGACAAATGCAGTTTCTTTCTCAGAAGTTCCATAATAACTCATGTGGGATAAACAGGGGTTTTCTGATGGTGTTATGTTTCGTAATTAAGCTGGAGACACTTCCTGCTATAAGAAGGAGAGACAGCCAATTTTTAAACCACCTTTTAATTGCTGAAGCCAACAAATCTTCTGCCCATGAGTTACAGCTGGGTGGTGAGAATGGGATGACATCAGTCACCAACTGTGATTCTCTGTGGTTCCCCAGAGAAAAAAAATTGGTTCTCCCAATCCAATTTATAGCTAAGAGGAGGTAGGGGAAGCTGTAAAATCCACCAGGCTTGCATTACTGGCTGGCACTGTTATCCTAATCTCAGTAAGGCCAAGGACTGTACAAGCAGCTGAAATTCCCTGTGGTGTTCTAGACGAGGCAGGAGAAATTCTGCAGGACCACTGCAGCATGGACAATACCATCTGTTTCTGGGAAGGAAAATACAGGATTTTTATCTTCAGAGCTGCTTCTCTGCACTTTTTGCCAAAAATAAATTAACCCATGAACATAGAACAAATGTACATATATTACAGGGCTCCTTTCATGAATAAAGGATGCCAGGTCACCTAACCTACATCCAAATAAGCAGCACAGGAAGGGAGAGAGGAGAAGTGAAGGTAATTTGACATTACGGCAGGGAAGAGACAGAGGTTTACGCATAGCTGAATCATCCAACAACCCAATCTGCCAGAAAATAGCAAATATCACACAATTTCACGTGATTTTCATCAGTCTGTCCCCTGCCCTAGCACTGCTGGAATGTTCTCTAGCTAGATCTCAGAGACGTTTCATAGTGGAGGCATCGCAGCCTCCTGGCACAGCCCCTTCCAGCATCCATCTCGCTCCAAAGCTGGACCTCAGCATAAAGGAAAGGAAAGGGGTGACTTTTCCAGTTATGACATCACTTCCCCACAAATAATGCTTTTCCCGTCACCTAAACCTCCCTTAACACCTGATGGCTTAATACATGTTCAGAATTTCCATTACAGTGGGTCTTTACCATTCTCCCTGCTTTTTAGGCTCAGAAAATACGTTGCATAAGATTCAGGGCATGCAGGTGGGAGTGTTCCTGCAGCCTGACCTTTCTGTAATCTGTAATTCTCAGTGGCCATGGTTTCACCTTTATCTGGAAACTTATAGGAAAAAATCTCTTTTGGAACAACAAGAAAAAGACTGATTAAATGCCTATCATCTTCTGGGATGGTTATCCCTCAGTGAATGCCTGAAATCAGCAGTCAAGAACAAATAAAGAGCTCACTCTCCTATTTTATGACTAGATCTCAGCGTTACACTGAAATGAAGTCAGTTGTCCTCAGTGGCATCTGGGCCCTTTGGAGTTTGACACAAAAGGCACTGTGGATCTGGTGCTCAGAGGTACCACTGAGGTGCTTGTCTGCAGCTCTCATGTAAGCTCCTCTTAGTCATGTTTAGGGGTCAGAGTTCCTATGTTTAGGGGCCAGGGCTCCCAGCTGAATGCACTGAGATGGACCGTGTGTTGGCAGTATGTATGAAGCATGTGTGTGCAGCCCAGAGGAGATCAGATTTATTTGTAGGCAGGAGAACTTTGAAGTCTCCCTGTGCAGGCACCCACTAGAGAGCAGATGGAGATCAGGCTGCAGAGTTGGTATTTCAAAGGTCTCAGCTCCTGCGCTGCCAGTTTCACGTGTTCCTCTTAAATTTCCCTGCTCCTTTACCTCTCCGCTTCTATATACTTACTGTTGAAAAATATTTACATGAAAAATGTTCTAAAGGGAGAGAGGTTAGCAAAACTGTCAACTGGGCTAAAAATATTAAGCAAACCTTTTCCAGCCTCCATGAAGTAATAGATTTCTAATGCTGCTTACTCAGGACTTCTAGCAGGCTGCTGTACTCACAGGAGGGTGTTTTCTTAGCTTATTTTATGCATCAGTTTCATGTAGAATATTTGTTTGCTTCTGTGAGTGAAAAACATATATTTTCTGATGGAGATTGCTTACCTCAAGGAAAAACTAAGTGTAGATCTTCAGCCTGGAGAACAATAACTTTTTGTGCAATTTAGGTAGCAAATCACAAAATCATAGAATCATAATTACCATGATGGAAGGGGATATTAAGGATGTGGTGCAGCCTTGCTTGGCAAAACACAGTCTAGACGACATGACCCAGGATCCTGTCCAGCTGAATCTGAAACTGCTCCAGTGTTGGGGTATACAAATGTCAAACCATATCTACTCTTGAGGAGTTTATTCAAGCTGGAGCAGATACATCCTCAACAAAGACTGTGAAAATGCATTGACATTGAGGGTGGACTCACATCTTGATACCTGAACGTGTATTAGACCAGGTCTGAGTGCTCCATTCACGTGCCTTTTTTCAGTGGTAGACCTCTACATTGTTCTCTCTCTCCTTGGCCACAGCTTTGTTTTCCTTCACCAGGAGCAGGATCTCTGCCTCTGCAGGTAGGCATCCAGCCACATAAACCTCTGTATCTGAGACAGATGCACTGTCTGTCCCAGTACAACTGGGACTGCTTCGACAGCTCTCCTACAAGGTGTTCCTATGGTTTTTGACCTACACTGCCTCTGCCCAACTGATCAGGGCTCACCCCCACACCTGAATGAACTGGACCGTATTTTTGGTGAAGAAAGAGGGAAGATAGAGGAATGGGTACCCTGCTGTGCTGGCTGACAGAGGACAGAATGAATAGAGGGAAGAGGGAGGAAGTCAAGCTGCCAAACGCAGCTGCAGCGTGTGACATTGGGACAGACAGCACAGAGGGGACAAGTACACATGGATGGAGCAAATTATGCAGTTTGTTTACTCTGCAGTGATGAAAGAGAAAGGTCAGCTTCTATACACCCTGGCTCATAGGCTGGCATATATGATTCATATATATGTATTTAAAGTCTTCTATATCTCTCTGGCTCAGGCTGCCACTCATTTCTAGTCTTCTAACAAGCAGGCTTTTGAACAGCATTCACGCTCACTTTTTAAGTTTCGAAAGAAGCATCTCTTGCTGTAGAGGCTGCTGCTAATGAGAGATGAGGCAGAGTGAGGAGACAGCACTACTCCAGGTCGTCTCTGTGTTGTGCCATCCTGTGCTGTGTGAGCAGATGATAGCAGTGCTCTCCACTGCTCTGGCTGCACCATGTGGGTCAGAGTCTGTGTTAGCACACAAGTAACCATTAACCTGGCCTTTGCAACCGGCTTCCAAAAACATCTGTGAGCATTCACCTTTTGTTCTGACTATAACAGTTGCATTCAAGAAAATGTCAGTGAGCAACGAGATAGGGTTCACTAGGACAGGAGTCACAGAAAAGCAAAGTCATGGCAACACAGAATTCATCCCAATCTGGGCAAATAAAGAAACTCCCTCTCACTGCCTTGTCTGTGCAAAGGGAGCTGTGTTTCAAGTCACAGTCACAGCAAGGGGCTGCGGCCATGAAACCCCGCAGCTCTTCCCACCACTGGGCACACACCTGACAGCTGTGTGGTGGGAACTGCAGGTTTCTCTGGTCTGCAGTGGGAAAACCTATTGAAATGGGTGCTCAGCATCTCTTAGCCCTTGGTCCTTCGGGATTTTAGTCACAAAGCAGACGAGTAACTCCTCTCTCTACATCTTTAGAGTCAATGCTAGAGGTACTTGAAATATTGAAGTCTGAAAAGAAGGTATCCTAGTTTGTACCTGAAAGGTACCATTTAATGATTCACAAAATACAAGATTGAGAACAGTGTATGCACAGTTTTATATTAATAATGTAGCAGAGCTGCCTGACCAGATGTGTGGGATGGTCCCAGCAGAAGTTTTGTCTGCTCCTATGACTGCATCAGCTCCCCTCCGCTCTTTTCAAAGACCAAATACATTTCTCTTTAACGTGGCTGCAAAAGTTGGGAACATAGGCTGAAGTAGCAGTTACCTGCAAGTCAATGCTGCTGTCAGGGTATATGACATAAGAATGTCTCCAAACCTGCCTCAGTTCCACCAATGCATAATTTCTGACTAGTAAGAACCCCACAGAAATACAGAGAGTCATGATGCCTCTTCTCCTCCTTTTTTTTTGCAAAAACATCTTTATAAGAAATTTCCCCACACTTGGAACATCAGTTCAATATCAGCAGAAGATAAAACCAGTGATTCAACAACATCTTAATGGGAGATTCCCCCACCTTTGGAAGGCATCAGAGGAAAAACTCTACCCACACCTGATATGATTTTGAATTACTGTGTCCCTGAATATAAAAAATGATGTCTACATAGTCTCACAGAGACACGAAAAATAGAAGGAAATATGACTCTTGCTCAGTTAAAATTTTTTGAAAACCTACAAGTGCTCTTTGCCAGCTGTCTCTTTCTCAGCACAAGGCTTCAGGGGCTGGGCAGAGCACTGCTTGGTGAAATGGATGTACTAAACATTGAGCAAAACCCCTTCTCATTTACGGGTCTCCTACCTTCCTCAGGCTTACATCAGGGATCTGTTCCACCTGCGGTACAGAGCTGTGCAATTCGTACACCCTCCTCTGCCTTAAAATTCCCAAGCTGCACAGTACAAGCAAGGAAGCAATAAAAGACATGGTGCACAGACAAGGCTTACAGCCTGCACTCTAGCTCTGATGCTGTAAAAAATGCCTAGCTGAAACAAAGATCTAAGTTCCACATCATTTATTTAACTTTCAAACATCATATCCTAGGTTTTACAGTGATGGGCACTACAGAAAACACAATGAGAAATAGATGGGTAATTATGGTGGTGGTTTTGACTTTTACCATCATCTAAAACTGTAGTAAAGTCAGAAGACACAGGTTTATGCCTCTTGAGATACGTGTTTAAATTGAGTTTGTGTCATAAGTGATCTGAATGTAATGGTCACAGTTTGACTCCAAACCAGTCTTAGATAAGTGACAACGATTCAGAATTAGGCACAATTTTCTGTATCAGAGCACGTGTTCTGCACGGTTTGGTACAAATCAGTGTGACTGGCAGCACACTCGGGACTAGGAGAGAACAAGAAACTTAATTTCTGAGAGAAAGTTGTGACACGTGTGGGATGCTCCTCGGGGAACTGCCCAGAGCCTGCCTGCTCCTGAGCCTGCAGCCCCCGTGCCGAGCGCTGCAGTTTGAGAGAGGCACCGCTCCGTTTGGGAGGAGAGGAAGGGGCAGACAGAAGAAGCTGGTGGGAAAAAAAAAAATGTTATGAGAACAAAACAGACATGAAAGGTGTTTTAAATGGCACGTATGTATAGATCACAGGGGAACTTTGAAATGCTCGATTAAGTATTGAAGTAGCCATCACACAGTCCATGACCCCTGACTGTTACAGAAGCCCCATGCAGGCAGGTACCGCTCGGGCTGCAGCATCCTTTGATGTCCAGGTACACGGCAAGAGCGTGAGCCACGGCGCGGCGAGGGACCGGACACGGCGACCCAGCCCCGGCACGGGGTCAGCGCCGGGCAAGCCCGCCGGCTGCGGTGTCGGGCTGCGCTTCTTCCCGGGAACGCTTGTGCCCTCCAGCGAGGGTGGCCCTGGCTCCGCAGGGGTGTGACCCGGGCACACGGACCCGCGTGGGGACGGCTCAGCAGCCTGCGTGGCCCCACGGGGACGCTCCAAGGCCGCGATGTCCCCCAGGGTCGCCGGAGGATGCCGGTGCAGCCGAAAGGCGCGGCGGGGTGGGAGGGGTTCCCAGGCGGGGGTGCGGTGTGGGGCATCCCCGGGTGGCAGTGTCCCCGCGTGGGGCCGCCTGTCCCCCGTGTCCCCGCGGCGCGCGAGCCACGAGAGGGCACTGAAACACAACCGAAGCGATGGAGCGCGCTCCGCTCCTGCGCCAGACCGCGGGCTCCGGCTGTGCCACCGCCTTCCCTCTCATTACAGCTTTAGACAAAATTCCAGAACAAAGGATCAACACGAGGATGGGCTCATTGCGCCGCGTTCCAACTGTCCCTTACTGGGTCCGAAACAGAGCCGGGGTGGGTAAATACCCGACAATGAAACGCTTTGTGCACCGGGAGCTCGTAAGATGAAATGAGACTTTCTGTTGCAGTTGTTTGTTAGGCTAAAATAATAATTGTATCGAAATTCATGCACGGCTGTTCGGTGTGCTCTGGGAATCTGCATTGACATGTATGGAGTGCCCGTCATCGCTGTATTGGTGGGCTTTATCTGCACAATCAGTTAAGCTTAGTATATTTTAATTGAAATTCTTTCAGTCTTTCAGCTGTTACTTCCTCCTTCAGATTATCATTCATATTATAGCTGCATTTCATGCTTATCCTATCCTGAGTGATTAAAAGAATTGTTCTGCCATTATTTTTAATGCTTCCCTCACTTTCACAATCACTTTTTATTATAAACTCTTGCTGTTATGAGGGAATTTGGTGCAAATCAGTTCACACCTTTTTGTTAACTAGAAACCAGATGTAAGAAACCCCAGCGTTAAAAACATGCAGAACTGAATGACTGTCATTCTTGATAACGGAAAATATGCCACTAAGTTAATATGAAATATTTTAAAATGTAACTGGAATATGCAAGATGTAAGTACTGAAATAATTTTAGCAAAATATACCCTTAAAATTTCCAGGAGACAACCAAAAATCGAAAAAGGAATGAAAAGAGAGCCTGTTACTGTCCTGTTTTTACCCAACACATTTTATTTTACTACATGTAAATGAAAATTTTTGTTGAGTATTCTTAGCTAATCTTGCTGTGAGAAAAAAAAAGGAAAAAGAAAATTAGGAGACTTACAGGTTTCTCGTATGAAAGAAAAATGTTAAAATTGAATTTATTTAAGGAGGAGAGATCTTGATTTGCATTTCTCCAATAAATCAAAATATTGACTTAGTTAAAAAATAATTTCTGCAGATAGTTATATCAATTAATACTCTCTTAGGTTTGCATTTTTTACTGAAACCCCTGAAAATGTGTTTTTAAATCTCTATTTGATATTTTTTGTCTCTCACCTCACCTCACCGATAAGGCACTATTTTCAGTTTAAGTCTTGGTGCTGAAAGCTGCGATCCTGAACAGCCTGCATTCCCAACCTCTGTTAGAAACAAAAGAGACAGGATGTAGAGGGAAGCTCAGAGAGAGGAATAGTGCTGGAGTTTGATTTTTCTTCAGTGGGAAGCATGACATAAGTGAGAAGAATTAGCGTGAATACAGTTTTGGAGGACAGCAGACCACATCCAGTGCTGACAAGGGAGAGGACTTAACCTAATAGTTTGTTTCATGGCCACGAGGCTCAGTAACATCCACCACATTCCACCTGAACGAGGCATTTGTTTCAATTTCTGAGAGCTAAATTCTTACCAGTCGTAACAGCGTCATTCTGGCACTCAGTGTGGACCTGCGCCTTCCCTTAGGAGCTGCAGGGGCCCTGGGAGCGAAGCTGTGCCGAGGAACCCGTGGCCACCTGCTCGGCAGCATTGCAGGGAACTTTGCCATTTGTTTGCCAGACCTTTAGACCTCAGGAGTTTTTATACCTCTAAATCCTGGTCACTTATGTGAGTCTTTCTATGCCAGTATGGTAAGGGGAAAAAAAACCAAACAACTTTTTCTAAGAATATGTACTGCCTGGTGATGGTTTCCTAAGGAAAAAGCAGGTTTTCCTCTCTTGCGCTGTATTTCAGAAAACTTGTACCAAGGGACACCTTTTCATGGTTTACACCTAGGCTTTGACAAATTTTTTCTTGTGCTTCCAAGCAACTGATTTGCATCCACAATGTTTCTCAAAATATAGAAGAAATACTTAAACAAGTAGGGAAAATACCTGCATATATCATAGCAGAATATATTTTATATGATTCTATTATATATCTGTATTTGTATGCATGCATGGAAATTCTGCATACTGCAGAGGAACAGCACACTGGAAATGCACCCCAGTTTACTTTAGTAAATTCCTGGTTGCACTGACTAAGGAGAGTACAAGACTTGTCTGGCTCCTGGGCAGATGTCCTGTCTGTAGCACGCTCTGTATTTTCCAGCTTTGAATCTCCCATGTCCCATAAAGTCTTTGCAAATATTTCCTATTGTTCAGTGCAGCATCTCGCGGTGCAGGGAGAGCTGATCTCCTGAGCGATTTCCTCCCACTGGGCTACCCAGCGAGGCAAACCTGACATCAGCACCCCCATCTACACTCTCTTCTCTCCTGCAGCACTGGGGCACACACGCAGCAATCTTCTGCCCGCTGGGAGCAAGCTCCAGCCCAGCAGTGCTCCAGACACAGCCTCCTTCGGAGAGGGGGGCAGAAAAATATCTCTTCAAATTCACAAGGAAAATTCGACTTCCTCCCCCACATTCTTTTTTTTTTCCCCATTCTTGTAAATGTCAGACTCCTACACAGTTTCTTTGAAAGTTCGAACAGTTAGTTAGATCAGTCTGGAAGCAAAACAAACCACAGCACATTTCACCTTTTGGAGAACTTTCCAGGAGACAACATGCATTTCAGAGCGGTGACGATTCGCTGTTTAGCTCTCTGGGGTTGGGGTGTAGACCTAAAAATTCAAAACATTTTTTTGTACATCTGTGTTGAATCAGGGCTTATTTCTGATTAAGGTGGCTGAATTTTTAATATTAAATTCTTTTCTAAATTGATCACTTGTATTTAAGGACATCACATGGAAATGTAGTTCTGCTCTAACACTGTTCACTCTGCTTAGGATCCAAGTTAACTGGGTTGGAAGGTTTCTGATTTTTCCTTCAGCTGTATTTTGCCCGAGGTACAGCCCGTGACAACAGAGCATAGGCTCTTTGACCTACTCGTGGCATTTTCTTCTCTGCACATGAAAGAATGAGCATCACTGGGAGAGCTCAGGCTGCTGCTCTTTCCCCTGTCCTGGTGCTTGATGGGAAGTTCATCTCCGCTCGCTCTCCTGCTTGTGGGAGGCTGGGTGCTGGAGCATCTCAGGCTGATGGTGTATGAGGCACAGCTGAGACAGGCTTCCCAGGCAATAAAGGGCTATGGGAGATACTGGTCTGGTTTTGAACCCTGAGCTTTGAAGAGGAGTTTCTTCTGTTCTATCTTGCACTGAGAACTTAGCCAGAACAGTGAGATCAACACATAAGTACTGTGAAAAGTAGTGGATGCAGTGCAGTCATCCCCAGCACACTTTGTAGGGGGTCCATAAGCAGCCAAATGCACCCAAACACAGGGCATAAATAAAGGGGAACAGAGCAGAGAAACAGGTTTGAGTCTTTAGTCCACCTGGTAACAAGAGTAGCTTGTGTTTCCCTGTCCTCCATTCCCAAGAGCAGCATCAATCTGGGGCTGAACCAGCAGTTAACAGTCTGCCAAAATCATCTGTGGTGAGCACTGGTTTTGTGTGTGTGTCATCACCCTGGCAGCATCAGCCAGGAGGGTCCCTGACATTTTGGGGGTGCACGGGTGGACACTGTTGTGCTAAAGAAAGAGACGTAATGAGCAGCAGTGGATCTGAAAGGCCCAGATCATGATGCACGGCTGAGGCAGACAAGGCTGCTGGCTTGCACATCATACAGGCTGTGGGAAGTGCACAGCATGATGCTCCAAGCAGAGTTTTCTGACTGCTAAATGTGGGTTAGCCTGTTTATTCCATATCCAGGAGCCAGCAGGATACTGTCCAGGCAGCAGGCAGGGCAGCAGGCTCACAGAGTCCAACCCAGGAAAGAGAGAGGGCAGCAACAGCGTGTCCAGGGGAGTGCAGAGGGCAGAAAAAGGTCCTGCCTCCCAAGACAAGGGAAACCACTCAATTTGTAACTGAAGAGGGCTCGACAGTGGTTTGGATTCCCCAGAACTTGTCACGGAACAGTGTGACTCCCATTCCCCTGGATCAGGGCTACACAGCAGCTGGCTGAGGAAGCAGGGTGGGGGAACAGGAACACCACTGCCCGTCTGTGGGACCTCCGCAGCCAGGGTGGCTGTGGCTGGAGTTTATGGCACAGGTTTTAAATATGCTGTGCCAAGGTGAATTGTGCTCCTACCAAGTTTCAACAACTCAGCTTGTGGCTGGGGAGTTAGGGCACGGGTGGGGCCTGGCAGCAGAGATGTGGCATGTTTGAGAGAAAAGCTGCCTTCTGGCAGAACCACTCGGATTGCCTGGGATGATGGGATGGTGGGAGATGTGTGGCAGGGACGTAAATCACATCTGCACAACGCTGGTGATCACGATATACCACAAGTGATCTCTGGCAGCTCTGTTTGCCTGGAGATGGCAGCTGAGTCCATCTCCACAATGTTTTCGGACTGTTTCATGCCTGCTGTTTGTATGCGCTGAGGTAATGAAGAATTTTAATATTTAGGTTTTTTTAAAGGAATGCATCACAAACCTTAACAACCTAAAAAATATTGTGATTTCTCTATCTGGGGCCACTGGATTTACCTACTCCATGTCAAACTTAATCCCCCATCTTCATCCATCAGGCAAGAGGAACGGCCAAGGACACTCTTCTCGTAGCCCCAAGACTAATTCTGTGACAGCCTAATAATTTGCCTTATCTCCTAGCTCTCCAACCAGAATCCCCTCATCTCTGAATTAAAGAGATGACAGAAGCACCAAAAAAAAGGTTCCTTCCATAACAACTGTGACTTCAGAATAAGTGATCTCTTCTCAATATTAGCAACACAGAAACACTCTTGTTACCAAGCTCAACTCTGTGTACAGTCTGTGTATAACCTTTTAAACAGCTTTTGCTCTAAAACACAAGTCTGTGTTTGCTGTAACAGGAGCATTTCATTCCTCACAGTAGAATAAAAGAGTTTTCTGAAAGAGAAAGGGCATTGCAAGTCCCTGCTTTGTGCTCTGAATTCTTTTCCAGCATCTTCCTTTTAATACATCGCAAAAGGGGGGAGAGAAGAAAAAAAACACATTAAAAAAAAAAGTGTTTTAGAGTGTTTTCCCAAGAAATATCACACACTGAATTGAAACACCTTATCTACAAGGAGGTCCTGGTGGCAAGTGTAGAAGCAACACAGGAAAAAAATCAATACAGCCTGCAGAGATTAAAAACGTACTGGAAAAACGTAAGGAAAATGTAACAATTAATGCCAGTTGTACATATAATGCGTGAAAACAAAGCGGAGAGGCATTAGTCTCTACACACAGATCTATTGGATAGGTAATGCTTTTATCTCAACTTGAAAATGGAAGCTTTATTAGACTGCTTCCCATCAGGAGGCATCATACCAAGAACAGTGTAAGGCTCTAACTAGCTGAAAGCCTCTTCCCCCCACACCTTCCATCCCAAGCATTTTGCATACCCCTGAAATTCAAACGGCTCAACCTCAGACTGAGGTGGTGTCAAACCAGGGCTCAAATTTACCAGCCTGGATGAAACCACCCACTCCCCCTCCAGTGCAAGGCAGGAAGCAGCTGACCAAGATGCCTTTCAATAGGTGGGAGTATTTTGCCCGCAATTTTAAAAGCCCGTCCATGAAGTTGCAGCTAGAGATTGTCTTATTATTATATTGCATCATGCTGTATCACCTATTAATATATGCCTGACTTGAATAAAATGTCCTACACAAGTTTTAACTGTGGGGGGTTTTGTAATTAGGGTGCTCAGGCACAAAAATCAGGAAGATATTTAAGATGTGGCTCAGTTGAATGATTACTCAAAACTCCCTTCATCAGCTTTTCATTCATACAATAATTAGACCAAATTTTATCATTTTACCCAGTATCTTGAGTGTAAACCCCAAGAAAAGGCACTCAACAGCTCTTTCTCCTAATGTTAGAATACACTCCTAATGTTAAAATACATTTTGAAGTCTAAGTAGAATATCCGCATCCTCAGTTTTTTGGATCAGGAACAATAAAGAGGAATATCCTCCTTCTTATAACACTCACCATAACACAAATTTCAATAAAATTATACAAGACTCACAGCAGGACTATAGATAAGGCTAAGCATCAGATAGATGACAATACTGGAAAAATACCACTTTAACCTTCCTTCTGCTGCCTTCACATCAAAATAAATCAAGGTTTACAAGTTTACTTTTAAACCCCAGAAGCCATGACTTATGATTTACTCATCCCCTTTCTGACGCCAGTGAGTAGAGAGGCAGGGACAGGGTCACACGAGTGCTGGTGGGATGGACACCTGGTGCTACTTCAAGGCAGTAAAAGAGCTAAGCTGACTAAACCGCCTGAGAATCGCCCCAGTGAAGGAACTTTAAGGACTATGAGACCAAAAAACATCCAGGCCTCTAGCTCATGTTTTGCACAATTTACATCCATATACTCCCACCGTACTCTCAGTGTTGCACAGAGGTCAGCAAAGTAGCAGCATCTTTAATGGAAGTCTGTGCTAGACAGACAGAAACAGGAACAGGCAAAGGGAGAGATTTCATGGAGTTGGAAGCTCTGTTTCACATAGATTTCATAAACGGCTCTCGGAGCTAAGCTTGCTTTTTGTGACAGAGGCACCTCCTGCTTTGGCCGGGCTCCCATTTTAGCATCGTATAAATCCAAACGGGTAAAGAACATACTTGGGCACTGGTGTTCCCACTACAGACAGGCTGCTTGCCAGCATGGATAAACAAAAGCACTTTTCATTTATTAGTTACTAGTTTTCATTCAAACTCCCAGAGTGCCGATTCTTTTACTTTGGACCACATCCCGTGCTTCCACTGAAGCCAGTTTAAGATTCTCCTGACCACATTGAGAGCAGATTCATTTGGAAACCATTTGGAAGGCTCAGCTCTGCCATTCTCACACAAGAAGGTGTAAAACAACTTCAGCAGGTAACTCCCGAGGATGACTTTGCACAAGCCAAATTCACAAGATTTTAATGAGCCTTGGATAAGACTAATAGCTTTTTTTCAGTAATGCTGTCCTCTCTCAGCAATAAGTAATAAACATTCCCAACACCCCATGAGGCAAGAAGTCAGAGCTGGGCCTACTTTAAGACATATAAACTGCGGAAAAGCTATTAAGGCTTCATAGCAAACCAATGATCCAGCCAATGCTTGGAGTGCAGGCAGTCCTGGATTTTAATGCACATATGAACCTGTTAGTGCTAAGGTTCAACTTTTTCCTGTCAGTTGTCCTGAGTGTTTACTAAATCCAGATGGCCTGAGGAAATAAATGAGATTAAAAAGAGTCTGTTTCATTCTCACACTTCCCAAAGCCCTCTGCAAAAGTATTGCATTGCTACAGATAAGACATGTACATGCAGGCAATGGTGCAACCATTACAGACATGCTGGGGACTTCTTTTACCTTGTCCTCAACAGAGCTTAAAAGCCTTTAACACTTCCACACCCACAGAGAAAAGGAACATGACATTCTGCCTTTGTTCCTATTGACAAATGCTGCCTATTCTCTGGTTTTCCACTGTACTGCAGCTGTGAAACATTTTCACTGGCCTCTCCATGAGTCCTTCGTTGCTTTCCAAAATGGGAAGGATGGGGGGATCCTAACCTCTTAGAGAGATACAGGAAGGACACACATGGGACATGGACTCTGTAGTGATGGAGAGGTGGCAAGAGGAAGCACTTGAGGTCTGAGAATCCCCACCCACACCAGAGGAAAAAACCCATGGGTTTGGTTAGTCTAGAACTAAAGAAAAAGGCAGAGAGGGCAAAATCTTTCATATGTGAATGGCTGTTATGAAAGAAGAATGAGTAACAACCCTCTGTGTTCCAAAGAGACATATGTTGAGTCTGGGCCACCAGATCCCTGGAGCAGCAGGAAGCTGTGGTGTGCCCTCAGTGGAGCTGTTAGGGAAGATATCAGAAAGGATTTAGGAGTTGCTTAATCCCATCTCCGTGAGGAAGAAGGATTAACCCAGCTCCTGAGGCTGCCCCACAGAGGATGTACAGGGATGAAATGAGCCCAGCTGCTCTTTAGATGTGGTGCAGCAGGAGAGATGGGGGTCTTTGCAGCCCCGGTCTATAAACCAACACCTGGCCATGCCCCACACTGGCCCACAGGAGAATGACATTCAGGTGAGTGTCCTTCAGCAGAGTGCTGACCACACAGAACTGAGCACTGCTGTGCTTCAGGGCACAGCAGAATGGGATGCATAAACACCAGGAAGGCACCAGAGTGCTGGAAGAGTGAGGAAGATGATGCATTCAACTCATTTCATCTCCCACATGGTGTTTGTGGACACGAGCTGGACAAGGAGGTAATCTTTGTATGAAAGATTGGCAAGATCTTGATTTTTCCCTTTTAATAGCTACTCTTTACTAGTAAGTCCTTCTCAGATCGCCTTACCTATGACTCTCATCCTTCTTCATTTTAATCTGATGAAACGTTTCTCTTTGTGTAAGAAAAAGGCGTCAGGTGGAGAGCTTCGTATAGAATGAGAGGAGGGAATCGTGCTTCGGGTAAGGGGTTGTGGCTCGGGGAAGCCCAGATCACTGCCACCAGAGACTGGGATGGGTCTCCTGCTTGCTCCCCACTTCAACTCTCTGCCTGCAAGTCAAAGATAACAGAATTCTTTTCTTTCAGCCGTTTGTCTGGGAAGATTTGGGGTTACTACACATCCAGCAAGAGGTGGCCCAGGCCTCAGCGGAGATGCCGGCGCTTTACCATTGTACAAACAATAGCACCTCTGAGAAGCAAGCCCTTGCTTTGTATATTTACTTCGTTTCTTGTTCAAGCTTTGTTAGGGAACCAAGGCACTTAGGCTGGTTACTAAAATAAAGAAGTACTATAAAAAGAGATCAGCTCTTGCAAGGAAATCCAAGCTGCAGAAACATGAACAAAGATCCACTGAAAGGCAGTGTTAAATAAATACAAATTAATTTTGCATAGTTCCAAAGTCCTTCAGTCAATAAACGCCCATTCTCATTATTATTCAATAACATTTAGCTAATATATTTGGATTTGCAAGGCAAACATTTTCAAACATTTTTCTAAATTAGCACAAATCTTCTGCTTCGTCTTTTCTTCATCTACTGTCAGCGGAGCAAATAATCAGAGAACAAATAGTACTCCGCTTATAAATTCCTCTTGCCAAAGACTCGACCTCTAGAGACTTGACTTCACATTTGCTTTTCTGTAGAATTTAACAAAATTAGTCAAGCGCGATTTGTTGCATGTTTGTCTCTTTTCAAAAGCTCAGAAATGTCTAGCTCCGGTGATTAAAGGAAGAAGGGAGATTTTACTAATAATGTTTAAGTGGAAGGATATTAGAATGCAAGAAATATTTATTAACATCCACCTGTAAGTAAAAGCTTATAAAATTTCATCTTCTGTCAAGGTTGAGGTCATTCCCACTTACTGCCACAAAGTCAAAAAATAGGGAACAAATCCCAGGCTCAGATACCACTGCATCTTCCTGGCTGGGCTGTGAGTAAGATAGGCCAAATATTAAATTTCATAACAGAATAATGCACAAAGCACCTGCACGATATGGCCCTACCCCGAGGCACAGACAAGCCGAGACGATTACATATTATCAAAAACTCGTCCTTTCTCCTCTTTCTCCTTACAGCCAGAGAAACATATTCTGGCTGAACCATTTGCTGCATTGGGTGCAAGAAGGAGGCATCTGCATTTCAATAGGGTACTTGTCAAGGCTGACAGCAACTGGAGAGCTACTTGTTATAACGCTGTGTACTCCAGTTGCCACAGCCCTTACAGTATGTCTCTTTTTACTGCCAGTGCACTCTCTTGTCATTTGGAGGCCTTTACAGCATGTGAGTCGCCTCATATGGGCTCAAACACCTCAGGAAAGGAGGAGCAGCAGAGGCCGTGGCCAGCTTCTTGAACATGGTTGTACTTTCATTTTTATGAATCAGACTTTCTGGTCTTGAATGATAATAAATGGAGGATTTTGAGATCAAAGGTAATTTGATTTCTGAAAGAGAGCTGTGATCTGTTATAAACATGCTACCCGGGTTCGTTTCAAGTCAGCAACATCAGGGAAGTTATGCAGTTATTGCACTGTTGCTTCCCCTGTAAAAACAAGAAAAAGTCATAAACTGGCAGTCCTGCTGTGTTCACTTAGAAGGAGCTGTCCCAGCCATCACACACTGGCCAAAGTCAGCAGAGCAATGAGGAGAACGTTTGGGAAGAGTCCTGACTTACAGCATCCAGGAAGAAGTGGCAGACACTCACCAAGTGAAAGAACTATTTGGTTGAATGGAACAGAAGAGATGTTTGTGTAGAAAATTCATATCTGTTACAGATCTGGCCTATACTCTCTGTTCATGCTCCTATCAAGAACTGTGTATAATAAGTATTGCTCCCCAACCCAACTAGACTGACATTTGCAACCATGCCAGCTCTAACGTGCCACTTCTAAATCAAACAAGATTCAGCCACTATTTTGGCATTTCCAAAAGAGAAGGTTACCATGGAAGAGTAGTTAGCCTCTCTTTATGTCAGCCTTTGACCTGGTGCTAAAAGGAGCTCCTCCTGGAGTTTGATGACAATCTGTACGAGTGCAACCTCTGAATTTCACTAGAACCGAGATCAGCACTATGGACAACACCGCTGTTCACTGTCAGATTAAAGCCCAGGGGAATCACATTCTATTTTTCTCTATGAAATGCTAAAAGGCTTCATTCAAACCAGCATTAACACTTGTATTGGGTGAAACCAGTGTCTGAAAACAGTGTCCAAGCCAATATCTAGAGTCAGTTGCTCTCTGCATAATTGGAGCAGAACAGCTAATAAAACCTCCTCTGGAGGCTCATCCTAGGACCAATCAGTACCAGCTGCCTCATTATGTCTTTCTCTCTTCATTTCCATTTCTTCAATTTTTCCATCTACTCTCTCTTCTTATTTTCTTATGCCCTGCATTTCCTCCTACCCCTTGCTTTTGTGTTACTTTTCCATCACCACCTTTCAACATTCAGCTTATTGTCTTCCAGTTCCACTCAGGGAAAAATTAAAGTTCATGAACAACATGCCTACAGGCACCTTCAAATATGGCTTATCTCAAGTGGTCCATTTACCCCTCGGCCATTAAACAATACCTTCAGAAACACAGCAAGTTCATTCTCTGAAAGATATATGAGGCAAGAATAGAGATACTGCCTGCTTAGTGCATGTGCACATTTATGGGCAGTAAACTCAGCAGGGAAGGCTGCCCTCTGGGTAGGTTCACCAAGGCAGGGTAAACATGGCAATCAGCTTTGCTTTTTGCACTTTTTCCCTTCCTATGCCTGACTAATGTCCTTGGACTGCACAGCTTTTCAACAAAGGTATCTGTAGGTGACTATTTCACCATTTCTTCATTTGACATCCACCCTTCTTTCTCTACAGAGGAGTTTTTGGTTTCTCAAAATTTTATAAAGAAACAACCCCTCTCCTTCTCAAAACACGTGGGGAAAAGAGATTTCTTGTTCTTTTCACTGGGCAGTGCTGAGCTGCTGAAGGGGCAAACAGTCAGGGTCAGCATCACCCAGGCAGTGACAACCAAGCTGGCAAAAGCTGTCTTTTTACACTCTAACAAGACAAGCGTCTTGTCCGAGCAGATTTCTGCATTTAAGAGACAAACTATGGAATCACCTGCTCTTACGTTATTCAGAGAAGTTCAGACCTACACAATTATTGTAATCAGTCCACTAAAACAAATAAGTCAAAAACATTCTTCTGAAAGACAGAGCAAAAGGCTCACTTGCACGGTGAAATGACTCTTCCTGACACTGGTCAGGAGACAAGACAGGTTAGTTGAACTCCATTTCACACTCTTCAAACACATGAGTTCTTGGAGCAGTGCAGCCGGACTCCCGGGTGCCACAGCTTGTGTCATTTGCATGACCAACAGTGTCCCTGCATGCTGGCACACCCAGGAATGCTGCTGGAAGGTGAAAAACAAACATGAGAGGTGAATGGTGTCTTCACTGATACACTGATACTGGAAAAACCTATTTAAAAAAAGGATAAGCAACAAGGATCTTATAATCATCCAACAATCAGGTCCCTCATTGCATACAGGGCTTTTTTAAACACATCTGGATGTCCCTGAGACACCACTGGTGGGCTCTCCTTAGTGTCTTCTTGTGGAAGTCTGGAATTCAGCAGCTGCCATGCTCTAAAACAAAGATGCAGGTTGGCCAAGACCTGCCTTTTGCTGGGTTAAAACCTAAATAGTTGGGTCTCCAAGCAAATCCATCAACCTCCCTATGTGCATGCTCCCACAAATGGCAGCCCTGCAAAGCACATCCCTTCTGGCCTTCCCAGACCTTCCAATGTTCAAACCATTGTGTGCTTCAATGGATGGAAACAAACAACTGGCTAAAAAACACACCAGAACATGGATAAAATGTTCAAAAACATTTCAGTAGACTTCTGCAGTTGGAATCCTAATGCACATGAGTACTTTCAAAAACTTCACCCCGTGCTTCAGGTAAATTCAAAAGATATTGGATCTAGTCGTAGTGAAAACCAAAACTTTTAAACTGGGCCTGTTTCCACTGGCCTCAGCAGGACTTGGATCAGGCTGACATCTATGTTTGAAATAATGTATTCTAGAGCCTGCACTAAGCCAGTCTGTTCTAAATAGTAGCTCAGTCATGTGTTTATATGGAATTACTGTGCTCCTGTAACTTCACTGAGCATTCATATAAGACCAAAATAGCCACTCCTTTATGACTCCAGTTGTCCAACTCCTCATGGCAGCTAGAGGTACCTCTCAGCCTAAACAACAGCTGCAGATGACTCAGAAAATATTGAACTGTTTTAAATGTTTTTCTTTCAAGAATGAAAGTCATTCATCCTTGTTCTTCTAAGCACAAGCCTTTTAGTTTTGGGTAGGAATTTTTAGTTTGTGGGGTATTTTTATTTTTTTTAATGTCACGATTGGCCTTCTTCATTCTTATGAAAAAAAAAAGTTAGAAACAAAACCAAGACAAAATAACCTGCTGGAAACTTCATCAAGTGTGAAAACCACCAGAGGCTTAGTCAGTCGCTCACAAGGAGTTAAACTTGCTGGGAATAATTACTAAGCACCTTCCAAAACAAACAAATAATAAAAATAAACAAAGAAAAAGTTTGTCTGTCTTAATCTATTGTGTTATCACTATGTTTGCCCAGAAAGCTTCTGTTATTTTAATAATGTGAAAAATAATTTCTTTGTCCTTATGGACAAAAAGCCTTTTTCAGCTAATTGTATACTGGAAAAATCTTGACTGTAAGGTGCTTTGTAATTTAGTTCTGATATACACCTTGGCTAACAGGTGTAATTAAAAACACATTATAATCATCCAACAAGCAAATCAGAGCAGTCCCGAGAGGAGCTGAGCTGTGAGAGCCTCTATTTATAAAATCATATTTAATGTAGTCTTATCTCTACACTGAAAAAAACATCTGTTTAACATACTGTAAACAAAAATATTAGCGTTCTCCGGCCTTTTTGTCAGAATGACTTATGACGGGATCTGCCACATATGCAATTAAGGTGCAGCAGAAGAACTGCCTAATTTCTAAGGAAACAACTACAAAAACATTGTATGTTTGCTCCTGATTGATACTTTCAGCTCAGGAGTGAGGAAACAAGGACTGACATGGGGGGAGCTGGGGGGATTTAAGAGAGGCTTGGTCAACAATGTGCAGCCTCTTTGTTTTTATGTCTCAGCCCAGGCATAATAGAGGTGGCAACAATCTTTTCTCCTATGATTTTGTCTTCAGATTGCAGGAAAAATTCATGTTGCCTCAAGTATTAATGAGCTCAAATTAAAAATAAACCAAAGACAAAATAGCATAAACAAACCACCACTAGCACCATAACAGAGTAATAAGCATATTTGCATAATCCACTCTTCTCCCATGCATTTATAGATAACCACATCTTATATCCAGACGATGAGTTGCAGTTTGTGCTACCACGAGGATAAAAATGGGAATATAAGCATCTTATGGTTTAAGAAGTTCAGCTAGAATAACACAATGAGACCAACAGAAATTGGCCATCAACCATTGTCAGTGTCATTCTAGGAGAGTCAATCATGAAGTCAAATCTTTTCCACTGCCTCTGTGAAACCATGCCCCCCACCAATACAGTGAATCTAAAGCTGGTAGATAGACAGGAAGCTGAGTGCCAGGATCAGGATGGACATTGATGAGTGGTTCTGCGCTCAGATGCTGCTCTCCCTGGGAGCAGGACACCTCCAAACAACACCACAGTGTGGCAAAACCCAAGGTGTTCCACTTAACAGTGGGAAACCCACCAGCACCAGCAATGGGGAGTTTTCCTGGGGAGCTTCAGGGACCAGCTTGAGATATCACACCTGAATTCTCATATGTATCAAAAACCAGAATAAGGACAAGAGGTGGAAATGCTCTGAGCAGGTAGAGTCTGGAGCTCAGTACTGCCCATGCAGGCACAGGCAAGGGTAGCTGGAGCTCTGCTGAGAACCTGGGCACCCCGAATCACCCACAGCTTTATGCCAGCCTGGGCCAGCTGCCATCCAAACCGGGCATGTGGGCCTTTCTTCCAGCCTACATGTACTGATTATCATCCTCTTGCTTCATTTTTGTCCCTTTGTTAGTTCACAGAGTCCCATTGCAATTACGCTGCTAGAATAAATCTGTTTCTCTATAGGGATAAAGCTCTATTTCCCTAGTTTATTGTGGCCAGGCTTTTATAAGGGTGATATTAAATACATCAATAATAATGTTTTTGAGGAAACAGGTAATTGCCTATAATTAAATGTTGATAAAGCACATGATGCAGACAAGCAGCATCCCAAGAATCTGAGGAAATTAGATCAGAAAAGTTTTCACAGCAAGGTTAAGGAACTGAACCATCCTACACTGCCTGGTTTGTTTACTTCCACCTTTCACATGGAGAAAGCATCAGATTTTCTATATGGTTTCTAATTTCTGAAGACAGGTTTTTATTTTTGGTATGTTAACATGCCAATATGCAAATGGGGAACCTCATACACAAAATCCAGAAGCAAACAATCAAATGGCACTTTTGGTTCCTTCAGAAGTGCCCACAAATGGTGTAGGTGTAAAGCACACAATTGCTTGCCTTGGCAAAAGGGTGTCCTTGAACTCCAGGTTTCAAAGTCATGAAATGCTATGGTAAATTACTGGAATGAGAAAGAAAACCAACACAGGCTGAGGCAGTAACATGCACAGGTTCCCTGGAAAAATGTCCAACTGTCTCCTTCCCCAAACCTGAAGGCAGTAGGTGTGCTGTGCTATCAAAGGTCTTCATAAACAAACCCTTGCAATGTGCATTCCAAGCCATGGCCGAAACTCTGTGGCTTGCTGAAGCCAATGAATAATTTCTGACACACAAAATGGCAACAGGATCCTGTCCTGTGTGACAAACCTGTTCTAGTGGTCCCCCGTGAAGGCATGTATGGTTAACTTTCAACATCTGCTCTTGTTGTGAACTGGTGCAGAGGGTATCTTAATTCAGACAGAAGCGATTGATAATTATTGTCTCTGGAGGTCACGTGGCTGAGCCACCTACAGCAGCAGAATTACCCATTCTGTGTTCATTTCCAAGTGGAGAAGTTGATAAACAGATGGTATGTGGCTTGCTTGGGATTACATGATTATAGTTAACAGCAAAATATACCTGGTTAAGAGAAATCACAGGACAATCCAGTTTTCAAGTGCTGTTCTTCCTTTGAAAACCCTTCCAACTGATTCCAGCTACATAGCTGAGCCATTTCTCTGCTCTCCTCAATAGCACAGATGAGTAAAAAGGGAAGGATTTCCTCTGATGTTCACTTGAGCCAAAAAACCAAAACAACCTCAGAGCTGAATTTACCACTCTTCCATAACTACCACGTATCAGAAGGGACTGTCTGAGATCACAACTGACACACAAAGAAATTAATTTGGTATTGACACTTCACGGTGCTTTGAGATTGTAAATCAGAGGCTGCTTGGCAGGTAACAAACACCACCTTCCTTAGACACAAGAACACAGCAGCTGAGGAGACCTTTCTGAGTCATCAGGCACAGTCCCCCACTATCATGGATTGCAGCAGCTAATATCCCTGTTTCCTTAATAACCCTCATTATCACAGCAGCTAAGCATCTGGCAAAATACACAACGCTGGCACTGTCTCCCCACAATGATCTGAGCCTGTGTGCGTGCTCAGAGGGAAGAGATACGATTTGTACATTTTGATAGACCTGTGAACTTCTGAAAACAGACAACAGTCGCTTAGAGCCTCATGGAAACCTGGGCAGGAAAGATCTTTGAAATATTTCTCAGACAAAAACAGATATAAAGCAAATTATTCTATCCCACTGTATACCTGGAAGGATCACATTATATTTAGGCAACACATTCCTTCCATGCAAAAGTTTAGTCCCAGACATTAAAAAGAACAAATAAATCTTTCTAGTTTTAAAAAGTCTATGTACTCAGCTTAGACAGGCACACAGCAGTGTCAAGTGAAGTGTGTATTCCCCGTGATAATAAATCTCATAACAGAAATCAAAGCCAAGTTGAACTGCATGTTAGGCATTAAGTGTGTCCCAAACTGCTCATCTTGCTAAACCTTCATAATAAAATAACGTTACAGTCTCTATAATTACATGGTGCAGTGATGCCACAGGAGTAAAGCCTAAAGAAGGGCTTAATTTTCCCGGCTTTGCAACAAGTGTGAATTGGTGTGGGGCTTAAGAGGCACTCACAGTCTGGACCCAAGCCTAGGTGCAAATAGGACTGCCATTTGTGACATAAACCAGGCAAATGGTGTGAGTTCATGCTCTGAGTTGCCAAGCAAGCACCAGGAAGGGAAGATCCCAAAGCCATCTAGATTTATTGGAGCTACATGTTGCTTCTACGGTGCTGTTTCTGACACATCTGAACACAGGGACCTGGAAAGGTTTGGAGATTTTCTGCACTGTTTCTTCTGACAAACCGTGAAACAATGGCAGCTAAAACAAGGAAATGAAGAAAGATGTCAAAAATTCAAATAGTACTTATAATAGTAACCTCCATTCCTGTGGAGAAACTGCTCAACTGCTTCGGCACAAGACAAGCCATCTCCTGGAGGGGCCCCTCTTTGCAGGGCTTGCAGAGGCACCCTGGAAGACCTTGGGTGAGATTCACAGCTTTCAGATTGTTAAAGTTTGGTTCAATCACTCCTCTTGCTCAGCTTTTCCACTACCTTCTCACGGAACGTGTAATCCATGGGATACTCCACTGTTACGAAGTCAATAGAAAACGATGAAATATCATCCAAAAGTTCATGGAACAAATTGTTTGGGAACAAGCCCAGCCAAAAGTACTAAAATGATAATTTCAATATCTGGCTAAAAGAACATTTTGGAGATTATGACAATATTTAATTTTTCTTCTGTTGGTGACCTGAAATATTTCATTTTGAATCAAGACGTACCGAAACCAAAAGAAAAACAGATCAGTGTTATACTAAGTTGAAATGAAATAACTTATTTAGACTCTGCAGAGAGTCAGAATTTAGAAGAAAAGCAAGTTTTATTTCAATCACTTTGATTTCATAATACCATCACCTTCCCATTAAAATTATCTTCAGAATTCTCTATCAAGACCTACAACTGTGTGGCATGTTAGAGTTTTAGACAATTCTGCAAGTTTTTACTTATGTTGTACTCATGGATCAGAATTTAACCCTGAAGTCACACTTGAAATAAAGTGCCTGTATTTTGGTAGCCCATCTCAAGCTCAGCCATTTTTTGTCATTGTTTTGAATAGCCTTCTAAAAAAAAAAAAATCCTGTTACAAATACAGACTCCATTTTACTGTTCAAAAATTTTAAAATGTTACGTGTGTATATATATATATGTAATAGAATACATAATAGAATAGAATCTAATAATTAGCCTTTACTTATCTAGGACTTATATAGCACAGGAATTGTGCATAAAAAAACTGATCTCATTTGTCATTTTGATGCTTTCTGTGTGTATTCTGTATCACTTTTATGCACCAAATTTGTATTTGAGGAACTGATGGAGAGTAAATAACTGATCCAAAGGATGGCTGTTGCAGATCAGAGGGGACAATTTCAGCCTGCACTGCTTAGAATGATGAAAAATCCCCACAATAAAGAGCAGAGCATCAGACCTAAATGTTGTGGGCTTGAACCCAGGCTGTGGGGTTGGAGAAGACATTCCTGACTTTCTCTCCAGCAAAAGCAGGGCAGTATTACTAATCTGCACCCCTCGATCTGCTCCAGAGTTGTATCAGCAAGAAGGAAATATTATTTACAGACATGCAAGGCTCATAAGAGTCACATAAACAGCAATGGGGAGTGAAGAGGTGGTGGTTCTCCTACAAAAATCTGTCCAGTACCAGGCACATGGTGATAGGTCAGTCATGGGGTCTCCTGAGCCATGTGGGAGCTGCATCCAGGTGTCTGCACAGCCTCCTCACAAACTCCAGCTGGCTTGGAGAAACTACTCATTATAACATTTCTATAAAGGCTTTTGTATGATAGGATGACTAGGAGAAGTAAGTCTCTCGACAGACTTCCCTGATACACTCTTCCCTTAGCCACTCTTCAGATGCGTTTGGCAAACACTGGTGATACCAGACTCTTGAGGTGTGGGGTTAATTGTTCTCCCTTTTCTGCATACATAAATATTTTGCAGACTGAGAATTGCTGTTTCCAGAAATACACAAATCAAGTAAAAGTTTCATATCCCAAACCCATGGATAATTTCAGAGCCTGAATCATCTGGTTTGCAGCAATTAAAACAAAGGGCACTTGTTCTAACGCATTGTTTTCACACTAGAAAGCCCAGTCTGCCTTCAGCTGTCTTTACCAACTAGGAATTCAAGAAGAAAGAAGCTATTAAAGTTTTCTCTACCCAGTTTAAATGTGGCACAACACACATTCCTGGCCAACTTTTCAGACTAAACATCTTAGTAAATTCTTCCTGACAATAGTTAGTGACAAGCATGTCAAAACCAACAAACTCAGTCACATACAAGGCTTATCAATAATTTAGGCTTTTCCCCCCACGAGAGACTGTGTGTTTTGCAATAATGAAATATATGATTTTAAAAATAAATAATAGGCTGTTGTCAGGCCGATTGTAGCTAGAAGTTATGAATTTGATTGATTGAACATTTGAGTTCATTCTCTCCAGCAAGATCAAAGCGAAACTCTTCCATTTGCCCAAGGCCACTTGCAATTTATTTAGAGATTGTGTTCATATCCCAGCAGGTAGCAATATTGGACTGAGGTACACAGAAAATCAGCTCTTTGAGGTTTTTTCTGAGTCCAAGGGATGCAACAAATGAGATTTTTTTTAGTTCATTAACTCATTAACCACTTAATCACTAAAAACCACAACATCAGTTGCATTTTCCCTTAGCTAGGTATAACAAGGAAGCAGTTATGGTGTTGAAAACCTCTGTTCTAACACTGATGCCTTTGTCAAATATGATGAGTCTGTAGTTTTTATTTGTATGGTTATTTTCTCCCTTCCCCTTTTTGGTTTAATTATCATGGCAGAAGGTAATGATACCCAAAAGAGACAGGAATATGAATGGCAATGGGAAATCCTTTGAAGAGCAACATGGAAAATAACACACATGCATGAAAGCACACAGAGTATGTTTGTATAGCAGATACTGCAAGCACCCTAGTGTGAAAGAGCTCCAAACAAATCAGCCTAGACTAATGTAGGAAACCTTCAGCCACCCCGAGACACAGCCCAGATCAGCTGTTTTCCCCCCCTCCCCAGATTGCCTTCGCATGCTGACTATAGAGGTTTGCAAGGCTCTCTCGCCAAAAAAAGAATCATTCTTTTGCTGTCCTGTATTCGTCCTACATAAGATTTGGGGATTAGCAGCATTAAAAGGAACAAAATCCAAACCAAAGCGAGCAGGGTCAGCGCAGGCGGCCGAGCAGTAGCTTGTTGGCAGCGATGCACTCACATGCAAATCAGCAGCGCTGCGCCGGACCTCGGCAGGGCTGCCAGCAGCACAGAAAGCCTGCACAGACAGAAAGATAAGGATGAGCTGGGAGTGGGGAAGGAGAACTTCCAGGACTCGGGTGAACCCACCTCGGAACACGAGAGAGGGCTTGCAGGAAGCTTAGCAGGTCCAAGCCAGGCAATCAGTGGCCAGGTAGAGGACGGCCGGCACTGTGTGGCCAGGGTGCCTGGTTCCAGTTTGGAAACCATGCCACTTGTGGTCTTCACACCTTTTGCCAGTAGGCAAAACCTGTATCTCCCAGTCAAGTGAATGAAAGACATCTCTTGGTCTGATGACAACTTGGATGAGGTCTAAATTCAAGGCTCTGGTTAAGTGCAGCTTCAAAGGGCTTTGTCTCCGCTACTGAAAGCAGGGATTTCCATCCATCCATCCATCCATCCATCCATCCATCCATCCATCCATCCATCCATCCATCCATCCATCCACTCACCCATCCATCCATCCACAGATTTCCACTGACCCATCCATCCATGGGTCAATGAGCAGCAGTGGTAGGGTCTTCTCCAGAGGAGTTGTCACTACCATGCTAAAAAAGCAAAGGCAATGGGCATCTTGTACTTGCTCTGCAAGAGTGCTCCTTGGACTGCTGAACCCCAGCTAACAGAAGCAGAAACCAGGAATTAGAGATCCAAGAGCTTTAACAACAACAACAACAAAATTTAAAAAGTTAAAGATCTACTTGTACAGGTTATCTCACAGTAAGGGCTGGGAACAGAACGAAGCAGTCCCACTATTCCTGTTCCCAGTTCTCCTGCTCTTTAAGGAGAATAAAGTTACTCCAGTTGTGGAGAAGCACAATTTGAAGCACAATTAGACCCAGCAGAAGTGCTGCTCCATATTGAGGGAAAACAGGGCACTGCGGGTTGTTAGGGAAAAGTGACAGCTATCATCTGCTCACATCATCTGAAAAAGAGAGAAGGAAAAGCTGAGCAAACACAGCAGTGTCAGAAGGATGCCTCACATATAGTACCTTCAATCTAAGTATGGAGCTAAAGAATAAAGTGTGAGTATTTTCTCAAAAAAACCCAAACTTCATTGAATTTTCCCATAACAGACCAGTACCATAAGTGGCCAAAACAGTCCTGCTAAGTAACTCTTCAAGATGGACATACAGGGTGTTTATCACAGAACAAACAGGCTGTACCCAAAGTACAGCTCCTTACAGTGATCACTAGTCACTAGAGGGCATTTATGTCCATGAAGATGTCAGACCCAATTTTTTCACCAAAGGTATGTTTAGTAATGAGGCTTGACTGTTCTGGAGTTCAGCTAAACAGCTGAACATGGTCGTGGGTATGCAAACACATAAGCACAATTAGCAGACTTCTTCAGAGACTTTCAGAAATATTGACAGCGAGTTACAAGATCAAGCCTGGTTCATTTTCTTTGTGGTACAGCCTGAAGGACAGAAAAAACAAAGTGCTTCAGGGTCCCAAGGTAGAATTAGCAAAGATTCAGGTCCCTCAGGATGGAGGGATAAGAGCAGAGATTCAATCTGCCTACAAAAATGACCTGAAGGGGTGACCAGATTCTCATTCAGAAATGGGAACATAATATAAAGAATGGAAGTAGTATTTTGGATCTCAGCCGGTACAAAATGGTCTGTCTGGGCATCTCATCAGGTAGGAACTTAATCAGGAGGTTACATGTATGTTTCATGGTGTCATGACTTGAATATAAATGCTTCCTGTATGAATCAGATTTTATTTAATAAGAAACTAGAAAGATAAAGGTGCAGGTAAACTGAATCAGAAGAACTGCCTTGAATATCATAAAGGAGACGAGAGAAACACACCAAAGTTATTACTTTTGAAAATTTTATTTCCACTACCTCCAATCTTAAAGTTTTTTTTTTTCATAAATGTCAGTGCCAGTGATTAAGTGTCAGTGATAAAGATAAGAAAACAAATCAAACTAGACCACTGGTACTCTCTGAAACTTATGAAGAAACTGGGTATGTTTAGAATAATTGATGGAAAATTTGATCATAACATTATTTGGCCATCAAAACCATTTTCTCTAAGCACTATATACCCACCATTGAGATAGACCTGTTTGGTTCTAAACACTTTTCTGATTTCAGTGGCAGATTGCCAAAAGGTGTGAAGCACAGGCTGATCTTCTGTGCTGACACAGAAAATGAATTGAGCATTTTTAGTCAGAGCCTAAGACACAGAACTGCAGGGATTACTACAGAAAGTGAGCCTGAAGGTTGTGGGCAGAGCAGGTGTTATCCTTTAAAGAGAGGAAAACGATTAAGTTATGGAGTGGCTGAGAACATTGCTGTGGAAGACTCCAGCACATTTGCCTTTTGTGCTGGAAATACAATTGTTTAGGTTAACAGAAACATTAAACAGAATGTTCTGGATATACCAGCAGTCTTGAATCAATGGTTTAAACCAGCTTTCACTTTTCTCAAGCTTACTCATCCATTATTTATTCAACCATGACTGAGTATTCCATGCAGAAAGAAAAAAATTAACCGCTGAATATTGGAGCCAAATGGCTTTGCCTCTCCTTGTAGCCCTTGCTTACATACACTTTGATAATTGTGGCTACAGCATGGAAGGTAAAGTTCACTATTTGTACAGGTGACGACCAAACATGAGATGGATTAACACCAATATTTCAGCTTCCACCAGCTTTCTAGCTGGTTTACTCCCACAAACTGTGCCTCATTATTAACACAACGTGATGTTTCCCAAATGGATATTTTTGCTCCCTTTTAATCCAGCTTTGTGCACACCTATCCCATGGCCAAGACAAAGAAAGGAAAGTTTGGGGGTTTTTATTGTCTTTTGAAAAGAAAAAAATCCAGTGCAGAGAAGAGAAGGTTTTACCATCATCTAAGGACAACTGAAACTACAGAAAATCTGATCAGCATTCAGTGTCCGAGAAGGTGCAAACAAGTGTAAAACAGAACTTAAATCAATGAGACACAACTTCAATCCAGGAAAAAAATTACAGACTTAAGGCCTGGTGAAAGTTCCTGTTTCTAAACATAATTGGAAATTTCGTAACTGAGAAAAAAAGAGAAAAAGAAAGAAAAGTCACATTGCACATCAATGAGGTGGAAGTAAGTTCTGGTTATCTCCATTGGCAGGGAAATGGTAATTAATGAAAATCACTCACATTCTCTGGCCACTGCCAGCAATGGTTTACAAGCTAAAATTGGCACATAATGATAGGCTGAAAAATGCTGCATATATTGGCAGCTCTTCCTTTTCCTCTTGGTATCTTCCAGCTGCAGAATTTATTTTTAGTTTGTTTAGAGATTTTGGATTCCTCCACCAGTCTCTTGTTCTTGCTTTGCTACTACAGTATGGTGGAGTCCTAGCATGAGTTCCCAGGCATTTAAGAAAATAAAAAATAAACCAGTTGTAGCCGTAGCGGAGGTCTAATCCAGAGCAGCTATTTGTGTTTATCATGTGACAACAACTGGACTTGTTTAAGCAATCATCTTAAGAGTGGTGAGACAACTCGGAGCTGGCTCCAAAAAGAAAATTGAGTCCTGGACCTGCAACCTCTAAATTCTTAACCATCTCATGAAGGCAGTAGTCCAGAGTTAAGCCTGAAGGGAACCATAATCACCTGAAAGCAGGAACCACAAAATTCAGGGCTGAGATCACGAACCAGTGACAAGCGCTAAGGAAAGATATGGGAGTCCTATGTAATACCAATAAGGTGCAGCCAGAATTTCAGAAGAATACTTCACCTGTGAACTACTGAAGCAGGAGCTTCTTACCAGGCTTGTTTACCTTTCCCATCCTCAGATTCAGTATTTTTCCTGTTCTTACCCCATATATCAGTACAATTTGCTTTGTGTCACAGAGGAACTGAAGGCTCCTCCTAAGAGCACTTGCTGATGTGACAGTATGAAATTTCATTAATTGCTTCAAATCAGAGCCACAAATACAGCATCCTTTAAGAAAGCTCTGCATGTGTAACAGAGCTAAATTTACCCCTTAACATCCATAAAATGCCCTGGAACATTCAGGTATAAGGCTTTAGAGAAGTTGACAGAGTAATAATTAAAGCTGACTGCTCCTTTTTCAGATGAAGACACCCTGACCTTCAATTCAGGCATGGAAAAGCTGATAGTCAAAGCATACCTAGATGGGTGCTGTGCTGACTGTGAAGCTGCAGCAGAGCCCACTGTGGAATTCCAGGGTTTTTCCTTGCACCACGTTGAGCAGTGCAAAGGAAAACCAGCCACCGTGCTTGTGCTGAAGACCTGAAAGGTCAGCGACAAATCACCACATAGCATACGGATCCTGTCTCTCCGCTTTTGTTTTGTTTTCCCAAGCACATTGAAAAGAAATCAGTGAACCTACAAATGCGCAGCTCTGACCTCTTACATTGTTCCTTTGGGCTCAGACACCAGTGCTGCTATGAAGCAGCTCCGAGCTGGCATTGTGGCATTGACATGCAAATGAGCGAAGCCAATGGAATATCTTCCAGTCCTTATGAATGCTTGATTTTGGTATTTTCTATTTTTTTTTGTGTGCGGTTTGGTTTTTTTTTATAGGTTTTATTTACTTTTTGATGCTTTCATAGTCTCCCAGAATAACTTAGATGTATTCCTGCTTCAACTGCTGTATTTTTTTTCCCAGCAGACTTAGAGCCTTAGTATGTGTTTGTTTATATATACATATAGATGTGTGTAAATTCAGCTTACTTTAGGAACAGGAATATTTTAAGCATTTCAACTACAAGAAAAAGCATATGATGATTCTTTGAAATTCCTCAGTGTAAAACAACTGCAGCTGCCCCTGTCTTGCTTTAAAATCATCAGAAAATCTGAGACCTAACACCCAGCAATGATTATTCAGCTTGCATGAACTGGCAAGCCTATGCACCATCCAGGAGGAAGAAAAAATAATACATTTCCCCCTTCCTCTTTTGGCTCATTAGGGATGAGCCGAAAACTCAACAAGTAAAACTTGACTGAAACTTTTACTGCAAAACTGTTCCAGAAATGTACTTTTTGCGTAGTTTAATTGGGTTTAGATCCCCCAGAGTCAAAAGCAACTCCCCCGACCCCTTCTAGCAGCTTTCTAAATGAAAAACACTGAAATCTTCAGGGGGCTTAACTTGCAATAAAGGTACAGGGCAGGCTTTACCCAACCTTCCAAGTGCTTAAATCCAAAGTTCTGGCTGATGTCTGAGAAGACACTGAAGTTCTGTGCACAGTTTACCTTGGAGATGCACATGGGGCAGCTGCACCTTTTGTGTACGGGCTACATTCATCTATGGCTGAGTCAAAAAACTTGAGCATATTTTTTCCCCCTACATTAGACATCAGGGGACATTGTTAACAATGAAAGCAATGGCAAAGCTCTTCTGCTCAAAGAGCTCACTGGTTTCAGACACCGTAGAGATGTAGGTTGCTGTAAAAGGTGCTGAATGCTGTTGTGTGCTGTTTCAAAGAGAAATGACATTTGTACCCTCCCAGATGCTTGCTGAGTGCCATTTCCACTTTCTTCTACCTATTCCTCCCCGAATTGTAACTTTTTTACATTTGTTTCAATTATCAAAAGTGAAACTTGACAAACACAGTAATGAACCCCAGGCCAGGTTTCTCATGTGATCTACCACTTTGTGCAAAGACAAGAAAGAATTTTTAGAATCTGACCAGCAAAAGGACCTCAATACTAAGACATGCATTTTAAGGCTTCTCTGTGTGTTTTTGTTGGCTTTTTAAAAAATGTGTATAGCAATAGATAATAAAGCACTCAGAATAGCTGAAAATTCTAACGTTGCTTAATAATAGCATTTATTTTAACATCGTTGGTTATATATAGGATCTTGAGGTTCATGTCCAGAGGGAGGGTTTGTTTTGTTTGAACCACAGGCTGTGGTGCAGTGGTCCAGACAGTCCTAATTTTATTTAGCTTATGAAAAAACAGGAGACAAAGTGTTTACATCTCCAAGTATCTTCAACAAACCCATGGCTTATTGCTAATACCAGACCTCTGTGAATCTCATCCCCAGGCCCAGTATTGCCATTGATTACCCTGAGGTTTTCAACAAGCTGCCAGCCCATGAATCCTCCAGAGGATGAGAACAGACAAAAATAAGTGGGTGGGGTAAAGAGGAAGGGGATGTTTCAATTCAGAGGATTCTCTACTAAGCATAAATTGGCTTGGAAGAACAGGAACATAAACAACACACCACCCTTGGCAATGGGCAAGTTAACAAACAAAAATACCCCAGGACTTTTTGTAATGGTGCCTGATAAATATCAAAATGGTCCTAGATTTCATTTAAATGTTAAAACTGAATTTGGATCTGAAAACAAAGGACAAACATATTTCTTCTGACATTTAGTGATGTCTGATGACATGCAGTTTCATTGCTTTTTCTTTATGATGCAATTTTTGTAAGTGATACCAGTTGTCATCAAACGTCATAAAAGCCAGACTTGCCTCAAGTCATCAATATTTATTATTCTCTTCCAAGAGAGCCTGTTTCGAGTTTGGTGTGCGTGGCTTTAATTGTTTAACGGAAGAGTTAAGCCCAACCTTCCCTAGTATAAAACACCAGGCTGAGATGGATCTGCTGACATGATGCAGTTGAGATCTTCTGGCAGCTGGTGCAGCAAATGCCCTTTAAAGGAAAAAAAAATGAAAAGAGGGAAGAGATGGGGCTCTAGCTGGGTGCTGGATTAGTAACAAGATACTGAGCTGTTTGCTTCTGGGTCAGTCATTCGCGTCCTCCCTGGGCTGGAGCAGCCACCACCTCCTGCCACTGCAGGGTCACAGGGCCCCCACGGAGCAGGGCCGGGTGTCCCCAGCATTCCACAGGACATTAATTAATGCAATGGTTCTCTGGAGAAGCCAGGAGAGAACACTGGTAAACAAACCTGCCCTGAAGGGCGAGTGTGTTGAGACAGACCAGTCTGAGCCCCTGCTATGCCTGACTTGGTCAAGGAGACACATCCAGCAGTACCTGAAAGGACTTCTGCTCCTTCAGCCTCTCCTTTGGGCCTCAAATCCTATATATTATGGGATCACAGAGAACGAGAGCAACAAACCCCCCCCAAATCCCACACTCTCTTCTCTACTACTTCTTTTTCCACTGTTGGCCAAACTCTACGTGTTTTAAGAAATCATGGCACATCCCTCAGAGTGGCTGTGAAGGATGCTTATCTGGAGGGAGATCTTAACCCATGGGCACCCATAGTACCAGCCTCTCACAGACCCATCCCGACAGTTTATTCTTTCCTTTCAGGAGATTTCCAAGTCTCCATGCCCCTCTTCTTTTGTCAAAGGGAAGAAGTTTAACTTCATGGGTGTTTCAGGTCTGACAGGAATAAAAACTTTTGGCTATGTGCAGTCACTAAAGCATAAAAATGAACAGGAAAGGCCCATTTAAAAGATTTGGAGACTGGAGCAGTGGAAGTTTGACAAGAAGAGGGAAGCAACAAAGACAGAAAAGATGACATTTTTGGAAGAAGCTCTCTAAGCTTGAGCCTCTCTGGAGAGCTACATAAAATTCACTGGAGCAGCTGAAAGCAAGGAATAAAATTCACCTGACTTGTCAGGAGAACACTGTTCACAAAACCCTGATAATTTGGCTTTTAAAGCACACGGACTAACTCACATATGCTGAGGCACTTCTGATTGCTTGCCACATTTCATTTAACTGAGTGGGTTTTATTTATTCAATTATTTTTTGTCCACACAGCTGGTAGAGGAAGCCTGTGCAGCTTCAGTTCACATTTGTCTTTGTGAATATTTTATGCTACCACCCAGGATATCAGTACTAGATCACCAAATCTCCACACAGCACAGGTGCTGTACAGCTCAGGTGTGCCTAGGATTAGACAGCCTAAAAATCTCATGCTAAAAAATAAGGAAGTTTAAATTTCCCGACTTTACTTACAGTTTTAATTGGCTTTCTGAGTCTCCTCACACATGGCATGAGGCAGACTGCATTTTGCTCACAGGCCTGCAACACAGGGAGGTTTGGTCAGGATCTATTAAAACCTGTTTTCATCACATGCTTGGCTTCCTTTAGGAGTGCTCTGAGACTCCATGGTTTTCTTTATTTGTTATTTTGCTTTTATCAGCCCTGGGTCCTTCATGCTCATTCATTAACGAGATCTTACAGCTTGCCTGTGAACTGGGTTGCTACTTCTGCTCATTGCATTTCATACAGAGGAAAACCCAGCTGAGCAACAGCCTTGTGTGCCTGCAAGGGGGACAGCAGGACACGGTGAGGAGTCCAGCTCTTTAGAGGAGGCTTTTTGGAGAACATTCCCCTAGGTGCCACCTTACTAACTGTGCTCAGGGTGCTACTGTGCCAATGGGAATGGATTAAACCACTGTGTTGCTTATCGTTGCCTCTCCACCTGTTTCTGTAGCTGTAAATCCCAGTGGGGTGTAGTGGCACAGGTTTGGGCTGACCTGACATGGGGACCACAGAGGGGAACCCCGGCCACCAGCCACCCTCTGGAAAGGACATGGGGCTGAGCCAGGATGCCCATGTGCCAGTGGGCTGCAGGGCAGGCAGTGCCTGACTCAAACATAACCAGCCTGCTGGGTTCTGCTGGTGCAGACACGTGCAGACCAGCTCCTTTCATCAACACAGGCTGCTCTGTGCTTGGGGAGGGAAGCCCAGAGCGCCAGAGAATGGCAGTGGGGTTGCCAGGCTGGTTACTTCAAGCATCAGAGATGGTTGCCTGTCTTTACAGCTGCACTGACGCCTCCTGGGGTTTTGGTGGCCAGCAGTGGTCTCTGCTACAGTGTCACAAAGGCTGCCAGCTCAGGGCAGGGAGCAGCAAGGCTCTGCTCCCTTAGCAAGGTTCCTGCATAGCAGGAGCAGCAGGACAGCCAAGTTCAACAGAAGAAGGACAAAACATGCTCTGCACTAGACCATGCACCGGTACCTGATCTGGGGAACTCATCTTCCTTGCCCAGTATGAGGCAAGATCCCAGCTCAAAATCCAAGACCACCAGCTCAGGATACAACCTAGCACGTTTTCAGCAAAGTCTGCACTGGGAAATCCAAAACCCCAAGCTATTGAGCTCAAAATTTCTTACCGTCAGAAGTGACGCTCTTTGAAGCCTTCCTCCAGCAGCAGCTCAAGTTCCTGCCAGTCTCTCCCAAATTCCTTCTCTGGAGCAGTACCACATCCTGTGTGACAGCCCCTGCCTGAGGATGTCATCCTGCTGCCTGGCCGTGCGTGAGGAGATGGCCCAGGGGAACCTGCTGGTCGTCACGGTGGTCTTTGATCATTTCTCTTTGTTTCATGCCATGTATGTTGTACTGCTTGGGAAAAAATCTCTCTCGCCATCCTTGTCCTGACTCTACGACAAGGGCTTGCCTCCAAGAAATTTGCAGGCAGCTGAGAACTGAGTGCAGAGGTGGTGATGCTCTCACTTTTTGCGCTCTAAGCTATCATACAGCTTTTGCTCATCTTGGAGCCTGGGAGCAGTAAGCTTGCTTTTGCTTCCAAAAACCATAAAACAGTTCTTCAATCTACTCTTATTTTCAACTTTTGATAAAGAATTCAGTTGGGTTTTTCTTTTTCACTAAGAAATCCTGCTACAGAAGGTAGTGTAAAACGTATATTTATGTTCCTGACACATCAGGTCTATTTTAAAAGGAAGAGGGAGGACTGAGTAGAGAACACAGCCTTTGCTAGATCACCCAGTCCAGAAGATAGTGTAGCAACACCATTCTCCTCAAGTGTTAGAAACCCTAAATATAGATCCTAGAAAGAATGACAATTTTTCCACAAATTGTTTTAATTTTGGCTGAATTTTTCAATTTTCTATTTCATTGTCAAACAGAATTTCTACTCTCCTAGATGGAGAGAAAAATGGCTCCTTTCTGGTGCATAAGATTTTTTGTCTAATTTTTGAACTCTAGTGCAGGTCTGTTACCTTGGAGAATGTTTTTTCCATGGCACTGGAGGATAGACCATGGAGAAATTACTTCATAAATATCATGGAAGAGACCGGATTAAGAGTTGTAAGCATGCAGGATGGCTTTAAATGTAAGTTTGAATAAAAACATGAATTACAGGACCACATGGATACTGGCTGCTGTTTAATGCAGCATATGAGTCTGTCCTAATGCCACCCTTCAGTCTGGTTCTCATTCAGTATTTCCGGTGACAAAAGGTCATTATGCACATTTCTGGTAGCTACTGAAGTATCATCCAGTAGAGGCAATATCTGGTGATCTCTCATTTGTTAAGAAGCTCTGGGAGTACTAACCTTTACAGAATAGCACATCAAATTTTGGGTGAGTGTTATGTGCTGTGAAGATTAATAATATAGGCCCTGGGAAATTGTGGAGCCCACAGGGAAGAAAACTACATAGAGTGCTTTTACTTGATGATGGGAATCAATGTTTTCAGAGGAGGCAGAGGAGGAGACGTAAGGAGATGTTATAAATATATCCTGCACCCCCAACAGGGGGGCTCAGCCATTTGGAGTGAGGGTGTATGGCAAAACTTTTCTTTGTAAAAAGAGAGGAAGAAAACTCACATTCTTCAACAAAATACCTTCTCGTAGGTACGAAGAAACTTGTTTTCAAATAGGTCTTTCATCTCTTGAAGCAGCGTTAGCCACGTCCATGCGGAGCTGATGAAATGTCTTGGGATAATACGAGGCCTTTACAAGAGCCTAAAAAAATAATTTACCTAAAAAAATTATTTACCAATGTCTGTTTAACATTCCTTGCTTAAGAGTGCCTGGGCATCACCAAAGACAGTGGTGTTTAGCTGGGCTAAAGAGCTGTTCCAACTACTTGTGACTGGAGTACGGCACAGCGCGAGCAGCCAGCGTGGGGCAGGCACTGCGTTAACAGCAAACAGCCCCTTCTGCTCCATGCCTGCAGTCTGGGGCTCTATGGGGCTCGTTTAGCTCCTGATCCAGCAGTGCTTTTAAAATTGGGTTCTATGGGCTAATTCCCAGCTGAACACTGGAAAGTTTAGTTTGCGTTGGCAGATGCTGGCTCCAAAAGGTAAACTGTGTGCCCTACCTGTTTGAATAAAGCAGAACTGTCTGTATGCATGCAACCCTCCCAGCTTCTTCAGGCCTTTTCACCTCTTCGAGAGACACTGGCTGAATGCCAGACCTCCACAGCCCAACCAGCATGTGGCCAAACCCACAGGAGAGGCTGGAGCATCTCCTGGTGTTGAAAAAGCCAATTCTGCTGAAACACTCAGAATTTTATCTTTATCCAAAATATCACTGAGCTGGGCCAAAAATACCTAGCTGTTTCCATCCTTATGTCTAATATTTGCACAATGGAAAAAGTGAAACATGATGTTAAAAAAAGGTTTGGGTTTTTTTCAGATGTAAGAAAATAATTGCTCTGGGAAAGACTCATTCTTGTTGTCGTATCCATCTTCTGTTTTGAGCACTTGATCCTGCAGAGCTCCTGGCTCCACGTCTGACTGTCTAGAATCACATAATGAAATGAAAACAAAAATCCCAATTTTTCCTTAACACTAAAGCCATGGATAACATGCAGTTAGGCATTCTCTTTGGAAAGACATGGCCCTGGAAAGGCACCAGATATGAGCTTGAGAGCTCCAGTGCTGGCCTGGAAATGTTACTGTGTTCAAGTCAGGCAGTATGTGTGGAAGTGAGGGCTGTGTCCCGTCAAAAAGCATGCAGGGCAGAGTTTATAATATGAACCCAGGAGCATGTGGTTTAGCCCTGTTCGTTAACGATCTCCTTTGTTCCTCCACACAAAGGTGTGGAGCATTCCAGCTGGATCCACTTTATGGCACTACCCACCTTGGATGAACAGTACGCAGCACAGTGTTCCTGTAAACTCCTTGGCCCAATAATCACCGGCATTCCTGTCAGTGGTCTGAAGAGGGGGAAAAAGGTCTTTCATGGAGAGAATTAGGAGCCACTGACCTTCATGCAAATATTTCTTTCTTGTACTTCCTTTCTCCTCTCCTATTTTACAACATAAGACTGTTTTGGATGGCCAGGAAAGGAGTTGTTTGGGAATGGAGGTGCTGCATTTTGGTTCATGGGTATTTTTTTGCTTGTTTGGTTGTTTGTTTGTTTGGTTTTTTTTTAGCGTGTATGTAATTTCACAATTAGCCTACAGCAAAAATTAGCCCTTCATGTAGATTCACACACTAAAAAAGTAGACTTTTTCCTGGGACTGTAGTAAACATTTTTAAAACAGACGTAGCCTGAGGTGAAGCTATTCTCGTGCTTGTGTTTGGAAAGGAAAGGATAAAAAAAAATGTGAAATGGATCATTCCTGAGTGGATTAAAACCATAAATGCCTGTTAAAAACACAATCTCCAATCATATGGGCAGATGGTGCATCCTACTATATAGAAAAAAGAAGGGCAATTTAATTGACAGACATTTTCAAATCCACAATAATATACCTTACAATGAGTAAGTCAGAGTTTGATGCTGTAGCCCTTATTTTTGGCAGTAATCTTTGCTCACCAGAGCAGTCTACTGGTTTCACCTTTTACCAGCACTAAACTGGGGGGAAAATAAAGAATATCCATGGATAAGTTTTTATCTTTGTTAAGATGACACATTCTCTTCAACCATTCAAGAAATATCGTCCTCTCTTATCACCCTCTCAAGGTCTTCAAGTACCTACATGGGGAAGAGGTTTCTGATGGAAGAAGAGTCTTTAATCTAGCAGAAAAAGGCATAATGAGATCCAGTGATTGAAAGCTGAAGTTAGACAAATTCAAACTATCTTATCTAGGAACTTGGTAGATTCCCCATCACTTTTGAAGTCTTTAAGAAGATATCCAGTCTTGATGTAAAAGATATGCTCTAGATCAAACAGAAGTTATGGGTTTGATGCGAAAATTATTGGGTGAGGTTCTGCAGTCTGTGTTATGCAGGAGGTCAGGCAAGGGAATCATAATAGTCCCTTCTGGCTTTAAAATCTGTGAAGCCCAAACACGACTTCAATAAAGAAAAAGCAAGCCACCCTGACGACCTCTTCTGCCCACAGAACTTTAATTTTGGAAACAGAAGCTGGTTAAAGCAGTTCATCAGCCCTACCTGGACTCTGCTTAGCAGACTATTCCTTACACCTCGGGTTCTTTCAAAGAAAGAAATTTAAAAACAGTCTAGTTTCTCTTTAATAAAAGTAGTTGGAAAGCACTGACTGATTTCTCAACCAGAATACAGCTATTTCTTTTCGAACTATAACAAATTTATTTTAAATTTTCACAGCAAGCCTTTTATGTTGTTTGTCATAATTGTCAACATTTATTTATTTGATACTCCTTATAACATATTCCCTCAAATAAAAAGGAATTGAACTAATTAGGTAAGATTCCTACATTTAATAGCATTTATATAGCTGTTAAATAGGGAATAAAGAATGTCTTATAATCACATTATTTTTATTGCTTTTCTACTTTGTAGCTAAGTTACAAAACAGCTTTCAAATTGAGTCCCAACAATACCAGCTTTCACAGTTTTATCTTGAGTCCTGGATAATTTTCCTTAAATTGCCAGCTCCAGGAGTCATGTGAATATATGAAAATCTTGACATTTCTTTTAAAAGAAAAAATCATTCACAGTGGTTGCCAGTAAAGTTTGAAAACATGATGCTCACTCCTCAAAAGACCTAAGCAAAGAGCTAAGTAAATAAACACCTCCAATTCCTTTTTCATCTTATAACTTTAAGGCAAATCTCCTGATTCTGGAATTAAAACATTTGAGGTTGCCAGTTACCAGGTGTACTGAGACTTAACTTCTCCCATGGGGAAGGAAAATCTGGCTGGGTTAGAAAGGGCCACCTCTGTTAGCTGTCTAGGCTTAAAAATACTTATTTTTCATAAACAAACAACATTCAAGAAAAATCAAAGTCCTGAGCACAAGATGAAACCTTGGAGAAGCTGATGGCTTGGTGCAGACCAGGGACTTGGTGTGGCTTCTCTGACAGCACTTTTCCCTCTGGTTTGGTTTGGAGGGCAGCCACTCAGTTGGCCCTTTGAGCCATGATGACAATTTGGGCAAGGATGCAGCAACACACACCACAGCCCTGCCCCATTCCCGCACCACTGGCAGCATCAGCCAGATGTTTCCTGCACTGGTGGTCTTAAAGAGGCTAAAAGCAGTTTTCTGAGACACCAAGTGTTTTATTGACGTGGGGCTGCTGCCATGCTCCGTGCAGCCTTCGGGCATGAGGTCAGTCACCTTCACTGCTCCTGTAGGTGCCCAAGTGTGTGTGGGGCAGTGCAGGGTGTGCCCACAAGGTCCTGGGGGTCATCAGCGGGTGGGGAGGGTTCTGTGGGAAACAGGAGAGGCTCTAGTTCCTGGGAGAGGGTGCGGTAGTGGGACTGTCCCCACATCAGGGCTACAGACACTGTCACAAGATTTAGACTATCAAGCCTTTGTTTGAAGGGTAAGAGAGTGAATAAGCAGCAAGGTGGGGAGAAACTCAGGGCTTAAACACCTTCAATGGCCACGTGAACCTGCTCACACTGGCAGCAGCAGGGCCCCCAAATGGGTTGTGGTGAAGAAGGCATGTGAAAAATGGCAATAAATGCAAAAGCCTCTTTAAAATCTCCAGTCCTTGAAGAGGCATGGACACCCCGCCAGCTCTCCAGCTCTTTTCTGTTGTCATCTCACTCCAAACTGTCACAAGATGTCAGTGTTTTCAGATACTCCTGCTATGGCTGAGCAAACAGCCTCTCCACACTGCCTGGCTGACTTTCAATGGCATAAAATTCATGCATAAAATTGAGCCATAAGGTTCTCAGCAGAGTGGCGGTACCACAAAGAAACGTGGCGTAGGGACCACATCAGCCTCTGACAGTGGGATCAAGGCGCAGTTGGAGTTTACCCTTGTCCCTGGGGTAGCTGAAAGGCACCTGGGTGCCCAAGCTGAGGTGAGTGATGCTTATTAGGATCATTGAGGTTAATGTGGCCCTGGTTTTGAACCAGATCTTTTTTGTTTTTTCCTCCCCTTGAAAAATTCTTTTAGAGTGTTCTGGAATGAGGAGTTTGTTTTGGCTGGCAAATTCCTTAATCCCAGGTTTCCCTGCACAACATACCCGTCACGATGTCCTCTGATGGGTAGTTCAAAATCCTGCCTATTGGCATTTTCCAAGTTCCTTTTGCATCCAAAGACCTTAATCCAGACCCCTCTCTTCACCTATATATACACAGAAGGATTTTCAGGGACTCACGTTCATCCACTCTTCCCAGAAAATATAGCATATGCAATTTCTTATCCCCTGCTGACCCTGCTACTCTAAGGCATGGGAGTTATGAAAAATGGTGAAGGGTTGTGTTGAGGGCCCTGGGCTTTATCCTCCCAGTGAGTTGTTATTTCTACTAATGTTTAAAGTCCACTTGTAACATTTAAGAGAAGCAGCTTAATGCAATTACAGAGCTATCTTCAATGTCCCTATAAAACCAACACACAGGTTATAAAATCAACCTGGGATCCTACTTTGGAAGCTTTGAATTACGCTTTTAAGGAGTCACTCATAGCCATCATCTAAATAAGAATATCCCACTAGGCAACAGACAGACTCCACCAGCTGGATAGCACTGATGTCCCCTGTCACACCAGACCTTCCTGGCAGTATCCAGTGATCCCTGCAATGGGGACAAATGGTGCTGTATAAGAATTTTTTTTCCCATCTTCTTTATGGGAGCTTTGTCCTTTTCAAGACCCAGAGTTTGTTTGTTTTTTTTTAAGAGACCTTTGTGGAGACTCCCTGAGATAATTAGCATAATTTCAGGTGGAGGTGTGTTATGTGAGAAAAAACCACCTGGTCCCATTGCATAGAAAACTCCTAGGAAAAATGAATAGGTTACAGTAATGTTTGCAGCTCAAACAGATCCATCTGAGTCGAGCCTTTTGTGTTAATACCAAGGTGTTTATTTCAGAGAGATGCTCTAGGTGGGTTGTCTCTGTATGAGACAGCTGATTTATACCGTGATTGTTTGCCACCAGCAGTCCTGCTGCCTCGCAAGCCACACCCTTTGCTGCCATCCCGAGGTTTGGATTTGATTTCCCTTGAGAAAGAAGCTTGTGTTCACATTCCCATCCACCTGTGTTGCCTCAATACAGCATTCTATGTTTCCTGCTTTTTTTACCCTCCCCTCCCCACCCCTGTGAATTTGGTCTCATTGAGTGGAATGAAGAAAAATAAAAATAAAAAAAAAGCCCACCTCCTACTAAGAGGACTAAGACCTGGGGAGCCAGCGAAGAGGAGAGGCCGTTGCCTCTAAAGTTCAGAAATAAAAAAAAAATGACTTGTTCTTTTGAGCTTGCTGTTCCCTGATGTGACACTGTGATCAGTATCAAATGCTTGGTGGCAAGGATTTTTGTCAAGCTTTCCCAGCTAAAATAGATTTAACCTACCAGTTGCTCTTTGTGGGTTTAACAATGTGTGTGACAATAAAGGGCTGCTGCCGCTGCATTGTTAACACATGAATAGCCCCGGTTCTCTGTATTTACTATTGTGCACTGCAGATTTCCAGGAAGGAGTGTTTGGCTCTGGCTATTGATACATGTCCTGTTTTGCAGAAGGAGCTGAATCAGCCCCTCAGTGATTAGTTGATGTGAAGGGGCAGTTAGGATTTAATTGAAATTAAGGAAAGCACCCGATTGCCTTTGAACTGCTCCCTGGGCTTTCTCCCCTGCTCAGAGGTGGTGTGCCTGGGTTTCACACTTTGCTGTCACTGCCTCTGCATGTGAGGAGTTCACCCTGCTGACAGGAAACTTGCAAAATGCCAAAATCAAGGAAGAAATCTGTTCCTTGATAGCAGTTTGTAGTCTGTTCTTGGCTAAGGTTGGCCAGCACTGCTATGGACAAGCGGAAGAAGCAATGAGAAAGAAACTGATACACTCTGTTCCTCCAGGAAAAGCACTGTCCGACAGGTCCGAATGAGAGGGAAGCTGCAAGAACCCCCATGGATGCTTCTGGTGATGCCTGTGCATGTAGTTTCTTCTCATTTTATGTCACACAGCACCACGAGCACCCAGCTGGAACTGGGCTACCTGTGTTGGAGAAGGATGGTGAAGGCGGGAGGGCTGGGTGGGATGAAGCAGGATGCTGGCAGCACCCCACTGTGTCCATCATGGGGGTCACTGACTCCTTCACAACGGTGGAGGTGTGTTCCCACCACACTATGCCCTTCTTCACTCACCTGAAATACCCTCACAGCCTCCACAGGGCGAGGGACCTGCCCGTGAACCCTGGCCAGCCCCGTCAATGCCCCTCAGGAGCAAATCTCAGCAACGCCTCTTCTCCATCCAGCCTAAGGGAGCCCTTGTGGGCAGTGCCCTCAATGGGAGCCACATCTGGCTCTCCCCTGGATGGCAAGAGCCAGCTGCAGCCTCAGGTGACCCGGAGTCAACCCTGGGCAGGAAAGGAAAGTTGCACTCAGGTGCTGAGAAAAAAAAGGAAAATCCCCAAAGGATGAAACATCTCTCCATCCTGGAAGTGATCTTTGCTGGTGTTTCTCTTGGTTTCATTTCCGTAACAATCAGCCACTTATTATTAAATCAATGCTGCTGGGGAAATGGAGTTAAATTAAGGGAGATCAGAGGCAGGAACGGAAGCGACGTCTATATAAATATCTGCCTATATTATATAGAGTACTGTAGTTAATCAATCCTGAGAACAAAGAGCTTGGCTTGAACTAAGGAACAGCCCCAGCCAAGTGAAGGAGCCCTGCTGCGGTAAGCAAGCAAACAGCGCTATCGACAAGGAAAATGTTTATAAAGACTTCTCTCCCACTTAAGGAGTTGCAAAACAAGGGTTTTCAGCCCCTGGGGCAAGCACTGGTCCCCTGGCCCTTTGGGCGAGCGCTCCTCTGAAGGTTAGCTAGTGCAGGAGCCAGATGAGGGGACAGCAGTTTCTCTTAACTGAGGCAAAAATCTTATTGATTATACGTTCAATAAAAGGTCAAAACTCCCTTTGAGGGTCACCACAGTTGCAGTAAAGCTTTTCCCAGCCCCAGCCCCTCTCCCTGTCTGCGGAGTGTTTCGTGCCAGTCTCTCCAGGTGGACACCTGGGGTAAAAGTGAGCTGCAAATGAGCTAATCATCATTAATGTGTCGGTAGAACCTGCCAGCCTGACATCCCTCCTAATGGCTGACAAATGTCAGGGTGACTTGTATGCTTTTTTTGTTAATTGAATTGGTTAATTAGGTCCCAGAGGCCTGGCTGCTAATTGTGAGCTGCGGTGGAATATGGGTTTAAAAAAAAATGCCACAACAACAAAAAAAACAAAAACCCCCATAAAATCCGATGCAAGGAAGTTAAAACAAAAGGGAGAGATGGGGGGAAAAATAACACCCCCCAGTCAGTCAGTCAGTCACTCACATGCACACACAAAACCTCCTTTGTGTTCTTTACAATCTGTACAGTTACCTTCGCTTAATTTCTGACCTGCCACATGCTACTGCCTTCTTGATGTGTTTTTAAAAGGAGGGTTAGAGAAATTCCAAATCTGCCTTTTTTGACGAGAGCATCTGCTCAGTCAGAAACACAGTCATTAATTTTCTGCCAATTAGCAAAAAGAAAAAGAGAGAGAGAGAGAGGGAAAAAAAAAAGAAGAGGGGAAAAAACCCCTCCAGATTTGCATCTTAATTTGTTACTTTGTAAAGATGTTGGTTTTTTTAAAAGTTAAATACTCCCTCCGGTTTGCCAGCCATAGAAAGTGAAGAGATGATAGCAACTTCCCACCAAGAAAAGGCAATTAATCATTATATTTTGCACTTCTGTAGCAGCTTTCATCCCCTGATCTCAAAGCGCTTTGTGAAATTATTGTATTAAGTCTCCTGCCAAGCCCCGGTGAGGGTGGCAGTGTACCAGCAAACTCCTTGGGGCCAAGGTGGTCTTAATCTGCGTCTGCTGAAATGTGCCAAGGACACTAATAAACTTTATAACAAATAATTGCTAGTCTACCTGTTTCACTGAGGGTTAAGCAGAGGCTCAGGGAGCACTTGGGGGCTTCCTGGAGCAATACAACCTTGAGCTGGAGGGAACATCTTGAACCATCTTCCTCTGGTCTCAGCATTCCCACTCCTTCTTTATTAACAGGCTCAGCTGGCAGCAGAAAGATCTCTGGCATTGTAGGCATTAAAAGTATTAGAGCTAGACCTGTTCAGGAACTGGCTTCTCCTCTGTGCAGAATACCCCACAGACCACAAAAACTGCGTCCACTCAGTTCTGAAACAAAAAACTTGGGAATTCAACCATTTCCTTCCAGGCAAAAGTTGAAAAACTAACGTCCAATCACTTGAAGCATCTTTTCATAAATGATGCCACTTTGCACCATGTCTCAGCCTTGAAAATTTCTGTGTTCGTTTCCACCTTGCTAAAAGAAAATTTATTTTGTTTCAAAAATCAAAGCTATTTCTTCTGAATGGATGAAATTAGGGTGTTTTCGTTCATGGCTTTTTTTTGTTTTTTAATCAGATGCTTCCCTCCATAACTGGTTTGTGCAATTTTAAAGCAACATCTCAAAATCCATACATTTCTATAGAAAAGGAAAAAAGGTCTAAGTATCATTGAATGATGACTGCTCCTACAATAGCCTTTTCCTGAGCCAGTACTGACGTGGAAACTTAGCTGTTTGCCTGTTTCCAACTGGATTTTGGATTTCTCAGTATTTTTCTTCCTTCACTTAACAGAGGGATCCCATTGACTCAGAAAATGGGAACCCAGGTGTTTGATCCCTGGTGCTATTCCTCATGCAGACTTGTTGCAGCAGCACGAGTCAGCTTGCCTCAGTTTCCCCTTTCCCCCTTGGTCAGGGCTGGATGGTGCCCCCAGGTGCCTCCTTGGCCATCTGGGCACATGCCCTTGCTCCCCTCTCTCTCCTCACCCCAGACTCCCACGGGCACCTCAGGGCTCTCAGGAGGGGCAATTTGTGGATGCTGGCAGTGGACTCGCAGCCCTCAGGTGAAGATAAAATACGACGATTATCCTGCTCACTTCCCCACCCCCCTTCCTGTTGGATAGCAAAGTTGCCTTACGAGTTAAAATAAATTGCCTCACGCTCCCCACTGAAAGCATTTTGACTTTGTCTTGAATCGCGTATTCCAGTAGTCATTATACTTCAGCTCCTTCTTCTTCTTCTTCTTAGCATATGACATACATAGCAGTTCAAAAGTTGCAGCGAGCTGCTGCCAGGTCACATTCAAAGGAAAGTATCTGGGAAGCTGGCAGCTAAAAGTATCTGATAAGTTGGCACTGTTACTGCTCAGCAGGAGGAGGGAGAAGTGAAGGAAGGAAGGGGAGGGGGAGCCAGGCATGGGGGAGCAGGGAAGGGGAGAGATTCAAAGGGCTTTTGTTTCTGGATCAGATTCTTCCAGACTCTGAAACTTTTGCAGAGATGTATGTGCCAGGGATTTTTTTTCCCCCCTTCTCTTCCTCCTCTCCATAGTTTTATGCATTAAAATAACCTATTAAAAGGCCTATATTTGCTTTCAAGCAGACTCTGAAAGGCGCTCAAGATGTCACTATTAAAACCGGCGCTGTGCTTTGCAGGCGAAGGTCTGTGGTGAGGAGAATAAAGCAGAATTGATTAGCTGCTCCGACTTTGCCAGCCTCACAAAGCCTGCGGTGTGCCACAAGTTGCTAGAGAACAGATCAGCAGCTTCTGCCCAGCCTGCCTGTACACAAGGGTGCGTCACTTTGAAATCCAGCTTGGTTCTGCAAAGCCTGATGCTGGCCCGGCATTCCCACAATGTCCCCACACTTCCCACTTCCTGATGTCCTATTTTCCCCCTTTTGTGAATCATTTGGGAAGAGTCCAAATTAAACCACCATGGCATTGCCTCTGAACCCAGAGAACAAAATACCCTCCTGGGAGGCTGTGGAGGGTGTTCGATCCGAGGAAGCCTCAGGACCCCAGTGCAAACTCTGCGGCTGTTGCCCCAAGAGGCTTGTTCCTGGCTACTTAATCGACAATGAATATTAGAACAAACAGACTGGAAAATGTTGGAAAATGCTGCAAATGGCCAAAAGCATAAAGCCAAGGCACAAAGGTAACAAGGGGATCGGAGCCCTTGTGCTCTGCATAAAAATGATCTACTCCGCACCTTTGAAATTAGGGAATGGTGTTCATGTCATGCCGTGCATCAATCTGACAATCCACCCCTGAGTAGTCATTGTCATTAGACCACGGGTCACATTTGTTACAACTCTATTAATGTGTATGAAGTTACTTCCAGTCTAACACCGGTCTAAGAAAATCAGGCTTAATTAGATTCTCCTTGTAATTAAATGCAATTTATTCTTATGCTTTGTGTTATGCTTCTGGCTTGCCTGTGCTATTGTCTGCTGATTATTAGAAATGTATTTATGAAAGGTGCAACAAATGTGTAAGAGCTGTGTTTATAGCAAACATGCAATTAGCTTTGCTTGTACCATCCCCAGCACAGCAGGGCCTTGGCCCCCGAATGCAGCTGGTGTTGGGAGTACTGCGCAAATAAAGAGAAGGCACAGGCAAGCCTGATCTCATTTGCCTTGGAAGGTTAAGGGCTGTATCAGATAAAATCGGGCCGAGGATCTGTGTTCCATGTTTAGGCCTATAACTCTTCCCAAGAAAAGTTTTCACTAGCCCTGACTAGTGACTAACTTCAGCTCTGCTTTTCAGAGGTTTGCACATGATTAACCTGGCCTGTTAAAAACAGGGCCACTGACTTTAACAGAGATGAGAGCAACAAGAGAAGCAGGTGTCAGTCCCTTAAGAGTTCAGACTCTGTGCTATTCAAACCTGTCCAACTCAGTGGGAAAACACCCAGTTTTCACAGTTTTCACCCTGCACAGTTATGCCAACAGCTGCCCAAGGTACAAGCAGAAGAACAGGTCCAAGGAGATACAAGGCTGCAGAAGCAGGTTCACATCAACAGCTGTTCTCTCCATGCATCCCCTCACCAAAATTCCCAGGCACTGGGTTTTCATTCTTTGTTTTCAGGGAAGCATTTGCTGAATGGTTCTTCCATGCCTACTGAAGTAACTAGAGTAAGTTTAAAATAATTCAATACCTTCAGTAATTTCCATTTAAATCAATGATATACTACATGCAGAGACCAAGCCAAGTCTCCCTTGCTGCTACTTAAAACGGTTTAATAGAGGGGAAACACCTTTGCAGGTGAGCTGGCTCAGGCAGACTGAGAGTCTGAAGCAGATTGTGGGAACAGTTATTTTCCCCACCACCACCTATGTTCTCAAATAACCTGATTATTCTCATTAGCGCTGCATTCAGATGGCTGCAAATGAATAAAAGAGAGCAGGGGCGGGAGCGGGTAGTAAATCCTCCATATATGAATATGATGAGGAGTTTAGGCAGCTCCCTCCCACTCCTGCTAAAAAAAGTTTTAATCTTGGCCGCTCCATGCATATTGACTGGCTGCATATTGACACGCCACCTGCTGAGGCTGCTTCAGCTATTGATAACCAATGCCATCACGCCTAGAGTTCAAACACCGACCGGCGGCTTTCATGTTTGTAAACAGTATTGATCTGCATAAATCAGCTTGCCATTAGACTGCCGGATTAAACAAGGACGAAGACAGAACATTTGTGAGATTAAATCCGGAAACAGTTAATTAAAAGCTGAGCAATAAACCCAAGCTGTAAACAGCAGGCAATTAATTCAGGCATCTGTAGATCTATGTGCACAGTCCTTTGCCACGTTCCTGGCTGTGCCCCACACCGGTCCCCTGTTCCCCCAACTGCCACCTGTCCCCAGCACCAGCATCCTGCCTCCTATACCCATCACCAAGACCCATGCTGGGGTGTTCCCTCACCACACTGCTGCAGAAGGGGCTCTGAAAAGTAATCTTGAGATGTAAGGGCACCTTTTTCTTGAGAGGAGGGGGAGAGGGAAGCCCTCTAGGCTTTCCTTGTGCACAGTGTAGTTGTGTTGCAGTAGAAGACCTCACGTAGCTGCCTTGTGAGCAGTGATGGTCCAGACCTGGGAGAGGAGCCAGGGATTCCTCTGGTCTAAATATCTTTTCTGACACTGACCACCACCATGTGTCCTCAGGGTCATCACTCCAGTGTTTCACTTGTTTCCCCAGCTGCAATGGAGAAGATAAGGCCTTGGCCTCTCCAATTTAGCTGTACTTTCCAGTGACAAACAACCCACTTAACGAAACGGAAATTTCTGGCATTTACATAAATATTCATTTTTGAAACAAACAAACAAACAAACAAACAAACAAACAAACCAGCCCCATGATCTCAAAAACATGACCAGCAAAGTTTGAAGATTTTCAGGTTTTCATCCTTCCCCATTGATTTTCATCCCCTTCTTTCCTTCACTCTTTCTAATGAAAAAATGAGAAAGAGAAAAGAAGGAGAGAACTAAGGCTGCTTAAAGGAGGAAGGAAAAGTTCACTAAACTAAAAGCAAACAAGTAAATTTGGATAAAAACAAATGCAAAGGTTATTTTTAATTCTCCCTTGAAAAGTTTCCCACATTTTCTAACCAGATCTGTTAGTTACATGTCCTCAATCCACGCCTTATAGAATTACAGCTAAGTTGGCTTCATTACAGATGATTTAATGGTTATTTTATACTGCATGTGGAGAACTTGTAGGCTCTAAAAACAGTGCAGTGTGACTGAGTCTATAAATGTGTGGGATTTATAGGGCCATACCCCTCACAACATTCAAGAAGGATGTGCATTCCCCTACCAACTTTGCTCTCAGATGTGGGGAATTAGGGCACAGAAATATTATGGAAAACCAGGAAACTAAGTTCGACCTCTCAAAACCTTGTCCAACACCATGACCAATGAGCTATCACTAGCAGCAAGCAGGGAGAACTGTCAGCAGATCTGCACTAGCCCCAGGGGCTGTTCTGCTGGGCTTTTCCTGTCCTGATGCTTCCTACACAGTCTCATGCTGATTTTATAGAGGGGAGTTGAATCCTGTTATTTGTAGATAGACAGATGAATGTTTTTTACAGGGGCTGGCTATACTCCTACGAATGGTCCCAGTGGATTGTAACTGACAAGAGTGGATGACAGAAACACCTTACTTCTCTAAAGGCAGATTTGTGATGGCACCAAAGCCAAGGCTTCATCCAGCTACGGCTCCAGGACCACAGTGGTGTGCTCTGCTAGGTGAAACCCCTGTATCTTAGAACCCCATCCATCTAAATCACAGCAAACTACTCCCATTGAGGTTTTCCATTTACATAATTTTCTCTCTCATGGGAAGAGAGCAAGAAAAAATATCTAATGAGCAGCCCTTGAAATTAAATGCCTGTTACTCACTGTTTTGCAATGGTGTTCTGAGATCATGTCCTGGGTCCTCTGCTCTGGACCATGGCAAGAAAATAGTAGACAAAATATTTTTTGGTGCCAGCACTTTGTAGGGAGGACAGTTGCCTATGAAGTTATATGCAAATAACATGCAAAAGGAAGATTGCACAGAAGGGTGGGTGAGAGTTCCTTTCTTGATACCCAGCATCAGGAATTGGTATCATCACATCAGTAGTTTTAAAATGGTGAACAGGACTTTAGGGCATAGAGGCTATTATTTTCTGTAATAAATGTATGATTTTCCCAGCCTGCAGAAATCACTCCACTTCAGTAAGCAATGCCTGTGCTTACTATGAAAGGGGCAACACCCAACTCAACTCAGCGCAACCCAAAAACCAGGAAAAAAGCCCCAAACAAATAAACAGTAAAAAAGACATTTGACTTTTCTTACCATTTGAATTTGGTCTTTTTGATTTCCCCATTTTTAAGAAAGTATCTGGAGTCCTTATAAATCCTTCCCCACAGTGACTCAGAGAATCAGTGATGGGAGCAGGCTGGTCAATACAAAGGATGTGTCTGTTCTGCTCCCTGCTCCACAGAGATCAAAGCTCACCTGGAAGAACCTGGCTGGAAGTGAGAGGTTCAGCCAGCAGCGACTCCTTCCTTCAGTCAGCCCCCTGAAGGGTGCATCCAGGCCATGTGGGCACGTGAGTTATTTGTTTAATGGACAGAAACCCACCTGCTGGGAAATTAACTTTTACAAGTCGACGTGTTGGCAAATGTGGTACAAATTGCTGCTGTCAGCAGTGACCCTTTCTTCCCGACTGGCTCTGCCCAAGGCCTTAAGCTAAAGGGAGAAGACAAGTCAGGGCTGTGTTTGAGACCTAATAAGCCTCAGCCAGTCCCTGGCTTTGCTTTTGGCATCCCTGATAAGAGCAGCACTTGGGAAATGCAAGCATAATGCTAAATCATGAGATGATTTTAAAATTACCTCTGAAAGTCCCCAAACCAGTGACAAGACCTGCCACTGCTCTGGATGGTCAGAAGGACATTTTACTGGGCAGGAGGGGAAGGTGTAGGGGCTCAGCAAGGCACAGACCTTTGTCCCTCCTCATCCCATCCCCGGGTGCTGTGACCACACACTAAGCAAGAGCCTTGTTTCTTTGACACGTCTCCACTTCACTTGGGGTTGAAGACCATGAACAATTCAGGATCAAGAGTAGCAGGGGGCAGCATAGCTTTTGAAGACCCTTCTACTTGGCCTCCCTCCAAGGTTTTATTACTATTTATTACCTCACTATGTTATTAGTGGTATTTAATGATACTATTTTGGCACTATAGTTGTATGTCAGACATCTGTCCTGAACCAGAATCCAACTGTATTATATGCTGTACAACTCCATGGGGAAAACAAATGCAGCACTTGTTCCCAAAGCTCACAGCCTAAATATGGTTCAGCATTACAGCCTTTTGCCTTCATTCAGAGCTTTGCTTTTATCCTCCTGGATTCAGCTTGCAAATTCAGGTGCAAGGACTGGGTTTTTCTTATAAGAACTCAAGTACCACCAGTGATGACCAGGAATGATTTTGCTGGTATTACCAGTCTGCTGCCTGCAACGTGCAGTAGAGCTCAGCCACGTTCACCCACGGCAGAGCAGGACCTCTGAAATCAATAGGTGTTCTTACGTGGGTAGTGTTAGGCTCAGGATAAGACAGTTCAGGGAAATTTCAGACACCAGGTATTGGAGGAGACAGCAGAGAGTTAAGGATGCTGCTGCTCCCCACAGGCCATGAGTAAACAAATTCCTGTCCAGCTGGAGACTCTTATAAATGGCATTCGGTCCGAAGAACGAGATCTATTTAACTTACGATGTACGTGTCACAGCATGTAAGAACCTGCTCAAATCATATGGAAATAACTATTCCTGGAACACCGTGGTCTCCTGACATCACTTCCTTGAGAAACAGATCCAATTAATTCCGCAGAGAGACCAACAAATGGATGGGGGGGAATGAGGAAAGGAAAAGAAAAGCCCTGTCAGTGGAAGGTCAGAAATGTCTGCAGGTGGAGACCCTCTCCTTTCTTTTCCTTCTTTCTCTCTCTCTCTTTCTTTTTTTTAAATTTTTTTTTTTTTTTTTTTTTCTTTTTTTTCTTTTTTTTTTTTTTTTTTTTTAGAATTGTTTCAACTCTTCAGCATAGAGGAAGGAAGGATGGTCTGGTGGATAAAGGTAGAGGAACTGTTGACAGTTCAGAGCTGGCCCCTGTTCCACTCTGCTGCAGACATCCTGTGCAACCCTGAGCAAATCACCTCCCAATGCCCTTCCTCCTCCCTTCCAAAATGGGTTTAAACCATGTTTACTTGTTTCTGGGAAGGACACATGGCTTAGGGCTTCTTCCTCTCAAAGTCTGGAAGGGTCTTGCAGAGAGGGGAGGGAAAAAGCACCAGGATCCAAACTGCCAGCCAGCAAATGTTGGAGCTGCATTGTGCCCTGTGAGGGAAGCAGAGCTGAGGAGCTGAGCTCTTTCTTTCAACCCCATATCCTGATGTGCAGCCTGCTCTAGGGGTGCTTGTGAGCAGAGGGGATGCAACATGACTTTGCTTTTGGTAGTTGTGCTCAGCAAGATAAAAGATGGATTAAGACAAAATATGTTCAGCAAAAACTATATGCCTGAGCAGCATCGGGGCACAAAACTTTCTGAGCAAGACAGGATTCTGTGTACCTCTCCACAAAGTAAATACTACCATATGTGCATTAAAAGGCTCCTATTATTTACAGAGTGCTGACATGAAACCCCCTGAAAGAGTTAGTATTTTGTTAGGTAAACGTTTTTCCCTCTGAGCATTTTCCTCTTCTCCCACTCCCCTCCCCCTCACCCAATAACTTACAGATGTTAGAACAATAAGTTGAATGAATAGTTTCCCACACTGGAATGCCTGCATGCTGAAGAATGCAGAAATGATTTCTGGCCAGTTTCTGACACTGATCTACAACTACACTGCATATATTCTGTTGCTCTTGTATCAAGTCTTGAGCTGCTCCCTGCCAAGAATTAAGTGCTTGTTCCATAAACCTGGTGTAGATTATCACTTAGCTGTATAGATGTATCTAATAGAATTAAATAGTTTGGCTCCTGACCAGTAACAGATGTGCTACATATAATGCAATAATAATGAGACTGAAAGCACCATGTTATGCCAAGGGAACATTGTGAGATAGCTCACATTTCTTCTGTTGCCCAGTCAAAGCTCTGTGAAAAGTAAATCGAAAGTCCCATGTTTATACGAACAAAACAAGCTTTGGCTTTCCTTCTTTTTTATTTTAATCTTACAGTGGGTTTGTTATCCAGCCCATGCACAAAGGCAACCAAAGGGTCTGCTTTCGTTTTGATGGAGCAATGGATTTGCTTTACCATAGTTTTATTTTTCACTAAAGCTCTCCTGTAACTTAAATGCTTATAATAAAATAATGTCGAACCAAGACATAACTATCTGCCTGGAACATGTGAGCCCACATGACTTGACCCACTGGAGACAGAATGGGCTGGGTAGGAGGAAGAGCTCAGCTGTACACATAAGCTGAGCTTTTATTTTCTAAAATAAAACTAAAAAAAATTAACAAGTCAGTACATAATCCTGATATGAACTGTACATTTCCTACAAAGCACCCAAGCTCCTTCTGATTTCTATTGCAAGGGAGGTTCTAAGTACTCCAGCAATGAGGCTCTTCCTGTCTTCTGCAGGGAAGGGAAAGGAGGAAATGCCCTGAAGGCCAGGTGCTCCTGTGGAAAGCCTTGCCAGCAGAAAGGAGAGGGGCCACGGCCACATCCACCTTCCCACACCGCCACTGCCTCGCTTCAGGCCACAGCAGAGGCTCAAAGACAAGCGGTGGCACTGGTGGCTGTGATGTGACCTGCCCACCAGCTGCAATGAACCTGCATTGTCCACCACGGCTTTTGATCAGCATCGCAGATGCCTGGTGGCAAGGCCGGGGGAAGAAACTGCCGCACCTGAAACTGCGACAGGGCGGGTGGAAGATATCTCTGGAAAGTGCAGAGAAAGTGCCCAAACAAGCTATTGCTGGATGCTGGCGATGGGGCTGTGTTGTTTCTGTTCTTCAAGTGTGGGCATGGTTAATGAGAAAGTTGTGAAGGGAAGCGAATTCCCCGAGTGCCTGACTGTTTCAGCCTTTCTTGACCCGTGTCGGTCTGGGTACAGACAGAGTGGAGCACAGAGACTGCACTGCACGGGCAGTCCAGGTTACAGATGAATATCAGGGCTCCAAGATGTTATTGTTAGATCTATCAGCTGTCTTTGATGCCCTGAGGTATTGTTGAGTTGCTTTTGATCCTCGGCAAGAATAGATGGGACTGTGCTCTGCTCACTTTTCCCTTAGCTTTCAGAGAGATCTCAGAAGGTAATTTTGGATAACTGCCCCAGTTTATTGACCTTCAGGGAACACTGCCTGATGTTTCATCAGTAATGTATACAAAAACAGTGGGGGTGATTAATGAATTGATACTTTTTTTGTAATTCTCTTGGACAGACAGAGCTATTATTAGCATTGGACAAGTGCCTCCGTTTATATTCTGTGACCATCCATTCAAATACAACATGGAAAGGCCAGGCTGTCATGGCGATATTCAGACAAAACCAGTCTCTCCAGCTCCAGTGGGAAGACCACAGAGGGGAGTGTAAAGAGGTCTGGTGCTGTAACAGAGAGGAGCTGGTCCCTTGGGAGAAGAAGTTGAGTTGGCATTTGCTTGTTGCTAGAGCCTGCATTGAAGCCCTGGAGATGATGATCCAGAGGAACAAATGTAACTGCTCTTTTCTCCCTGCTTTCCCCCTTTAAAGGGGAACACTCTGGGTGACAGAAACATGGCTGTGCCGACTTTTTAAAGAAACAGGTATAGAAAATTCATGCAAAACTGGATCCCCAGAGTTATGACTGACAGCAACAGTGGGGCCGGGGCCATGAGACTCCACCACATGCCTGATTAAAGTGAAACCACCCTGCTTGATTTTTCAGGATCAAATGGCTGTAATGCGTTGTACAGACCAAGAGCCAGTATTCTGTGATGACAAATTCTGGACCAGGCATCAGACTCAAACTATTCTTACAGATATTTCCAAGGGACAAGAAGCAGCAGCAGCAGAAGCAGCAACTACATTTGGCAAATAAATTATTCGCCCAGCTCCATTAAGAGCAAAAGAAAGGGATAGAAAATAGCCATCTGGCAAGCAAGGAAAAGCTCAAGACAATTATCCTCCTTACTGTACATCATCCTCGCAATCATACTCAGGGAGAATGTGACAATTGATTAAAACTAATTGGAGGTTAAATTAAATGATAATTAGCATTAATCAATAGCAGTGTTGGCATGCCAGTGCATCCCTCCTTTAGGCAATTCACCTCCAAACCCCAACACACCAGTAAGGCTGGTGATCTGCCAGCCCAGCACGCGCTCCTGCCACCAGTAAAGAAGCAAGTCCCAGCAGCATTGACCCAGAGGGTTGGAGGGAAGAAACCATTTCAGTGAAAGGCAGCCTTGCCAGCACCAGGGGTGGTGCCGCACCTCTCCCGCAGCTAATTGCAGCCAACATCAAAGGCTAGGGTGCCCTCAAATGATGGAGGCTGGTAATGACAGCTCAACGTCCGCCTGCTTTCGAACAGCTCATCACACAGAGCCTTGCCTTAGCATATTATTATGCTTTTGTTAAGAATGCTCGTTTCTCTTCCTCTCTCCATTTATGTTTTTTTGTGTTATGTCATTGTGCTGCCAGTGCGCAAGGAGTAGCCGTGACTGTGCAGCCTCCAGTAAGGCTCCTCGCAAAGGGCTGGGTGAGCTGGGAGCTTGGGCAGCTTTCTCCAGGGCTGTCGTGGGCAGACACACGAGGCAGTGGCCTTTATGCTCTGTTCTTAACGTTAAGTCCTAATTCGTGGTTGTGTTTAAGGGGAGAGGAACAGCCATTTTGTCATCTGCCCAGAACTGTGGTTCAACTTGAATGAATGAAATGCAGGCACCTTTTATGAGCACTTGAACAGTGCGTGCACCTGTATGCCTGTGTGCTCAATGCCCTGCACACATCCATCAGCTCTCCAGAACCCGTCTGCCAACAGCTGGTAGAGACTCCCAATCTGAGGCAGGAGGATTTAGGACCAGCCACACGTGTCCATTGAACTCCCATCCGCCTCCAATCCTAGAGCTGCCAGTTTCCACTATAGTGTTGAAAACAAGTTCTTCTCAGGAAGCTTTGAGCAAGGATTTGTCTAAACACTGTCAACATTTTGATGCCAAATTAGACAGTTCTTGGGAGACTTTTTGACCTCTCATGTTTCCCCAGGTATCTCCAGTCCAGACCCTGGAAGCACAAGGTTGTGCCAAGTGGACGCTTGCAGGAAAATGAAAGAGGAAAGTGTTTCAATGCTGCTCACATCTCACACCGTGCTTTGGGGTGAGCACAGGGAAAGGAAGCACAACTGCTTCCTCTGCCTTTCCTTGACTTGTCCCCGCCAGGAGCAGGTCTGGAGGGCAGCAGCTCATGCAGAGCCCCCAGAGAATATCTCCACTATCAGTTACCTTTGTTTTCTCACATAAGCAATGAACAAAGAACATTTATCTGAACTCAAGTAGCTTCTTGTCTCCATCCCCAAAGCGAGGGAACCAGGATAATGAAAGAAAAGCTTACCTGCCTTTCTAAGTTTCATCAGCACAGCTCACAGAAATGTAGTTTCATATCCAGTGTAAGAAATGCCAATATCAGTATTTTTATGCCAATGCTAGGGAATTTTCTTGATTTCATACTGCAAAACTTTTCTTCAGGATGTTTGCCAACCCACATGATGTAAGGTGGGAAAAAATCCTAATTTTATCTGATGCCACTATGCTGCGAGAAATCCTGATGCCACTCAGTAATGGGACGTGCTATCCTGCAGGTAAGGGTGGCCCACTCCTACACTGTGAGTCCCTGCATATCTGTCAGCTGCCCAGCTTTCCTGTGGACTACCACATGGTCCTCAGGTAGTCACCCAAAAGCACTGCACACATGACTCTGCCATGGTTTTGGGGGCCATGTCTAGTCTGCCTGCCCCAGTTTGGGAATTGTGGGGAATGGATATGCTATGTCATTAGAAGAACGCTGTTGCCTGTAAAAGACCATTTACCCTAGGTGGAATTGCCAGTGCAATGGTCCTTAATTTTAGCTTTTTGGTGCATACTAAGACATTTATGGGTGTAACCCTTGGCTGTAACCCTTGTCCTTTCCTTGTGTCACACACACTGTCACCCAGCCTCTCCCAAATGAAGGCTCTAAACTTTCATTTTCTGGTGTGTTGTGGAAGAAACCACATGCATGTCTAGGCAGCACACCCTGACAAATGCTTCCCAAGGCCTGAACGCCTGGAGGAACCAATTCTGCTCCAAAAGCTGGGGATCTACTTCATCACACAGCAATCCTTGAGCCGGTAAATCACCTGCTGAGAACAGACTTACCAGCTCCAGTAAAGTCCTGTGTTACACACTCAGCTTCCAGTTCAGAGCTGTCCTGCACCTAAGCCTCCCACAGCACACACACAGCAAGTGCAAATTTCTCTGCAAAAGGCTGTGGTGGACCTACAGAGACACTCATCTTCACCGCTCCATCAGCATGAAAAGGAAGGGGCTGTGTAAGTAACCAGATATTTAGATTGCACCCAAGATAATGGGAAGAAGACAAAGAGAAACATCTCTCCAGCCTAGAGGAAAACACGACTTTCTTTGCACTGACCACACACGTTAAGCGTCTTTGATCAGGAAAAAGCAGGTGGTAAAAGACTATATAAAAAGCTTGGTCATGCCTAACACGTCCCTTTCGAGATCAATATATACTTGTGAAGATATAATCTTCCTGCTGTAATGCTGACAGGTTAATGACAGCATGAGTTATCCACTATCTAAATGCCCACATCAGTACCTGAGTTAGATCAACCCCCGACAGACTTAACTGCTTGTGCATGCAACTCCATATCCTGTCATCACAACACCCTCACCTGTGACTGTTCCTGCCTTTTACTTATTAAACCATCATGCTGCAGGCCCCCACCTTCCCCTGTCTGTGCGATGATGGGTGTTGAGGGTGGCCAGGGAATCCCTCCATCTTCTCCCAGCTGCAGCCTGGGCAGGTCTGCCTGCAAGATGACTGTCTCCAGCAGGGACATTGCAAGTGTAGGCACACCCCCGGGTGGAAGGACCCTCTTTGCCACGGGGAGGAATGGAAAAGTGGTGATACCTGCTCTGTCAGTGCATCTGAGAAGCTGAGGTCTGTTCCTATAATTTCCCCAGCACGTGGCCCTTGTAAATTTGAGTGGATCTTTTACTTCAAAAATTAAGACTCAAATTTCTGTCTGTGTATTTGACTGGGTTCAGGTTTCAACTGCAATCCAGTCTTTCTCTCCCCCCCACAAAAAACATCCAGACAGCAAGCTGTAACATTACAGAGGGTTGGAAGAGGAATGAGACCTGGCTGGGCAGCATCCCCAGGATCCTGCCCTGGCTTTGGCCCAAAATTTGCAAAGTGGATTTCTACAGCACATAGCTGGGGTCAGGATCCAGTAGCATTTGCAATGAGTGGTCTGCACTGTTGCTGGCTTGGGGCTCAGGGGATGTAGGCTTTAATCCTGCTTCTGGTCTTGACCTCCTGGATAATGTGGGAGAGAAAGGCAGAAGGTGCAAAGACTTAACAAGGTAATTGAAATCTATTGGTTTAAATCTCATTAGAATAGCCCTGCCACACTCCCATCAGCTGTCAGAGGAATGCCACAGTTAGCTTCCAAACTGCCCCATGTGCTCCATTTATAAAGCAGAGGCAAATGTAGCCAGCGCCTGGCTGCTGGAGCTCTGGACCTGAGTGTGTCTGTCGCACTCCCACAGCCCCATAAAGACAAAGAGGGCAAGTTGGGATGAGCTGGGTGCAAACATTTGCTTCACCCGCCTGCTGTGTTTGCGCTGGAAAGCTCTCGCACTCTTGCCTGGGAATATTGGTAGTTCAACACGTAACTGAATTAGCGGGAAGAGAAAACAAATCACATGTGACTGAGTCTTCTGACAGAAGCAGCTTTGATGTCCTTCTGGTTGGGCTCGCTTGCTTCTGAGCCCAGCCACCCCCCACCTGCACCCCACCCCACCCCACCCCATCAATAAACTGTTTGTTTAGCCTTGCACAGATTATTCATTTCTTGGCACGCAGCTCTCGGCTCCAAAGAATTAACATTTGGATTGTATTTGCTGGCTAGTAAAGTGCCAGCAATACAGCTGGGATTCGTTGCACAAACTATGTTGATGGGGGAAATCAATGACAAACTGAGAAGAGGAGGATCAAACAGCGAACCCTTTTGCAATCGTTGTTTGAAAACATCATGTTGGTGATATTCGGAGTTTCTAAAAGTGGGATGAGTGGCAAATAGGGTGTGGCAACCTTCTCCCAGGTCATCTTGCTGACTCCCACACACAACAAACTGACCCCAGCCTGGTCCTGAAATAGATTAGTCACAGGATATTTCATTTTAAACCCAAGCTCATGAGTTTTTTTCCTACAGAAGAGGAGACTCTCTGAATGTTTATTGCTGTTTCGCTGGAATTTCTCTTTTGGTCAGAGAGGGATTTGAAAACGAAATACATTTCCTGTTGGAGGCCAAGGGCTGTGAGCTGCAAGGAGAAGCATAGCCTTTGGCTTGCTTCAGCAGTAAATAATCACTTGTGTTCCAAAAAGTCATTCGCATTGGCAAGGGCTCCCAGCACCTGCAGATAGAAGTGCCCGGGGCAAGTCCAAGCACTTCATTTAGACTGTCCCTTATTACGATCAATCAGACCCCATTCCTTGCAGCCACAGGAAATTCTAGGCTTAACACACATGCGTTTTAAAATTAAAAAGGTGGAAAGATGTGCAGTTAAAGACACAGGAAAAGATACGGGAACAGAGGAGTGTTTTTCTATGTTTGTATGAGAAACTCTCTTTTTTTACTTCAACTCTCTATGTGAATTGTAAGCACACAAAACCTTCATCTTATCAGTATTTTGAGCCTTGGAGAAGTCTAGTAGTTTTTCTTCATCCCCATTCTACCTGTATGTTTTTTGTCACCTTGTTTTCCATAATACTGGCACAGAGAGCGTATTTTATATCTTCATTTTCCTATTTTTTTCTGTTAAACTTTTGATGCTGCCTGATTAGCCCTTTTGGCAAGTTCTCAGTAAACACACAAGTGGTGTCAGAGCCCACCAGGCAGGATGTTTGACCCTAACTTTCTAGTGAAAGGCTAACACAGCAGGACTATGCTTTTCTGAGGAAAAAATAGTTAAAAACCAAGTAGTTAAAAACCAACAAACAAAGAAACCAAAACAAATCAAATCAAATCAAACAGCTGAAGTCCTTTATATCTCAAACCCACAGCAGTACACTGACTTCTCTTCAGGATCAGGACCTGACAGCAAATCTGTGAGATGTGTGTATGTGGAATACTGCACGAGAGGGGTTGGGGGTCACATCTGGCTATGCTCAGGATACTCTCCCACTTCCTTGCATCCGAACGGAATTCAGTTTCACACAATGTATTTCCTAGCCCAGGTGTCACAAAACAACAAGTGCTGCCAGCAGTCACTTTGGGCTCTGCTATAGCTCCTTCTAATTTCAAAGCTGTTGCCAGAAGACACAGTATTTCTTGAAGAAACAGAGTGAATTGTTTGCATGTAAAGCCCTGGAGTTTTCACCACTGCAAGTCTGAACTGTCTTCTCCTCCTGACCGCAGTGCTGCAGAGTGCAAACTGGGTGTGGGCTGCTCTCTGTGATAGATGGCACTCTGACCAGCCCAGGAGCTTTCAGTTCTGGCTGTGCCAAGGACACTTGGTGCATCCTGGTGCTATTTTTACCAGTACTAGGAACACTCAGTTCAGGCTTGCACTGGCACCAGCCAAAGAGGAGCTGGCAACACCTTTGGGAATGTGACTCAAAGTACCAAAGTACCTACCTCAGCACTGTGGTGTCCCTGAGTACCAAAACAACCATGGATGCAGGAACAGCCCAGGCAGAGATGGGGAACTGTGCCTCACTGAGATCACACAGTGTCAGGTTGCTCTGCTGCACAAAGACGGTTCTCAGCACAGTAAAGCAGCATCTGCTCCTCCCTGCTCCAGAGATGCTAAAGGTCTGGAGCCCTGGGACTCCAGCCTCGCTTAATCCGCTGCTGAATTCCGTACTAATGCAAAGCTGTCACTGCAAGTGCGCGGTGGTGCATGCACTGCATCACAGCTAAAGTTCACTTCTGCAGGCCACTGCAGGCAATTAGTCTGGAGCAAAGCTCAGCCTCCATCTGAAATGCAATGAAAACACCGGAAAGGCAGCGCTGGGTCCCACTTGGGCAGACTCCACGGGTTCTTCTTTAACCAAAGCCAGGTAAGTGGAGGCTGCCACCACCCCTGCTGGTCCGTGGGCGTCGGGGGCACTGTCTATCAAAGCGACACCTGAAGAACAGCCCTGTGTCAGCACCAGCTGCCAGGACAAGGCAAACTCTCGTCTGCTGCTCAACAATACAAAGGGCTTCTTTCCTCCTCCTCCACTAAGTAAACTGTTAAAGACCATGACCCCTGGAAAACATAACAAGAGCAGAGGAATTTACAGTCGCATGTTACAGGTCAAGGCACTGAGCGTTTCACAACCTTGTGATTCCAGCTAAAAGCTCCTCTGTCTGTCTGCTCCGTGCAGAGGCAGCTCCCATCCCCACAGACACACATACACATGGATCCACATGGTAAAAAGGGTAAATGAAGGCCCAGCTTTTGTTTTTTGACCTTCCTGCCATAAAAAATAGTGGCAAAGACATGAACAGCAGGGCAACTTCTTCACAGAGGCCTGAAAGACATCCAGTGCGCATTTGCAACCCTGAACATACATGTCCCATCATATAGTGCCTAAATACAGCTTATAATGAGGTCATTGTTAAAATTCAGTCTAAAACAGAACAGAAAGTGGACATTGTGACTTCATTCGAGATGTGGTGGAGAATTTCTTGGGCTAGGAGGGCTGAGGGCATCAGGCAAAGGGGGAGCCTGGTACAAACTAAGCAGAAATGCCTGTGGGGTGCTTGTGACCTTCCTCCTCATTTCCATTCACACTGTACCACAGAGTAGATCTGGGCTTCCCAGCTGAGCCAGGCACACTGTCTTTGGAAGAGGATACTGGAAGTCTCAAATCCTGGGACACAACAGCCTTGCATTAGCAGTATGAACACAACACAAGGCAGGGTTCAGATGTGGGCTTTGATCTACTTTTAAAAACCCTAAAAGGGAGGTTTGAGTAGAACAACTAGTGTGAACAAATTAAGAAGTTTTTAATTGTTTGGGCAGCACTATTTCACTCTAATGCCTAATGAACAATTGGGATAAAGTACTTCTGTGCTAGGGAGTGACCCCCATAAGAAAACATTATCAAAAGACTTCTTTACTGGCCTAGAAAGATGAGGTATTTGCAGTACTGTGAGAGCAAAAAAGAGAATTGCTAATCTCTCCTTGAAGAAATAAAACCTTGTATCTTTCTATGCAGTGACAAAAAGAAAAATATTTAATGTATCAATTAAAAAATAGGTATATGAAAAATAAGTCCTACTCACTGATCTTTTAGAGTTCTTCTAGAGTGCTGTTGTATGATCTTGTCAAACCATTGTGGTACTGAAATGGAATACTTAAGACATGGTTATGCCTGGATTTCAGACTGAGACCTGGACTCAGGCACATCTAGGTAAGCAGGGATATATTTAAAATATATTTGTATTTATATTAGTTATAGGAATGTGAAGAGGACTAAACATAAGATTTGATGTATAGGCCCAAGGATGCACAATCCAGGATCAACAGATTCTTAAAGCCAAATTAGCCAACTCCCTTTGCTCAGGCCTCTCAGAACAAACAAATGCAGGCTGGCAGCAGGAGCCCATGTTTTCATCCTTCTTACATCTCAAACTTCTCCATCCAACAATTACCAGTAATAAAAATTCTAGCTGCAGCCAAACAAGAGGCCACTGCTGGCATAAAGCAAAGAGGAAGCAGAGCCTGTTCTCACAGTACAGGGTCTGCAGCAACGTTTGCCAAAGTCCTCACGGGAGATGTGCTGGCAACATTTCAAGGGCAGAAAACACCCCCATGTTGTACCTGCTTCCCACCTTCCCCTGCAGGCACTTACACACACACAGAGCTGGAAAGGAAGAGGCAGATCTAAAGGGCACTGACAACCTCCCATTTTTTTAATGGCTCTATGTGATTCCCTAACGCCTTGGAATATCTTTGGATACCTTCCACTTTGGGATTCCAGAATTCAGTGAGGAACCCACCACCTGAAAAATTGTTGATGCAAACTCAGCATCATATTCCAGCTATAAGACCAAATTCCCTCCTCAGTATTTGTTAAAGTTTGCCTCCAGATCAAGTTTTCCTCTAATTTCACCCACTCCTTACCCGAAGCATTTTAACATGAGATGTAACCCAAAACCCAGCAGAAGAAGAGAGAGCCAGAAGCAGCCTTCTGGATGGTGAGAGGTGTCATATTTGATTTTTCCAGCTAACAGGAAAGTAAAATATTTAATGCTCCCTTTCAGATCCTTTTCTCTGTTTGTCTGCCTTTATAAAACACTGCTGCATGGGGAAGAGGCCAAAAGAAGAAAATCAATTGTCTTTCTCAGTGCAGAGACCTTTTCAAAAATGGTGGCCTGTTCTGCAGGAGCCCGAAAGTTTTTTTCAAATGCTTCTGGCAGAAGAGCACAGAATCCTTCCCGGACTGTGCTTTATCTGGTGAGACCGCTGTCTGTGGAGTTGGGGCAGGGAAGGCCGCTGTTAAAGTTTCTTCTTTTCTTTCCTTTTCTGTGACTTTTTTACAAGAAGAATAGCTAAGGGGAAAAAAAACAACAAAAAAGAAGAAACAAAATACTGTGCCAAAACAAAAAAGCAAGAACATGCTGTAATGCAATCATGAGGCTCCTGCTCTACAATTTTCTGGAGGTCTTCCTCTTCCAGGCCACTTTGGACCTCAGTTGGAGGTGCCTCTATGAATCTTCAAAGAGTTTTGGAGCAACAGGGCTTTTTCCTCCCTACAAAAACAAATTAACTAGTCTCTTCTTTAAATTGTCTAAGCAACAATTGAAAAAAAAAAATTCAAGAAGGATGCTTCTGGCAATATATTACAAGCAAGGTCTGTCACAGGCCCTTGGTCTCCCAGTGATAGTTCTGTCATAATAAATAAAACAGGTTTCTGTTTTTATGGTTAGGTATTTTCAAGACAATTCAGGTGATTTGATTTTACTCTTAACACAGACTGCAGCCTTAGGATCGATTTTAGGTCAAGCCAGGGCAGTCTGCCACCAAAAGAGGCAAGCCTGCCCTCGCTCCTGCTGTTTTCCTCGAGAATGGTCTGATACTAGTAAATAAAAACTGGTCCTTCGTGAGAAATTACTGTTTACTGATGGATCACAAGCTGCAGGACAGTGCCGTATTTTCCCCCTGCAGTTGTGCATGTGGAGATGCTGCAGCTGGGCAGCCCCGAGGCCATGGACTGCCAGGGAACTTGTCACCTGCTGTGGGATGACATGGCAGAGAACTGCACCTTAGACATCTACCCTGCAGATTGGGTCTGCGAGCACTGAGATTTGCAGCTTAAATTGCTGACATGCCTTTAAACATCCTTTGGTCAGCCTTAGAGATTTTATTTGTTGGTGGTCTTCATTTATAGGGCAGGCTAGCTGTAGTGTGGGACTCGAGTGTGGAGAGAAAAGAAGAGCAAGGGAAAGCTCTTCCAACTCCAAAAGATTCTGCTCTTTGGTTTAGGGTGAACAGAGGCCAACGCGAGTCTTTCTGTTGATTTCAGGGAGCTTTGGATCAAGCCCAAGGTGCCTCATTATCCCATGACAGAATAAAGACACATACTCATTTTTATGAGTCAAAACTATTCTTTCTCTACAGTGAATGGCTGAGATCTGAACACAGCTGCTATTTTGCTCTGTGCACTGAATCACTTCTGGTTCTTAAGTATTGAAACAGTTACATGCATTCCCCCTGCCTAACATGGGACTTTTCTCCATTATTGTACCATGATGAGAAGAATATAGTAATTCATGCTGTCTTTATTTTTTAGCTTTATTATTGTTGGGACTCCTTTCACTTCAGGCTGAAAAATGAGGCAGCTGGGCCAGAGAGGAACGCTGACGTTATGTCAAAATATGAAATTTCTGAGAGTGGGAGAGCTCCAAAAGTGCTGGAGTATTCAAGCATCTCTTCATCAGTATTTAGGCAGGAAATGCAGAAGTGGTTTTATGTAAACTAACACAGAAATGCCAAAAAACCATCCACTTCTTATTAATTGTTAGGTTGTGATAAGTTTTGCTCCAAGGATAAATTTGGGTGTTTTTCTGGCAGAAAGGGCTGTGCAGAGGAGCCTTCATCTTCTTCCTCGCTCTGGCACACGCCAGGGATTTGACAGCATCTACCTGATAATTCTTAATATGACACTGCAAGAAAGGAGCGTGGCAACTGTAAAGCATTTAGGAGAGATAAACAGGAGTGATCAGAGACCTGGGGAACAGAAGATATGAGGAGAGACAGAAAGAATGAAGTTTTTTCCGTCTAGAGAAGAGGAAGTTTACAGGAGACAACCACAGAAAAATAAGGCTAAGGGGGATCTTTGGAGGTCATTCAATCCATACCTCTCCCCTGAAATAATCTCAGCAATATCTAAATCAGTGCTGATAGACATTGCTTTGACCTGTTCACAGAGATCTCCAGTGGTGCACAGTCTACAAGCTCCCAAGACAGCCTGGTTTGCCGCTTCATGAGTGACACTACTAAAGTATTTTCTTATCACCTCATTCTGAATCATTCTTTCTTCAGTTTAAGGCCTATCACCTTATCAGCCATTGTCAATTCCTAAACAAAATCAAACTTTCATTTCTGTTCACCACTCCTGTGTAAAAGGAAATAAGATTACATGATTTTTTTCTTGACAAACCCACACTGTCTGTTATTCTTCTTCTTCTCCCAGATGCGTCCAAACAACTAAATTGCTTGATATTTGCTGGAGCTGAAAATATAGACGAGCTAGTCTGTAATTCCCATGTTCCTCTGTTTTCCCTTCCTCTGTATGAAGATAGGTTTGCCCTTTTCCAGTTTTCTGGCATATTACTTAGCTTTTCCTGGCTTCTCAAAGGTAACCACAGGTATCTAAGATCTTTTCAGTCCAGTTTCAAAATATTCTAGGATGAAGATCATCAGGTTCAGCCAATTATAAAACATGAAACTTATCTAATTTTCTCACTTCTTTCGTTATTCTGTGCTGAACTCCCTTCCTTTTTCAATTCATTTTCCAATACTGTTAGCCTCCTGCTCTCAACTGATCTTTTAAATGAACGCTGATACAAAAAAAGGCTTTAAACGCTTCACCCCCTTGGTATCATCTGGTGATACCTTTCTCTTTTCATCTTATGATAAATGTATTTGTAGAACAATTTCTTGGTACTCACTCTTCATATATGTAAAAGAGCTCTGCAAAGAGAAAAGGAACATGCTATTCCTCACAGCCACCAAGGGCAGGACAAGAAATAATGATCTTCAAGCGAAGGCTAGACATTAGGAAAAGTATTTTACCTGTTAAAAGGGAAAAGACCAGGAATACAGTATCTTGGGAGCTTGCTGAATTTCATCTCATAGGCAGTCTTTAAGCACAGGTTACACAATTAATTTGTAGCCTTTTCCAGTCTGCGAACTCCTAACACTGCACCTCACAGACTTTCACATACAGCTGGTATAGCCCAGTGTTACTGGGATTTCTCATGATCAGATTTGCCTGAGACACGGCCTCACACGCACCTCCTCCTAGAAACGTTCTACAGAAAAGCAAGAATCTGTGGGTTGCACTTTAGGAATCCATGAATTAGAAAAACTTTTGTCAGGAGCTGGCTCAGGGATTCCTGCCCATCTGGTTTTTTACAATTCAGTGATCCAAAAAATCCCAGGTACTATAGCTGCATCATTTGTGATGTCTCAAAAGTGAAACAAATGTTGTTTGCAGTTTCATTGGTTCCCTTCACTGAACAGAAGCTCTGAAATGGACTATACTTTTAAAAAAACTTGATAATAATTATTTTATCTGCCTTATAGACCAATTAATGGTGACTATCGACGTCCAGCCTATTACATCCACTTTATAGTGCTGCAGGTCACGGAATGATGCTGTAGCAGAGCAGAGACAGATCTTCAGAACTAGCTTCTCATCTGCCAATCTCCAGATAATTTTCTTTAAATCTCACCCTTTTGTACAACTGAACTGATGTTTGGATAATTTGCATATGTAAATCTGAACCAAAGAGAAACCCTCATGGCTACTGCAGAGAGGCGCCTGTTAAACGCTGTAAATTGAAATGCTTTCCTCCCCAAGCTAAAATAGAAAGTGCCCTGGAGGGTAAATTTCTGAAGGGTTTGTGACTAACCTGATTAGTCCCTAAATTGTGATAGATGGAAGGAAAAAGCAGTTGTCAAACAAGGAGGAAATTCCAATAGAAGAGTAAATTCAAGGATGACAGTGATGATAAATTCTTACAAGCCTTAGAAAAGATCAGCCTTTTGTGTAGCTCTCATAAGGACCATTGAGTGCTCACTATATAATGGGCTGCTGTTCAGATAACTGTGGAAATGTGGTGATGATTGGTTTTAAAAAGAAAAAGAGCACCTCAAGCCCAGGTTAACCTGCATTTGAATGTACCTGTAACTAAATTTTCAAGAACTCCCTTTCCTTGCTGTTCCTGCAGGTGAGCTTGAGACTGGTAGGCCAGGGGGATGTGCTGCAAGGAAGGAGAGTGTTGATGGTTAAATAATTTCAGATTAAAGCCAGGTGTACATTTTTATCTGTCAGTATTGGGAAAACTCAGCAAAGTTTCTGCTTCATTTTTGTCACTAATAATTTCTAAATAAGTCAGATGTTTTCCAGTGGATGTGTTCTATTTGCAGTGGGAACTGGATCTGTGAAGGACAGAGAAGATTGAACAGTGAACTCTTCTAGGTTGACTATTGCTGCATGCTTTCTTCCTTTCGGAAATAAAAAATTATCATCTTAAAACCAATATAAGAAGGTAACCAGTTTTCTGTTCCACTCTGGACAAAATTTATCCTCTGGAACTAGTTTAACAGGACATAGAAGAAAACAAAAAAAGATTTCCCCTCCTCTTTCCAGAAATGCCTAGCGGTTTTTTAGCTGGCTGAAAACTAAAAGGAAAACACCAATAAATGTCATTGACTTTTTTCCCCGCATTTCAAATTTTCAAATATTGCTAAAACTTAACTATTCCAGTCATTTCTCAGATCAATATCACATGGTGAATACAAGGGTCTGGTATTGCTAGAGTTTATAGCAATCAATTAGTTTGGGACATATACAGAAGAATTGCATGGAGAATTGATCTGTTCTGTTTTCCAATTAATTTAGTTGCTTCAGCATTTAAATTCTTACCAGCATATGCACATTAATAGCACCCAGAAGATTCAGCCATGGGACAGAACAGCACTGTGCTAAGATTATACATTACAAAGAGGCAGCCCATGAGCCTGCCTGGCTGTCACTGAACTTGGCACCAACCCTTAATGGGTCTGGCTAAATCCTGGCCATGAATTAGGTGAAGTTTCAGCCAGAGAAAATCTGAAGTTTTCATCAGTCACGAGTCTTTCCCTCAACACTTGAAGTCTGTATCTCTAGTAATCTGGTCATTTCTAATCAGTGAGGTCAGAAGCAGTGGCTTCTCCCATCCATAACAATGAGTTTTATTTTGAGCAAACCATGGTTTCTTTTGGGGGGATGTAAAGATTCCAAACTGTAGAAGTGAAATTGTAGCAAGATCATAAATGAATGATGCTGTTCCAGGGCTTGGAGTTTGTGTTTCCCAGTACCTGGACACCTCAACCTCCTGCTGTTCCCTCAATTGCTTTTTTCCCCTGTTTTGGAAAAAAATCATGTTATTCTATACTATAAAACCACTACAGTGTTGTCAACACACAAAAGTTATGGACACTTGTCATAATGGGCAAAATACTTCAAGCACCTCTTTGGAGATCAGGAACATCACTACAGTGCAAACACAAGGGTTCTCTATCATCTTGCTGACTTAGTCTGAAGTAGGAAGCAGATCCAATCTCACAAGAAAAGCCTGTTTTTGTGAGATTTCAATAATAAAAATGCATCTTTAAGAAGTGTGTGTGTGCCCTCAGTTCCGCTTTCTGATATGCTCAGCACAATTTCAGCCATTGGCTGGATAAACTGACAACTCTAAAGGGTTCTTTCAGCTAAGCCTGGCTCTTGGTTAGATGGGTTAAGTGCTGTATTCCTGGTACTGCATGCACATTTTTGAACACAGAATTCAAACAGCATGAATTTCACTCCATCCAAGATTTGGCACAATCCCTCCAGAACACTAGATTAAATCAGGATTTTACCAGACTTCCGGCTAGATGTATCCTTCTCTAATAAAAGCTTTTTTTTTATTTGTTTATTGCTTTAGCTCATTTCCACAAAGAAAATGTTGCTTAAGCCTAAACATAAATCTTTCAGGACTGTAGTCTGAGGATCCTATCTATACACTGATAGACTATAGCAGAGAATTTTCTTATGTTATCTGTGATAACATTAAACACAAACTATAAAAGAGAATCCATGAGATTTCCTCTAACATTCAAGGACTTACCGTATGCGTCTTTTCCCAAGAATAATTCCCAGTGAAGCAAAAAAAATTAGCAAGAAAACAAATGAAAGTCAATGGCATCTTGGTTTATGTGAGAACTATGATGTCAGACACAGGGGTGGCCATCCTGGGTAAAACCTCATTGCAGATGTTACCTGTAGAAATGTGTACAGATATGCTACTCTCCACTAAAGGAGTTGTCAGTGAAGTTTTCACCCCCCCTGATTCAAATACCTGTGCAGCAGCAGAAGACCTGGATTTTGGCTGCATTTCTGGTGTTTCCAGTGGTCCACAAATGACTTTTTCATCATTGTGAGCAGAATGGTGGTGGTTACACTTTGCAGCAAACACTCTGATGTGTGACATGTCTGGTGATAATAGAAATTATTTCCTCACCCAGTTACATTTCCCGTTACTCCAAGGGCATGACAAAGTTTGTCATGCAAAGTCATGTGGAGTTTCCTTACTGATGAATGCAGTGCCAGGCACAGTGGGAGGCTGTCCAGCTCCTCATGTACGTGAGTGGTTTTGAAATTAATTGTGACCGCTCTGGAAGATGACCAGGGCATCACTGCACAAAGTTAAGTGGAAACATCTGTTCCCTGTATGGGAGAAAGAAGAAAATACATTCTTTACAAACACAAGCCATGGATTCTTAACATGTAACATGTCTTAACAGGACAATTCAGGTATTTCAGGCTTGCTGGATTAGCAACCATGTTTTTTTAATCATGGAATACCTCTATAAACTTTCATGCATCTTTTTTAAACTGTGAAACATTCTCCTCCCACAAGAGTAGAGCATGGATTGAACATGATGGCAGATAAAATAGCAGCAATCATGTCTTTGGTAAGTGCCTAGGATACCCTCATCTGTTCTCAAAAGCCAGAATCTTGTTTTTGCTAAATGCCTTGATTCCAACATGTTTGTAAGCCATTCCTTGGAAGATAATCGGGCATGGAGAGGGAGGATTGCTGCATATGCTGACCACAGCAGTTCCCTCAGTCAGACCTAAGACCTCTGGATAGATCTTTGACAAAAAATTCATCCTCCTTACTGAGCATGCCGAGAGATGATACATCCTTGAACAGCACTTTGTTGCAGCAACATGTCACAAGAGCTAATATTGCCTTCAGCAGTGCATGCATTAGAAGTATGACAGTTGATATGCTAAGTGATTTTTTTAATAGACCTTGTTAAACATCTTAGCTTCAGAGACCTCAAGCTATCTATCACTAGAGCGAGTCTTTTTTTTTTTCTTTCTAGGGCTTAGCAAAATGAACTGATTTTTTCCTGTAGATTTCCCCTACACATTTATTTTCAATAGTGCCAGGCCCACTGAGAGGATGTCCTCTCCACAGCCCTCCTCCACGTGGCAGTGGGAAGTCCCAAACACACCACCTGCAATTATAACTGCAGCCATGAAGGGAGATGGAGCGATGGATGGAATGTGCCAGATGGATTAGGGAAACTAAACCAAGGAAAGGACAAGAAAAGTTCAGAGAGGTAGGAGTTTGCTAGAAGCTGGAACAATTGAAAGACTGAGGAAAATGCAGTCTGTTTTCCATGTTGTGGATGAAGAACACGGCCTCCTTTCCCACTCATGTCTTGGTTTAAATACTCTTGTAGTGTCTGTTAAGAGCACATCACTCTACAAGGCTGCAGCTCACCCCTATATGGATCAGCACAGACTGGGAATATGCCTGTCCTCCCCACTTCCACAGCTGGCAGTGCTGCTGGAAGCATGGTGGGGTGAGTGAAATTGTATTTACACTGAGCTTTACAGATAAACCCAGCGCTGAATTCCAGTGCGGACAAGTTCTTACACAACAGAAGAGTCTTCATAAGGGGAGGGGGTAGCCAAGAAATTCAGGGTACTTATTCTCAAGGGCCAGCTGCATTGGTGGTGTCTAGGGCAAATCAGCCCCTAAGGTATAGGATTTCTGGCTTTTCTAGCAATAAGCCAAAGCAAAGGGTTTAGAAACAGAAGCGAGAACTGTCTTGAAACCAAACAAATGGCCTGGATCCCAGTAAAAAGGGTTGGGAAAGAGGGTTTACTTCTGGTCCCTGGAACTGACAAAACACCCTGAAAGTATATAATGAAATGAGAGGAAAAGATGCAGTTTCCCTGTTACTGCTGACACACAATTAATATAAAATAAGGAGGCTGTTTGGTGTTGGTTCGCAGTGATCCATCCCCACCGACACAATGAGGGCTAATGAACTAAATCTGAAAGCATCAGCATAAGATTTTGACAAATGCGTTGTTTGCCTATTGAGAGGGTAGAAAATGATTATAAATGACAAGCTGGGCTTGTTTTCAGGCATGGACACTCCAGGAACAGCGGCATTATGGCCTCAGTTGGCTGTTCTCTGTGTAAATGATTTCACACTTCTGCTACTGAATCAATTGGGTGTTTCTCCATTTAAGAATTGCCAAAATAAAATATCTCCTGCTCCACAGTCAAGGCATGTTCTTGGCTCCCAGGGAGGAAGACGGGTTTAAACATATCTGGATTTTTTATTTTAAAGTGAAGTATTGGTCACAATGTAGTGCACTCTCAATGCTCAAGATTCATGGAGATATTGAAATTTTTAAGCAATTATTAACAAACATGGTGGAAACACAGAATATCGTACTATAAATTTGAATAAAAAGTCATATTTCATGTCTTTTTGTTCTGGAAGAAAAAGAGAAGATGTATACTTAAATATTTTAGCTATGAAAAGTCCAGACACCAAACTAAGGTGAAAGTTCTGGCACAAACTACAGATCATAAAACAGACAAATGCAATTTAAATTCTCAAATCTCTTATTCCAGCATTTCTCTCAAAGAAGATAATGACCTACATAGACATCTCACAACCTAACTTTGCTTCTTGTTTCTCTGGTCTGCCAGTTCTTGGGCAGAAACTCTGTAACAGTTAAAATTCCCCAATGAGGTAGAAAATGTTATAGAAAGAGCAGGAATGAGAAGAGTTTTGGCTGATTTACTGCTCCCCATTGCTCAGTTCTGCACACATCTGTGCCATTACAAACATAATGAATAATAAATCCAAGCTCATTTTTAGGGCTGCATCCATTGCAAGTATAAATACACAAAGGCAAAGGATTTCTCCTTGGAAAGTCAGCGAGAGGGAGTTTTATGTAATTCTTACGAGACGTAATGAAACCCTGAAGATGAAACGATTTCCATTTTGCCTTCATGGGAGCAGACTTAAGTGAAACGGTACCTTTCATTCCTCTTTACAGAAGGAGGTTCAGAGCATCAGCAGGTGGGCAGGTTTAAATCAGCAGAGTGCAAACCTCGCAAAAACTGGCATCTGGGCTCAGTGCAGGGAGCCACATGAAGTTTGGATGCTCTGAACTGCCTATCATGAAGCAAGGAGGTGTCCTACATGCTTGTCCAACCTCCAGAGACCCAGAGGCCAGATTCCAGTGTGGGGACTCCTCTGGGTTGGGTTGACTCAGCGAAGCCAATCTACAGTTCTAATCCCAGGCATGGAGTTGTTGCATGTGTGGTCTCAAAGCACTCTGCTCAATATGATTATTAGCATTATTCTTCATGCAAGGAAGCAGAGAAAAGACCCAAGAAGTAGAGATCCACTTTTCCTGCACCCCAGTCCTAATTTTTGCTCAATTCCTCTGCCCATGCATTTCCCATCAGTGGCAACTCTTGCCATCTGCTTATCAAGGCGACTTGTCACTGCAGCTACTCTTCCCTAATTTCTCACCAGGGAATGCATCTCCAAAACTTCTGCACCTGTTAGCTCGGGGTTAGGTTAAATGGAAACAGGCAGGGCTTTGCTGTCAGTTGTACAGGGGAGGAGGGTCTTTGGAAGTCCACGTGATGCTGAAGGGATGCAATGTTGGGTACCAAATGCTCATGCATACTTGTAGAAATCTCTCTAAAAAACCCTTCCTAACTAATCATGCACTCTGCAAGCACAGGTGAAGCAGGCCTAGAGAAGAGGTGCTGATCCTTCCTCCAGCAGTCCCTGTAAATCAGGATGCTGAGTTGCATAATGAACATCCTTCTTCACACTTGCTACTTGGCACTCTGCATTTCTGGCAAGCCCAGGTTTTTTCCCTTTAGCAGTAACACAGTAATATGCAAACTAAAAAATACTGGCTTTGTTTAGCTTCGGGTAGTGCAAATCCAAACAAAGTTGCTAATATGTCATTTGTGGAAGAATTAGGAGAATAACCTACTAAAACAGTTTTTCAGGACATTTGCACATTCCAGGAATCCAGTGAGGTTGAAATGAGTTTTTCTCCTCCCTGCAGTGTGTTCTCGCAGCACCGGTGTCACCCAGAAGAGCAGAGGTGGAAACCTCTTGGCTTGACCCTCAGGCATAATCCTGCAGTCCCCAGGCCAAACTTTATCCTGACAAAGATAAAATGGAGGAAAGAATTTTTTCCTACAAACTTCAGGCTGTTTCCGACTGTTGTCTATTGTCTCAGGTTCTGACACAGAGTCCATTTTCTTACCCCCTCTTTCAGCCATGCAAATCAGGCAAAGCAGAGCGTACAATGGAACTTTAGCATCTTTTCAGATCGGTAGTTCTGAGCCCCCTTGAGAAATCCATAAAGGCCCTCCCTGGAGTATTTAGCAGATAATGCTCCCTCTTTCCGCCTGCAGTGTTTTGAAAAATGTAGCCCATAAAATGTGTCTGACATTGTACAGCAAGCCCAGCTTCCCTGCGAATGCCGTGGCCTCCTCGGGACGAACACGGTTCCCATTGTTAGCCCTGACTTGCTGAATGCAGAGAGGCCAGGGGAGATTTCTATGCCTTGCACAGCAATAGCACATGACTTGGAAGGGAACTTCTCAAGGAAAGTATATTTGATCGCTCATAAAAACCTTCCCGGAGATGCATGCTGAACTCTGTGTGTGTGTATTATAGCTGGCACTGTTAACAACACCTATTGCTAAGCTTGCATGAGATTTTCCCACACAAGACCTGGTTTGGTTGCTTATAATCTACTTGGTCAGGCTTTAACAGTTTGGACTGATTTTTTTTTCCATGCAGAATAGTTGCTTCAGGAAGAATATATATTGGAAATTTCTGCCAAGAAAGATTGGTCTTTTTTTCAGAGTGAGTTTACAGGAAAATACATTATTTTTGCCCCTGTTAAATCTTACAAAGATTTTATTGAAGAAATCTTTTTTTTACCTCATTGCTTTGGTATTTGTATGGAAGGTTTTTGTTCTAGAGATATTGTTGTTAACCCTCTCTTCCTCCCTGTTCTACTTGGGTCAAACTGGGAGCTTACTAAAAAAGAGCAATCTCTTCAGAAATGCTAGAGAATGGCAAAGGATATCTCAGAGGTTGGACAGGATTTTACCTATAAATATATTGGCTGAGGTGTTCCTGCACACTAAAACAGAGAGCTGGGAAGCACAAAGTTCCTCTTTCTGCTGCCCAGGCAAGGACATTGCCCAGAGAAGAGCTGGAGAGGTGTTTTGGGAAGAAACGGCAGCTTTCACGCAAAGAAATCCCCCTCTGAGATGGAGCATATCCACCTCCATACACAACACCTCCCCTTGCCCATCCCCAGTTCTCAAAAGGAATGTGCAGGACTGTAAGGTGAGCTCAGGAGGGTCAGGGACAGCCTTCCTTTCACCTCCCATCCATTACTTCGCCTCCCTCATATCTCAAGTCCATAACCTTTATCAGCAACGGAACGAATCGCATGAGAAAGTGCAGGGGGTGGCAGGAACATCTGGGCCACATACTGTAAATGCCACTGCAAGTTAACCTCTCACACGCTGTCGGATGCTGCGCGAAAGCGTGTCAGGGACACAGCTGTGCCTCACACGCACAGCTCCAGTGGGCAGGACCCACCTCAGGGTGGGAAGAAGAAGAGGAAAGAGAGAGAAAATGAAGAAGAACGTGGGGATGGGAGACAGGAGATGGGAGGAAGGCAAGGCAAGACATGATGAATCTTTTTGGCTAAGGGGTGGTGCACCACAGCCAAGCAACGCGACAAATCCTTGGAGAAACACCCCTTGCACACCCTGCGTGCAGTGTACCAGCAATGCTCTGCACGAGCCAGATTTGGTTTAAATGGAGACAAAAGGGGCAAGATGCAGTGGAAACAGGAAGGAGGGAAGAGAAGGTCCAAAGGGAAAGAGACTCTCAGAGCACTGAGTTTTTGCAGGCTCTCCTCGACCCAGATAATCAGCAGAGCACAAGCTGACAGCAGGGGATTTAAACACTTATAGGGGGAGCTCAGCTGGGTGTCTCAAGGGAAAAAGGGTTGGGAAATACAGTTCTGTAGAAAAGACAGAGAGAGAGAAAAGAGCTGTTAAGCAGTGAGAGAGACATCTGCAGCATAGCTGTTCATTTTGGTTACTCTCTGCTCTGAGCTGGCAATGGCAATGCATGAGAAAACACCTTCAGCATCCTGATTCTTTTGAGAAGAGACAAAGGAAAGGGCCCAGGCAGAAAGCCAAGTTGAACAGGCATCAGCAGCCCAAGTACTGGGCTGACCTTAGGAACCAGAGATGACACCTTGCAGGAAGGGACCTCCCAAGTTCTGCAAACTGATTCAAGATGCTGCCCACAGGTCCTTGCCCCTGCTTTAGTCTTCCATACCCATAAGGGTCAACATGCAAGGCCAGGAGGGATACAGAGAGGTAAAATCTGGGGCACAGTGCCTTAGGAGGAACTCTGAAACAAGCCATTTGTGAAATCAGTTCATCACTAGGATGAGAAATGGTCCTACTTCCAGCCACCATCTGACCAGGTGCCCTTCAGTGGCAGTGCTTCATAATACAAGTCAGGTAAATTTTGTCAGTTAAATGATTGTTTACTTAGAGATGGGATTAATGTCCTAATTGATTAGTAGGCATACAGACATGTTCTGAGCAAATAGATATACCTGAAAGGAAGAGAAAATACTTGCAGAACCTCTGAAGACTGTTTATCCCCTGAAACTGCACCTTGGGTAAAAGGAAATTCTCTGTTCTCTTGGTAGCAATGGCAATGGGGGATTTTCATCCTGTTCCTGCCCTGCCCACTACTATTTATGTACTATTGAGTATCCTCTGATGTCTTCTGGAATAATTTCCTTTGCAAAAATCAGTGGGGTTTAAGAACAGGTTAAAAATGGAGACACTAATCCTAGGATATTTTTTCAAACAACTGACTCTTTATTTCAAAAAGATATTGGATTTTAGGTACCCTCAGTCTTTTAAAACTCTGTATCACTTAGAACATACTAAAAAATTTTTAGATATTTTATTACCTCTTTAAGTATGTCTTAAAAAGTATATGCCCTTACAAGAATAGAGGTTTATGGCATTCAGGATCCACAATGCAAGTGGATCCAGATATAGGATTTTTCTCACATTGCTCTGCTGCAACAATATACAATTCACATATGCTCTAAAGACAAACTTTGCAGAAGCACTAGACAAAGACAGCACCAGAAGAATTTACACACACACACATACACAGTTAATTTTCTGCTTGTAAAGCAAATGAATGCTTTATTACTTGTCCTTTCTCTAGGTCAAATTACTCCGCAATGCTCATTAAAATGGACTTTTTCTACCCAGGGTGTTTTAAGGAAGCACAATGAAAGAGTGTAGTGACCACTGTCTGTTAGAGAATTACAGAAGCATTTGGAAACAGTCGCTGAGGTGCTGTAGGGCTGCTGTGCACACACGGGCTAGGGCATCCCAAACTCTTTCCAGCCCTGCCATGGGGGCAGGATTGGAGCCTGCAGTGGCTGGGAGGTTCCTCTCTGCCCCTGCAGCCTGCTTTCTCTGAAGGGTGTGTGGCTCACCCTCAGGGCTTGTGGAACACTCTGTAAATGTGACCTACAGTGCTGTTCTTTAAAGACACATTTATAAAGTACAAATTTGCCTAAATGGTTTTGCAAACAAGACTTCCACCTGCCCAAAGTACCATGAATCAGGCCTCACTCTCGTCCCAACACCAGCTGTGACCTTGCCCAGCCTTTGCTGGCTACCTGTTGGGCTCAGTCACTCACTACCACTGTAAATGTGTTTTGCTTGTCAGTGAGGTCAGCCAGTTTTCATGCCACAAGAGGGGAAGTAATCCATTTAACAAAAGCAACACATTTTTATGGCTTCTGGAAACACTTCTGTTGCAAAAACAATAAGGTGAAGGAGCAGGAGGGGGCAGTCCTAAGAAACTTTTCAAACAATGGGCCTGTTCTTTTAATAGGCATTTATAGAACCCCAATCTTTCAGCACTGTGTATCCCAAAATATATTAAAATGCATTGCATTGCAGCTAGTTAGGATTTATATTTTTCACTTGCTTAAGTTATTTACACTGGGGCCTATTGATACAATGTGAATGCATCAGGTGCAGATATTCCCCACCCCCAAAAGGCCTTGGCACTGCTCTTCCCTGCTCAGTTCCTTTTCAAGGACTAGGTTAGGTTGGGGTAATATCATGCAGATTACCTTCTTGGATTAAGAATTATTTTATATTTTCATAACTGAGGTAGTATCTCCCTTGACCCCTGGTGTCCATCTAAGGCTTCTCCTGGTGATACTCCCCATGGGCATGACAGCATCCATGCAAGGAGAGAGTAAGAGACAAAGTGTATAACGTCAAATAGTTTAAACCAGATTAAACTCATATTACCCAATCCTACTATAAAGGATTACCACTATTACTCTTACTGCTGACTTTAAAACCCTTTACTCTAAAACTGCACTATCTAGGGTAGGAGATTTGGAACAACACTCTCTTATTTTGGGATGTAAGAGCACACACACAAGGAATTAATTCATCAGTAGTCAATCTGGAATGATGTCATGTGTAGACAGCTCTCCAAGGCTGTGACAAATATGGTGGAGAGGGGAGAAGAGACTGTGAAGTATCTTTAATTCCTTTTTCTCTTACTCCCTATATCCTGGAGCAGGTCTATCCCATCCTTCACACAAGTGAAAGGGAGCTTTAACAACAGCTGTTTCCTCCAGTGCCCGATATGCTCTGCAAAAAGGACAAACCACATTGCCTGGCAATCTGGGGACGAGGGGGAGGAGGGTTCACGTGGAGGGGTCTTGCAGGAAAAAGCCTGCAGTGAGTGGGGAGGTTGAAGTGCAGCCTTTGCAAGAGGCTTGCTCAGGGGCCTCTTTCCACAACTGGAGTGCTCCAGGGAGGGCTCCAGAGTAAGCAAGAGCTGCCTCAGACTCTCCAGGTGGGTGGTGGTTGGAGGCACATCCCTTGAAATGGCCACCGAAGCCAGGAGCAAGCCAGTTGTTAAAGGGAGAGTTTTTTCCAGTGTCTGAAGCATGCTGGGTTCCTCTGCTTCTGGGTAGTGGCACTTGGGTGACTAGTTTTATTCCTCCCCTGCCCTGTGTGCTTTGGAAGAGCCCCAGGAAGAAACAAAACTGCTGGTGTGGAGGCAGCCGGCTCTATCTCTGTTTACAAGTCGAGGGGGACTTTTGTGCACAGCTACCTACCTCCCTGCAAGGGAAGGCTGCTCATACAATGGGGACCTAACAGACTGCATCTGTTTTGTCTTAGTCTAAAGCATTCCTTTCTGGTGCTAACTGGGAACAATTTAGCTGGAATTTCCAATTGAAATGAGCTTTTTAACTTCTATATTGACAATTTAAGTTCTTCTCAGGCAGGGGATCTGCCATGTATTTTACAAATAAACCAAATCAAATCTCAGTATTTTTACAAGTTTTTTACTCAGACCAAATCTACTTTTCTAACATACAGTTCTTTTACTCAAACATGGATTTTAATGCACTGCCACAGAGTAATAGCCAGTAACAGCCTATGCTGCAGGAATTTGGATTTCAATCCACTTGAAGAGATTGAGGAGGTAGGTAAAGGAGCAGTCCTGGAAAATCCTTCGTGAGGAAATTGTTTAGATGCATCTGCGGTTATGTGCAACACAGCCTACACAAAGAGCAGAATTTTTACTTTCATTTATATAAGAACAATCAGACTAAAGGTCCAGCACTGTGTCTAACAGTGTCATGCCCTGCGAAGGCATGCAAATAACAGGGCAGGATTTCTTCTGTCATTTCTCCTGTCTTTCCTCTGTAGCCTTTTCCAGCAGTCACTGATAGTGGCATGTCTGTGCATCGTGTCTACTAGCATCCCTTGATCCTTCTCCTAAAATGTCTTAATCTCATCCCCTTTTCCAACCCATCTCACCTCACCACACCTTGCAGGAGGTGCTTGTGCACCCCACGGCCTGGCCCACCTCCCAAGGACCTTTCCATCCCAAACGTCAAGGATATGACTGGGGTGGAGCAGAGGGAAAACCGCTCTGAATATTGCCTATTCCTGTCACCTCAGCAGAGACACAAACACTACAGAACACCACATCTTCTTAGAGCCTCTCTGCAGAATCATTGAGATAATGCTGGCCTTGGAGGTGAACTGAGGCAAAATATGTGTTGAAAATTATAGACAATTACTGAACTTATGGATGTAAGTTCAATAAGCTTCTTTAAAATTTGGCGAGCCAGTAAGTCTTGGCAGATGGGTGGCTGAGAATATGAGCCAATTTGTTTGTGACAAAGAAGGGACACAGCAAAAGGAAGCCATGCTGGTGGCTGGGGCACAGACAAGCTAGAATTTAACCCAGATCTCCTAAACTCCATCCCAGGCTTAAAATGACCTGTGATGCTTCAGTATGGGTAAAAAAGGGATACAGCAGTCTCAGAAGAAGAAATATGTCAATGAAATAGAGGTGCTTGGGGAGAGGTGACTTAGAAAAATAATACGAGCATAGAAGAAAACAAAAGCTCCTGTGCAGCAGAGAAACAAAAGGAGAAAATTGACTTCAGAGAGAGGAGGAGTAAAGAGGAAGGGGGAGGGAGGTCTTCCATAAACTGATTTATAAAACTTTGGAGGTCTCTCATGACACTGAGCCTGCAGGTGCAAATCCAGGCTTCCTCCTGGAGCAGGACCTGATGACACTCTAAAAATTCTTTGCTTGTTCATTAAGGATCCCTTTGTCCAGGACTTGGTAATGCTATTCCTCAAAAACAGAGAAACCAAATGTCTTGAACTGCTTCCTTCTCCCTGCTCTGCAGCATTTATCTGTTCATGTGAATATCTTTATTGATGATCTGGATGAGGGGATTGAGTGTCCCCTCAACAAGTTCAAAGATGATGCCCAGTTGGGTGGGAGTGTTGATCTGCTGGAGGACAGGAAAGCTCCGCAGAGGGATCTGGACAGGCTGGATCGATGGGATGAGGACGCTTGTACGGAGCGCTACAGGCTGGGGGCAGAGTGGCTGGAAAGTGGCTCACCAGAAAAGGGCCTGGGTCAACAAGGTGGAACAAGAGCCAGGTGTGCCAGGGGGGCAAGAAGGTCAATGGAACTTGGCCTGTATCAGCAACAGTGTGGCCAGCAGGAGCAGGAAAGTGACTGTCCCCCCATACTCGAGCAGGCCACACCTCGAATCTGTGCAGTTTTGGGTCTCTCACTACAGGGAAGACATTGAGGTGATGGAGCATATCCAGAGAAGGGCAGTGGAGCTGGGGAAGGGTCTGGAGCACAAGTCGTAGGAAGAGTGGCTTGAGGGAACTGGAGGTGTTTAGCCTAGAGAAAAGGAGGCTCAGGGGGGACCTTATTGTTCTCTACAACTACCTGAAAGGAGCCTGTAGGTAGGTGGGGCTTTAGATTGGATACTAGGAACCATTTCCTCACTGAAAGGGTTGTCAGACGCTGGAATGGGCTGCCCAGGAAAATTATGGAGTCACCACCCTGGTAGTGTTCAAAAGGCATGTGGATGTGGCACTTCGGGACATGGTTTAGTAGTGCTGGGTTAATGGTTGGGCTCGATTGTATTAAAGGTCTTTTGCCACCTAAATGATTCTATGATTCTGTGAACCTTACATTTCCTTCCTCTCTGTTTCCAGGCTGACTTTGCTACACGAGGGACACGGCTGCTGCTCGGCCACTGCCTGCCCCATCTTCAGTACAGATTATTTGCAGTTGGGATCTCTGCTTAAAACCGATGGGTCTGAAGGTTCGTGTTCCCCTCAAGCCTTGCACTGAGACCTCACTCCAATGAATTCTGCAGCTGTGCCAGAGAGTCCCAGGCTCCTGCCTAATTCACTACTCACATGTGCAGGGAGAAAAAAAAGAACTACTTCCCCTTGCCAAAAAATTAAATAAGTCGTAGGCATCAATCACTCCCTAACATGCACATTTTTATTCTCAAACAGCTTCATTTAGAGTGTTTTAATGTAGAACAGCCTGACAGAAACAATGCCTCCTAAATAGATGTATGGGACTCTTTAGTCAATAGTACATACAGTAAATATTTATTATAACGTAACACAGGTTCTGTTTGTTTCTGCTTGTTTTTGCTTTTTATACTTTGCATTTGATGTGAGTGGGAGACACACCAAATATTGTAAATATTTATAAAGTATTCAGATTTGATATTATTTGCTCAGGTACAAATGGCTCCAGTTACTAGACTGTCACAAATGAGAAAACCACAAATACAGAGCAACACTGAATGAAAACACAGTGGAAACATGACATAACCACATCTACGGACTGCAGTAAACATTCCTCACAAGAAGGAACTAAATAAAGGTGCAAATATCTTTTTAAAGAGCTGTTTTGGCAGACATTTTAGAGACATCAACTTAGTGACAGGGGTTTTGTTCCCCGCTTTCTAAGCGTCACTAAAATATCTTAAGTCTAAACTTACATGCAATTAGCTTTTGGCTATTTTGTTTCTAAAGAAAACCTCACCCTGGAGAGTGTAGATAGATGGATGAGGTGGGGTTCTTTTTTTAAGACATTCAGTCTTGCTTTGCAAAATAAACACGCTTTTAGATAAGTTGCCTAACGAGGCTTGAGTTCATTTTTTTGTATAAGACAAATGATGCAGAGGGTCACGGACCTGCTGTCATTCCCAATTCAGTTGTGGGGACTCTACTGGACATGTCCTATTAGTCAACATGTTATGATTACCTTAGCGACTCAGTCTATCTCTGATGACTGTAAATCTTTTACCATTTCAGCTGAAACCTCTTTATGTTGGGGATGAATCAGAGGACCTGGCACTAAGCTGTCTTGCGCAAAGGCAGTTTGGCCATGCCAGGAGAGATCCCTGTCCAGTGTCCTCGGAGCCAGCCCAGCATTGTTGCCTCCTGGCCTTCCCCAGCTTCCCAGCACTGGGCTCCAAGCGTGTTGACCGCAGCAAAGATGAGGCCCGTGTTGGTCATCACTCAACAGGACACAGCAGGTTCAAGCGGGCGTTTCGCCACCCCACTCTGCTGGGGGGATTCCCACTGTTGTGGTCTTGGTTTCCCAATCCATCACAATTAATTTTGTCTACAGTTTTCACCAACCATGATTCACAAGGATTTTTCTAAGGCTGGTTGATTTGAGTCATAAGCGAGGATCTGAACTGCAGACAAAATTTCTGGCTGGTTTGTGTTTTATCCTGAGCTATTTCCCCAGTGCTAGTTTGTCTTTTATACTTGCACAATCAATAATTTTCCTCACTGATCATACTTGGTATATCATTTATTTCCGTTGAATAACCCCTCTGGATAAAGCATGATGAAGTAAATACCAGAGACAAACACAGAAAACATCTGGAGTATGTTTTTCTCTCCAGTCAATTCATCATTTCAAAATGTACTGTAGGCTGAACTGGTAGCTCAAACAAGACTAGGTATTGATAATATCTTTCTGCCATTTTTGTTATTCTTTATTATAATAAAGCTGTGTTTTCCCCCTCACTGGAAACTCTTCTCTTGTTTTGCAGTTTTTCCTGTGGTGTAGTAACAGAAATGTTTTATTGGCATGGCCTGTAGTTCAAGGTCTTTGACATTTCTTTTTTCAAATGTATCCCTTACAAGGGCCAAAAAAGAAGTTAATAAAAGCATTAAAACCACCTGTGAATGGTCATTTAAATGCCACATTTAAATTAACGATAAGTAATCTACACCTTCAAAAAATCCTGATTGACACATAAGTTTGCTTTCTCCCCTTCCAAACTATGGGCTAAGTACTAAAAATGAAGTGAAATAACACTCAGGTGCTAAATAGATTATGACTCACAGCTGGAGGCAAAGAAATTGCAACTCTATCCCAATTACACTAATTTAATTGGGTGTTAAAAAATCCTGGAGTCCCAACAGTAGTAGCCATGGCAAGGTCGTAGCCATCTAACAGGTAAGGGAGCCATCTCTAAATTTTTGGTTTATTTTGTTTAGTTTTAAAAGGTTTTTCCGGTGCTAGTAGAAAGGCCTGTCCAGACAGGAATTTCTTCATGTGAAATTAGTATATAACAATAATGTTTGTGTAAGCAGCAGAGCAATACCTTCATGTGGCCGGTGAACTCGCAGCTGTTTGACACTGCTACTGCTGTGGGCAGAGGTTCTGTGCTAGAAGAGAAGGGGTCAGGATACCCCGAGTTTATCCCTTCCACCCCCAAGGTCTGTGATGCTGAAACCACCCCCTGAAATGGAGAACAAGGGCTTTGTGCCAGGCTTTGCCACCTTTGGGCACAGGGACGTTGATGCTTTATTTTTCTGCTCACAAAATGAGGATGACACTGAGCAGGTTCCCAGCACCCAAAGCAGGCATGTACTCATCCCCAGCCCATCCCATAGAGTCTATAGCAGGTGATGATCCTTGTCAAAGCCCCAAAGGGGCTGTGAGGACCTTTAAACCCACCCAGCGTGGAGGCCCTCTGTGGTGGTGTGGGCAGAACCAGCAGCACGTAACCCCGCTGGCCTGGGGAGCCAGGGAGCAGAGAGCTGAAGGCAGGATACGATCTCCTGCTGGGTGGAAGAAAAGGGAATTACTTCCTCCCCGGGAATACCCTCCTGAGGCTTTTTCCTTCCCCTTTGGTAAAGATAAAAGAAACACAGTCCACCTCCTGTGCTGAAGAGTTCCCATTCCTCCCCAGCCTTCCTCTCCTTCTCCTTCCACTCAGCCTCCCGAAAGCAAAGAGCCACTGGCAAGAGGAGTCAATAAGTAAATAGCAAAGGCTGTGGAGAGGGGGACTGTGCTTTTGCTGAGCACCTGGAGCGAGGCTGTCAGAGGGATCAGCCGGGAGCCACGATAGCAGCCCACAAGGAGCCACCTCCTGGGCCAGCACCCCTCCTTGCCGAGCGCCTCCCCATCGCGAGACATCACCTGGGGAGCCCCCACAAGTATCACCTGCCTTGGACTTGAGGGAGGAGTGTGTTTAAGGGATTTCCTCTCAAAATACAATAAGCAAAGCTTGCTCTGGCCATGCACACAATGAGTTTGGCACCAGGGGAGTGTGTTTCTCTTTGCCTTTGGTTCCTGCAGATTGAGGCTCCTCATCTCCTGCAAGAGCATGGCTGTGCGTGTGCCTCGTAGCCGCAGTGTCCTTTTAAATAGTCTCCTCTCTGTGATCTGCACATCCAAGGGGAGCCTTCTCTCACCAGTCGAAGTTGCAGCCTTGTGTTGTGACAATTTCCATTGTGCCAGATGCTTCTCCTTCAGCTTGGGATTGGGCTGCAGTGAAAGGGAACAGCCTGAAACACAGTAATTCTTTTGGAATATAAAAAGCAGCAATCAAACTTTCTGTATTGCTTTCTAAGGGGAATAAATAGCTTCTGGCCAAACGTTTTTAAAACCCAAAAATAAGAATTACTTCAAAATAGTAATAAGTATAATAATTTTTTTTAAAAAGCGAGAACGACAACAACAAAAAAAACCCTAAAAGCATCATACAGCTAATGCAGAGATTCTGCTAACGAATTATATATAAGGGAGCTGTCAGTACAGAAGCAGAATCACGGAAACGAAAGCTCGTGAAGACCTCTGCATCCATCGGTGCCCGACCCGGCGGGAGCGGCGGGGCCGGGCGGCGGCGGCCGGGCCGGGGGACGGAAGGTGGCAGTGCAGCATAACGAGAGCCGAGTGTGTCTGTCTCCATAAAGCACCGCACTTAGCATTCGTTTATCATTCCCGAGGTACAGGGCTAACAAGTTTAACCATTAAAAAAAAAAAAAATACTGCTTTAGGTTTGGCTGGTTTTTTTTTCTTTTGTTTTGTTTTGGGTTTTTTTTTGTGGGTGGTTATTTCTTTTTTTTGTGTGTTTTTGTTGGGATTTTTTTTGGTTGTGTGTTTTTGGTTTTTTTTAAAATGCGCAGATCAAGCTAAAATTAAGGGGAAAGCAGGCGGATCATTTAAGAAAACAAGAGCGAGAAATACAAATAGAGATGTGGTCTGGTTTATGCACGCACACAAAATCTAAACAAACAGGAAACCTTTCATTGAGGCGAGCAGAAAATCTAAGAATTTCAGCGTATTGTCACAGTCACTCACGTATCTCTATGCATGCGATATTTTTCCTGAACAACTATCATAAAAAATTGTTTTAAAAATAGGAGTAAAGATTTCCCATAGGCTACATTCATATTGATATATTCCTTTCAGATTTGTCTTTATTTTCAAGCCTTATTCTATATTTTCCCCCAAATATTTTGTTACAGCATCCTTATCTTTTCTTTCATAAATAAGGGACAGTAGACGTTCAATGTAATGAAGAAAAACACTCTTGACTCCGTTTACTTCCCGCTGAGAGCCAATTGAATACACAGCCCACCAGAAAAGAACGATTTTTCATTAGTTTTCAACTTCCTAAAACTGAAAAACTCCAGTGTTCAGAAAAATCCTTACCCTTCACCAAAAAGAGAACAAATAAAGTCTGGCTTTTGCTTTGTGTTTGGTTTACAGCATTCAATATTCATAAAAACAGCTTTAAAAAAAAACCCTGAGGGACATTAACTTTCTAAACTTAAAACCAAATATCTATTTTATAATTATTTTCCCACATTTTCCATTGTTTGATGTATGAGATATCATGAGGATAATAATTTAGGGCCTGATCTCATTAGCCTTTCCTCAGCGAAATACTATTCTTCAACATTTTTTTTTTTTTCCCTGGATCTGAGGTATTTGCCAGGTGCAGTATTTCAGGGACAGGGTGGTTGGGGTCAGAGCCAGCATCCCTTGGGCACTGAGCCCGCTGTGTTGGGGTTCCCTGAGTCCAGCTGAGCATCACGAGGTGGGTTCTGCACTCCCTGCTCCCACAAGGCTCCATCAGAGATGCTGTGGTTTCCTTTGCAGCATCCCTGGCCTGGGAAAAGGGCACAGACTCTGACTTGGGACCGCTGCTGCCACCGGGGCCGGTGCTGGGGGCAACATTCCCGGCTTCCCTGACCTGCCTCAGGAGCCTCTGCACCGAGTCACCCAGCAGCTGCAGCCCAGTTTCTAAAAAACAGACGACACAGCTGAGCATTAAAGATACCCTCCAGAACATTTAAAAATAAAAAGGGAAAGTATTAAACATAGCTTTTTAAAGGAAATTATAAGCTTACATAAAAATGCTTCACACAGTGGGGAGGAAAAAAAAAAAAGAGAAAGGTCTTAAGTGTGGATGTTTCTCCGAAGCTTAAAATAAGTTGATCCTGCTTTAGAAATTGCACCCTTTTGGCTGAGAATGTTATTTGTTTTAGGCTTTTTTACACAGTTTTGTGGAAATATACAGTCTGCAGAAGGGAGGAGAAAACATCAAGAAATGTGTGTGCGGTGGGGAGGGGAAGGGAAGACTGACAATAAAATAGATCTCCCGCTAAATGCATATTCTTCTATTTATGTATTTGATAATGAGACAGAAATGCCCTTGGCACTCGGTAAACAACAGCTCCATAACCAGGAGGGAAGGGCAGAATAATGCATAGCTATGTTTCAGATCATAAACTATTTCAAGCACTATTAACATGCCAGGCTGTTAGATTATTGAGGATTTTCATTTTATTTTAAGCTAATGTTTACCATTCTTAAGCAATTTTCTGTCTTACCTAATTGCTGTTTTTGCAGATTTACAGAAGATCGTTTCTTGTGAAGCTCCTCTCCTACAAGAAGTTCCTGAGAAGAAATAGTTGATTTAACTCTAATACTCATAAGAAAATTTTTAGCTTTGTATCAGTCCAGCAAGATGTTTATATAAATGTTTTTTATAACATAAGGTTAAATTTAGGGATTGTTCACCACGACAAGTTGGCAATGCAATTCAGAGCTCCATAACTTTCAGAAAAGGAGATAGGGGAAGTTCACATTCATAATAAAAATGAATGTTTTTTCCTTTGCTTTTTCCTTTTAAAGATGCTTTTTGCATTTTCAAACAACATTTCCTTATGATAACAAAATGTGTTCGTGTGTAATGTTTGCAGTGTCAGATGGTATAACTATCGTGTGATATAAAATTAAACAATATAGTTACCATTTGGCAACTGATATTTAAAGCTGTAGCAACTATTTCTTCAGAAGTTGTTTAGACTGTATTTAAAAACACAAATGAAAGCTATATTTTTCCTGTACATTCATTTCAAAACCTTGGAGCTGAAGTGCTTCTTTCTTTCCTTTTTCTTCTTCTTTTTTTTTTTTTTAAAGTACCCCAAACTATTTCTGTTTAAGAAAATTGAGTTTGTGATATCTTGAATAACAAGCTTTTCTACAGCTGTTGAAGAATCCTGCTGCACTGAGACGGTGAGTGGAGAGCTGCAGGAGAAGGTAGAATATCTTCAATTGGATTTTTTTCCTATATTCTGATCACTGGATGTGGAGATGGGAGCTGGGGACAACTGGAACCATTTGGAACGAACATTTCTTCAGTCATCTGATTCAGGGTGTTTAACAGTTTCCAAAATTAACACCAACAACGATAAAAAACCCACGCATTTGTATTACAAGATGCATATAGGCATCTGGTTTCTTTGAAAATGGCTCATTACCAAAATATACCACAGCTTTATTTCGGTCCTCTGTTTATTCCAATAATTAACCAAGTCATCATTATCTGTTAGTTACAATCAATTTTTACAGGATTATGGATATGTTGAATTTTACATATTTATTTTTAGAAACCCATCACATCTATTGGAGAGAGATAAGTAGGATACGGAATTTCTCCTTGTAGCTGCAATTTTTTTCTGAAGCTCAGGCTACAGAAAACAAAGGCATTATATTTCCATGAATCTACTACAGCCAAACTAAGAATCAGAAAGGTATTTTACTTCAAAATATCTGCATGAATTTTGAAAGTGATTTTCAACTGGATGTGTAGAAATGTCCATTCTTCTATTTTCTTGGTAAGTATTATGTTTATTTAACTCATCAGATTTTTTTTTTTCTCTCTGTCTTTAATAAAATATCATTTTTCTCATTCATTTCTGAGCAGTTTAACCTCGTTAAAATAAAAGAATACAAATCCTCCACTGAGGTGAGAGGCAGAACTTTTCCTCTCTCTGTTTCAGGAGCCATTTCAATCTATAAAGTGTATCAATAAGCAGAGCAGAGAGACAGTCCCCGGCAGCAAAGGCAGCGCTCCGACCCTGCCTCGCTCCCCAGTGCGTGCGCAGGCTCCAGCCCCGGCACAACTCCCCAAGCTAAAACCACATTTCTTCCAATGCCCGTCTCACATGGTAATTTGGGATAGAAAAACACTGCTAAAAACATCTCATTAAGGGCTGAGAGGGAAACAATTTTTATAAGGGGTACAAAAAAAGACAATAAAAGGGACATTCTTACAATTCTTCTAGATGCTTGAAGACAGAGACATTTTTGTTTTATTTTTTTAAGCTTTTCTCCAATGTTAAGAATTTTCCAGCCCAAGCAAAAGATTTTATTTCTATTTTATATTTTTACTGCCTCATTGTGCCTGTAAATGTTGACTTTCAGGGATTTCATAATAGTAAAAATATCAGCCAGAGACATCAGCACTGTGGAAGTTTTGCAAACAGTGGATTAAAATCTTCTGATGCAGACATTAAAATCAAGCAAGTTAAATTATGTCAAGCAATGTCACTTGCATGCTAACTTACGTAACGGGAAAGAGTGCACTCGCACCGTAAAGATCTCAGCTAAGAACTTCTCTTGCTAACTGCAGTAAGAAATAATCAACCCTGAGCAATTTATATGACCAATATCTCTTCTTTCTACTAATAGTTAGCCACATATATGCCAAGGTGGCACGAAGCATTGTTAACACCGCAGAGCTATCAGCTTTTCACCGGGTGTGTGAGTCATAAGGCTGTCTTAGCATGAATGCATTTAATTGTGTGAAGAGGGTATTTCCCAGCATTTGCTTAAACCTTCGAAAAACAGCTTTGCTTGTCAATTGTCACTCAAGTTCGTACTGGGAACAAACAGGGAGCAGAAGCACAAGAGAGGAGTGTTGTGGGAAAGGGTCTGAGGGTAGGTTCAACCGTAAAACTCCAGAAAAATGCTGGGAGTGTTTTCTTGTGGTTTAATTTCTCATTCCCCAAAGTGGTCTGCTTGTTTTAAGTTGTTGGTCTCAGGCTGGAGGCCAAACAAGCCTTTGAGCCATGGGTGGAAAGGAGGAGTTCCTCCTGGTCAACCAACACGACATTGCAGCCCAGCTGGGTTGTGGGGCCAGGGTGCTCTGCTGGGGCCAAAAGAGGTGGGCTTTTGTGTCAATGGACCCCTCTGGCTCACTGTGGGGTGTCCATGGCACACAGTCCTACAAGGTGGGCACCCACAACCCTTTGCTTGGAGGACTTCCGCAGCTCACACAGGGTTCAGGACCCCTCGCTCCTCTTCTCGCCCCCAGAGCTATCACAAGGACACCACACGGTCCCCATGTCACCCCCAGCAGGACTTGTCCCTCCACGGGGACACGGTGCTGATGGGTCAGGACACAGCAAAGCCACGCCGGCGCGCATCCTTGCTGCCCCTGATCCAGGCGGTGTCTGCGTGCTGCGCCAGCAAGAGAAACGTGGGCTCCTGCAGCCACTGCCTCGCATGTGCCAAATGAGAGATGCTTTTCCCCTTTTCATTACACGGGTTTCTTAATAAAAACTGAAAGAGCTTTTTTTCAGAAAATGAACCCCAGGGGCCCAATCAGTGAAATACATTAACCTTTCAACTGTCAGCCCCCCTCCCTTGAAATTAAGCAATACCAGCCCTTGAAACGGCTAAATTACCTTCTTATTTTTTAATTGTGTAATGATGGTCCAACAAAAAAGGAGCAACTCAGGACTAGTAAATATTCAATGAAGAAATTTATTGTAGTTCTTATAAAGGGAATACCCACAGCTTTCTTCACATGGACTTAAATCAGGCAGAAACTGGAGCGATAGGCATAAAATGAAATAACGGATGCACTATTTCTAGTGGGATTTACATCACCATTTGGTCTAATTATTCCTGATATTTCACCCATCATATTAGAAGCTTCTTCAGGGAAAGAAATAACAGTTTGTCTCCTTGAGAACAAAGAACAAAGTGTCTCTTTGCTCTCAAGAAACTCAGCTATCATTATGAAGAGAAAGAATCTGTCCATTATCAAGAAATCCCACTAGAAATCTTGAATATCTTACCAAATAATTCCTGAGCACACTAAAAATACCAGCAAGCGAAAGAAGGAGAAACTATGGGACCTTGGAAAAGAAATAAATAAAGGAGGCATCATGGATGCTCCACAACCCACTCATTTTTTCTTCTCACAAAGTGATATTAATCCAATAACCAAACTGTGCCTGGCATGTACAGTTAATCTAAGCAAGACAGCCACCACCCCTTTATGTTCCTTGTTCAGCAAGGCACACTTTCAGCTCTATCTGTGGTCCTGGATTAAGTGGTGGGAATGCATTTGCATACATTTGCACAGTGAGTAATTCACCGTGAGTGATTATGTATAGGACCCACTTCCAGAATGCATGAACTTTTTGAGATTGGATTTCATGAGGACTGGATGGTAAGCTTTAGGAGGAATTTAATACAGACCTAGGACCATGCACAGCTTTCAGGAAAGTAATTTCTTAGGACATACGTAAGAGTTCTTTGTTCTGGATCTTGTATTTAATACTGCAGTATCTAGTAAAAAAGCATTTTAAATGAGCACATGGAGCCGTGGGGTTCAGGTGCACTAATTTGACAACTTCCTAAACAGGATCTTGCTGGGTCAACTTGTGAACTGGGAATATCCCCGGGTCTGAGAGAAAGAGCAAGCGTTTCCCAGCATCCTGCCGTGATCCTGCACCTCTATAGGCAGTCGCACTTTGAAAAATGAAAGAAAATAAAACCTCAGCATGCAGAGATAAGAGGGCTGAAAATACCAGCTTCGTGAAGAAAATATTTTGCCTTTTTCCTAAAATACAGGAACTTCTCCAAGTCTTTCCAAAGGTCTTTTCCAGTCCCTAAACACAGACAAATGCTGCTCAGTCACTGCCAAAGGGGATATTGAATGTATTTGACCTTGTATGTAGATGTTGTTGAACTATATTCAGCTTTATTGCTTGTGAAAATCATTGGTCCTTGAAGATAGAGTTCTTGAGTTTAGCAGCAGTGGCACAATTTATACTGGTACATGGTGCTCAACATCTGGGAAACTCCACCAGATAATCAGGGGTGAAGTGTGCAACTGCAGATCTCTGGTTCAGTGTGTGGGAGTGGGGTTCTGCCCCAGTAAGGAGTTTCATGGCAACACGCTGTTATGTTATGTTATGTTATGTTATGTTATGTTATGTTATGTAGAATTAAATACTCCCTCAGATAGTTTGCACAGTTCTTGTGAAACTCAGTAACAAATCTGCTCCAAACTGCGAGAGAAAATATCATGGAGTTTGGATGTGGACTTTCTGTGGTTATTCTGCTCCTATAAAGCATCTGTAAAGGATTGAGTATCTCAAGGAACTATCTGCCTTTGCCTTCTATTGAAAACAATTGCAAGTGGGATGCATGCCCTAAATTGTGATGTTAGTGAAAGCTGAGCATAGTCCCAGATTGCAAAATCAGGCCAGAATGATGAAAACATTTGTATATGTGCTACCCTTTTATTTTCTTTGGCATGCTCTAAGTAACCTCTGACCTTTTCTTTCCCCATGTAAAGCTGGTCTTTGTTTGAGTGAAAACAGAATGTGAAAATGATGACAAAGGGATTTTTGAAACAAATACAATAGCTAAAAAACAAAGGCAAATGAACTTTCACTGAAATCTAGTACCCCATCAAACTCTTACAAGTGTATGAAAAAAGCAAGTTTCAGGATTATGAGTTAATTTTATCTAAGAAAAATGATAGGCTGAGGAATATAACTGCACTTGCATGGGATGTAAAGGAGCCATGCCAGTCTGTGGTGGTTTTGTTCAGGAGGCAATGAAGCACCCCCAGGCTAAGCTGTGTCTCTGGGAAGTGGTGTCATTGCCACCAAAAAACTCTTATTGGACTGATAAATGTGAACATAAATTATCAACAGGCCAAAGGAGCTGCTTTGTTAAGAAGTTACTGTGGTTTAACCCCATACAGCAACTCAGCCCCGTGCAACCACTCATTCCTCTCCAAATGGAAATGGGGGAGAGAAACAGAAAAGTAAAAAACAGAGAAAAAAGTAAAAAAGTGGCGAAACCTGTGGGTTGAGATAAAGAAGTTTCATAGAAAAAGCGAAAGCCACATACGAAAATGAAGCATAACAAGGAATTTATTTCCTATTTCCCGTGGTCAGGCATTCAGCCACGCTCAGGAAAGCAGGGCTCCGTCACACTGAAAGGTTGCTCGGGAAGACAAACACCATCACTCCCAGCATGCCCCCTTCCTTCTTCTTCCCCCAGCTTTACACGCTGAGCATAACACCATATAGTCTGGACTATCCCTGTGGTCAGCTGGGGTCAGCTGTCCTGGCTATGTCCCCTTCAGCTCCTTGTGCACCCTCGGGCACACTGGTGGGGTGGGGTGAGGAGCAGAAAAGGCCATGGCTCTGTGTAGGCACTGCTCAGCAGTAACAACAACATCTCTGTGCCATCAACACTGTTTCCAGGACAAATTCAAGGCACAGCCTCATACCAGCTACTGTGAAGAAAATTAACTCCAACCCAGTTAAGCCCATTGTATCTTGGGATGTCTCCCAGACTCTACCTGAAATACACACATAAAGAAGTATAGAAACAAAATTCCTCCCAATTTCGTTACGACAGCTTTAGAAGAAGGAGAGTTGAAGTGATCACAACTAGTTTGAGGTACAGGACATCATCCTGTGGGAAGCAAGAGATTGATGGCATTTTCCTGGAGGAAATGCACAGAGGAGCACTGTCTCCAGCGTTGAGCATGGAGAAGGCCATGGGATTTGTCCTGTGGGGTACCCTGCTCCACTAGCAGTCACAGTTCACCAGCTGTCAAGAAGAAACTTAACACTTGCAGTCATGAAACATCTTACCAGGCCATGAAGGTGAAGATTCCTCCCCTTTCTACATGAAGAAATATAATACCATGTTTCTTCAGTTTATATTTTCTGCTCCAAAGCCAACTTTTCCTGGCTCTGTCTCTATCCCCTCTCTCACTCCCCTTGCACCCTACCCTCCCCTCCCCAGTCTACCTCTTTTTAAGGGAGCAGACACAATAAGTTTCTTTCTTGTTCCTCTTCTGGACTGATTCCCTTGCCAAAATGTGTTTTTGAAAATCACCCAAATCAACAGGATCCTTTTAGCTCATACTTTTCTCTTGAGCATAAAATGTGTTTAGCCAGACTCATTAAAGTGTTAGGAGCTCCCTTGCTTGGTGATACAGCTTCTTGCAGGCAAGGCACAGGACATGTTAAGGTCCTTGTCAGCTGATGGCTGGGAGGATTTCTGCACTTGCTGAATGTGATCAGAGTTCATTGATCTGTGTCTGAATCACCATCAGTTCGAACAGCCTCCATATTCTGTTTCAAATGCCTTAGGTAGTAGATGAGCCTGTCTATAGCTAATATCCCAAAATCGAGGGGTCAGAATCACCTCAGCTCAGTTATTCTGATGTGTTATTTTCCATGGGATGGGTTGCTGAGTGAGTCTTGCTTCTCTCATATTTAACTCATTTAAGAAATTTTACTTTCTTGCTTCTAGGACCTGTTAGAAAAAAATCAGGGGATGATATTCCACAGATCAATGTGGACTACTGCCAAACTTCTACCTCCAAATACATGCATTGTCGTTCTTAAAAAGATTTTGTACAGAAAGGGTACAGTGTCTTTTAAATGTGTTTATTGAAAATTGAATTACTGTATGCAACACATTTACTAAGAAGTTTTAATTATGTTGGTGGAGAGAGGTCACATACGTGTATCTGTGTCAGTGCTGACTCTCGCTTCCTCTGTTCTAAAAAGTATTTAAGAGTGAATAAGGAATCTAATTCTATAGCTGTATATTCAACATACACTTAAAAAATCGATCCCAAGTTCCAGATGCTCTGGGACATTTTAAAAATACAGTGCTTAAAAAAAACCTCTTCAGTGTTCAAGCCCCAAAAAGGTAGAACAAAAATAGCCAGTTTCTTGGACCCAATTACTTTTTGCAAACCACAGATAGTCAGGATTAAAGGCATTAGATGTGGAGGAGTCTTTTTTAAACTAGAGGTGACTGTCATACTCAGAACAAGCAGTCTTTAGGTCAGCAACAAATTTTACTCCAAAATTATGGACAATCACTAAGTTAGGGCATGTGCGAACCAGCTCTTTAGGAAACAGAAGAGGTAAACATTAATGTAAGTATATTATCTCCAGCCAAGAAAGGGAGGTGCAGTTATTAGATGCAGACTGATTCCTTTAAGTAACATGCTTCTGTTTCTTAGATTTAAAAAGCCAGGAAAGCTTGGTAAAAGCTGAAAGATTTCCTTCAGTAGGAAGTTTGTTGCTTTCAAGACAGGGTTGAAGGAATCTGGAATTCAAATCAACAGTGCTAAGAGCTCCCAGTGCTTTAGGAACTAGGGATTTTGTTTCGGCATCCTGAGAATTAGACACAGAGGTTAAAGGTGTTTAATACAGACGCAAAAATGTGGGCTGACTTTCCAGGAAAGCTGGATGTACTGGGGAGATTGATATCTGCAATACACTGTGGAAAGCTGAGCACTTTGGGTAGTTCTCAATCACATATCACAGACAAGCCTTGGATCTTCCTGTAGTTTGGTGAGCTTGTCTAATTGTGGCCTAGACTGAAGAGACACACGAGAAAGTGTCCTTTCCATAGAGCCCCGGAATCTGACAGTGCCATGCCTGGAAGCAAGGCTAGTGTGATGCTCCAATAGTTGCAGCAGCAGCTCCCCACTGCCACCCTCCTCGAGGTGATAAAACAGGAAGTCATAGCAGAGAACCAAGCAATCTCCGTTGTAAAAACAGTGTAAGTAAGAAATTACTGTTATTTTTTGGGAATGCCAAGCTTAGCTAATGTGGTACCATGAGCTTAAAATACTTCTATTGAAATACAGAGAGTTGACACAGTGCCATATGCACAGGTACCCTTTTCAGAAATACCCTTAAAATAAACATTTCCCTTTGGAAGAGGGAAATAAGAAGACAGTCAAATTCAAATACAGCTGTCAACACATAGATGAAGAGAAATAACTGCACAGGTGCTCATGGTTACAATGCAAGAAGATTAAGTCACAAACTTTCCCTTTGATTGCAACCCTATTTTTGGCTACAAGCTACATGACTGCTGCTGGCAGAGGGCACACTGAAATGTGTGCACCACTGCCCATCTTTCAAGGCTTTTCATTTGCCAGTATCTCAATTAAGCAGATTTGAGAGATAACTCTCCTCAAAGGGCTGCAAACTTTCTGGTACCACAGTCTCAAGGCATAACTGCGTCTCTTTATATACAGAAGCCACAGGGCCGCCTGCAATCCCCTACAGCTGTGTCCAGCCAAGGCATGACTAATTACCTCATTTTCATAGTTAATACATCTAGGGAGGAAGGAGTGGTGAAGACTTTGAAGGAGAGTTCCTGATGGCTGGACTTTGATTTCTCCACTCAGAACAGAGCAGGGAGCCTGGGAGTGTGTCTACTTCGAAAATAGTAATTTTATGGGGAAAGTGAGTAGGAAGAAGTGTGTTTCCACTGACAGTGCTGTGCTACCTGGGGTGCTGGAGGTCCCAAAGGGAGGTCACTGGAGCAGAGATTGCTCCTTAGCACATACCCCTATGTCCTGTAGGTTTTCCCCGTTTCAGGTACTCAGCCATCCTTTTCCATTCCTTTGTCACTGCAGGCAGTGGCAGAGGGACACCCAGCAGATGATGCAAACCTGAACGTAATTTTGGAACGCTTGATACTATTTCATGTGTCTGCAGCTGCTTGTGCACCTAAGTGTCATACAATAAATACCTAGAAAGGTTCATGGAAGGAGTGATCAATCGAATCCCATCTGAGTTGTCTCTTGGTCTCTCTGTTTCCCTGGTTCCTTTGTTACGCTTGTTGCATTTGTATACAGACAACTCAGAAACTTTCCTAGGTGACCTTTGAATGTCTGCCTTTCTTCCTTTGTTCCATTTCCTGAGTTTTTCACTTAATGTTCTCTCTGCACTTTTTTCCTCTTCTGTGGATCTTGCGCTATCTGTATCATCACTTAAGAGTTTTTTCTGTGTATTTACTTCAGCAGCCTCTTCTTGTGGTCTCTGTCCTTGCTGTAATCTTGGCCTCGCTCTTCAGCCCATTTCTTTAAATGCTTCAGTTTCTCTATGGGGCTGTCTTGAGTTTTCTTTCTGTTCAAATTAATTCCATCCTACCTCTTACCGACACGTTCCAAAATAATCCCCAAATGTCCAAAAAAAGTAAAAGCCTCCTGCATTAGGTCCTGCTCCAAACGTGATGAAGTCAATGGAAAGACTCCATCAGCTTCCAAAGACTGGGTTTGATTTGTGCAACTTTCTGATTCTCTCTTGTGCACATAGGCACTGTTGCTATTTATAAACCGTGGATTTCACATTGCAAAATATTTGTGTCTCTGTTCTCACAACCTCAGAGAATTATGAAAAAAAAAAAAAAAGGGAGGGGAATCTTTTAGGATCAAAATTAAAATTGGAACTAAAAATAGAACAGTATTGTTAACCAAGAATTTAACTTCGGATGCAAGTATTTTTGTCCTGGAAAACAGACTAGGTTTGGAAGGCTTCTGCCATTGGATATTTTCTTCTCCACTCTTAATGGCATAATGCATTTATTTTTCACATTTCTAACATATTTGGAAGCATCCCTAGTGACTTCTGAAAGGTGTAATATTTCTGCAAAGGCGGAGCACTTTTAACATATGCTGAATGAATATCTTCATGTCCTAAACTAAAAGGACATAAAGCACTAATTGGTTTTCAATCTTTACAGCAATGCATTTTTTTCTTTAGTTCAAAATTAATGAAGATGTAAAGAAAGAGAAAAATACTCTCATGATTAAAGTTTCCAAAACAGCTTCAGAAACATTTGAGAAAGTCAAAACAATTTCAGTCTAGGGTGACAAAGTCACTTGACACCTCCTTGCAGCCCAGCAGTTCTGGTTACCCCTTGGAGAGGCTTTGATTCAGATTCAGCATTTTGGTCTTTGCAGAAAGTAGAAGTCCAAAATCAATGAAACACAGAAGTTAGAGAACATGAAACTCTCCTAAGATAGCCAGAGAAAACTTGTTCCTGGTAACTGCCCAATAAAGGCAGTGAGTTTTCTCATAGTAGTAGTGAAATATTCTTAATATCAAAAAAGAAAAAGAATGTGGCATCTGAGTTACTGTGGAAATTTTACTTGCAAAGCAGAAGTCTAGAGAGTCAAAGGAAATGTCGTATTCTTGCAGTGTGGCCTTTCTGCCACCATCTATTCCGTTAAATACTTTGTTAGTGACACCTGTATTATTACCTGATAAGAGCTGAATCCTTCAACTTTAATGAAGGCCCCAGAATAAATTCCCATTTAGAGAGAAAGGGTGTTTCAGCATAAGGTATCTTAACCTCCTCAAGGTCTTAGGTAAAAATTCTTCAAGATTAGGATGTGGTACACCTCACAGAGCTTTCTGTATTTTGTTCTTCTAAAGTGTAGAACTAAATAACAAAAAAGGGGTTTCTATTTCTTGACAAAGACCAAATTCCTTCTTTTATAACAATCTGAGCACATTTTCGTGTCTGATTCTAGCTAAAGTGGAAGTTGTATCAACTCTATGTGGTTATGTTGATTTTAAGGTTTGATTAGCAAGGTTCTTCAATCCGAGTTTAATTTTATGTTGGTGAACAGTCACTGGACTCAGCAGGAAAACTCATGGCCACAATCTGATGTGCCTTTTTTAAGGGCAAAGTAAAGGGCAAACACCTCAACCTGTTTTGAAACGTAGGCTCAGGCACAGTAGGCAGTATTGCTGTTCCACTAAATAAGAGCAGGCCTTCCACTGGTACAAGAGTGAACAGGTTCACTGAAGCCAAAGATAACGGGTTTATGAGATTTGCACACCTGTCCTGTTGTTATCACAAAGTTACCAGGAGTAGCTGGACAAAAAATGCAAAAAATAATTTCATCCTTCAAAATATCTTGGCACTGTTCTTATTCCTTAGAGCTTGATTTGGGAAAAAATGTTAACTGTCCAAAAGCCTTCTTTTGTCATATTTGGTTTCAGAGTTGGAAAGATGAACCTCAGAGGTCCCTTCCAACCTCAACCATTCATTCGTTCTGTTTTCTTCCTCTTAACACTTTTTTAACTTTTAAGAGAAATCTCTCTGCCAGATAAACACCAGAAAAAAAATTCAAAGGAAAATGAGAGATGATTGAGAGGCTATAACCACTACCAGAGCAATGATAGTATAAATCTGTACCAGATGGTAGTAAGGAAAAAAAGAAAGGAGAAGAAAAGCGGCAAAAATCAAAATCCCAGGTGTTTGAAATGTTCTAACTCTCAAGAAACAAAAGTGGCATTATTTCTGCTGCATTATTTCTGTTGCATTTCACTTGAGACAGTTTTTTGGGAAAAAAAATAAAAATAAAAGATTAGAAATATTAAAAGCCTAATTTAAAAAAATATGTATTTTTTAAGAACTCAGTTTTTGTCAGGAAAATTGTGAAGTATTCTCTGACATATCTAATGTCAGTATCTGTGCTTTCTCTCATTTTTCTAGTCAGGATCAGAAACAAAACCAAACAGAACAAATGTTAAAATCTGTAATCTTTCTGACAACCTCTGACAGCTTGAAAGAGAAATGTGATAACCCTCCCACTACTGAATACCTCATTTTGGTAAGGGAGCTTAAAACTGAACTTGAGGATCCTCATCTTGTGAACGTGGCTCAGCATCATCCCTACAGAATGATGCCTATAGAAATCACACTTGGGGACCAGCTAACAGAATGTGCAGGCAACTGAGCCGGTAATGGAGAAAGGAAGGAGACTGAAAAAGGGAGTGGAAGAAAGGGGAGTATTTTGTTGCGTCTCCCTCTCCGCCTCCCTTTGTCTGCTTTGTCCCTCAAGGTTCAGCTGCGTGGGCTGTATTGTGTGAACTCGTCTTTGATATCGATGGGGACATCTACTTAAAAATTGATGCCACGATATGGCCCCAGGTATTTAAATTAACGAGATGTTAAATACTCTGTAGTTTTATCTGTAATTAGATGACATCGATGCAACTTGATCCCAAGAGTGATTTGTAATATTCTGGATTGTCCACTTAAGGCTTGGAGCCTGATCCACAGTCTGCTGACATCTATACAAGCCTTTCCTTTGTCATTCTTGGAAGTAAGGCTCCTGGATCACTCACACACAGCTCTCATTTATTTTTCTATCTGTTTATCAACATCTGTATGCAGATGTCTGATCTCTCCTTTCCCCTATCTCCAAATATTTGGGTTTTGCATCAGTGAATGTCCTTAATTTGGGGGTAATTTCAATTAATTTTTTGCTGCTTTTTCCTTTGTAGCTATGTTTTGTCTTTTCATTCCTGGCTAATTGTCAGTTTTTGTTCAATATTTACAAGTTTTGCACTGAGTCATATTTCTTATGCTAATCCTCTTCATCTAATATGCTCACTAGAGATAGTTGAAAAAACTTGAAATTTTTTTAGAGAAAAAAAAATATCAGTAACATTCAAAGTCCTTTCAGGCAATTTTTTACTCCAAAGCTTCCATTGTTATCTTTCTTCTGCCCAGCATAAGACAGTTTCAGTCTCACAGATATCCTAAGATTACCCACAAGACTGCAAGTGCTTAAACATATCCTGGTCAGTGTTGCCTGTGCCTGACAGTGTCCTTGGCAGCACTTTGGGGGATGCAGCTCCAGGAGAACTGATGGCATGGTCTTGTCTGTTGGTCAAACAAAAGTCAGTGCTGGAGTCAAGCATGGGAACCCCCTTAGAAACGCCATTCCTTCTTAAACTAGATCCTCTGGGGAAGATAAAAATGGCAAGGAGTCCATTACTGCTTCTCTCATCACCCCATGCTGAACTTCTCCACATTTGTCTCAGGCTGCTACCGTCTACCCCATGGCATTGAGAGCAGAATCGATGAAGCTCCTGTGGGGTGAGGGTTCTCTGGCTGGGTGTAAAAGTCCTTCAGAACACATAAAAGGCACTTGAATTTTATTATTAAGAAACTTCAGATTATGTGAACACTCTGAGTAAACAAGCAAAATGCCAACTAAGAGGGAGAGAGAAACAAAAGGCAGGAGTGTGAATGACTTGCTGATGCACCCAGGGCATTGCCAGGATTCATCACACTCAGCTCAGCTCCACTTAAACATCCCATATGAAGGACTTTCTGCAGCTTCTTTGAGGAGGCTGTTCCAGGGCTCACTGTTCTTTCACAGCCAAACCCAGAAGTTCCTGAGGTTTTGCTCGTGTCTCTCTTCTGCTCCATATCACCCCATTTCTTCACAGCAGAGTCCCTCGGCCTTCCTGGAAAGGACTCTCCTCCCTCCAGTGGGGAGCGGGGCTGCCCCGTCACTTGCCCTATCTATACATATTTCAGTCTTTTAATCTTTCTCCTCAAGCCAGTCCTAGCAGCCCCTTCATCGTGCTCTCCGCCATCCCTGGCTCCTCCAATTTGCCTGTGGTAATGAGGTGTCCAGTGCCGAGCACCGTGCTCCAGGTCCCGCCTACACGTGCTCCGCATGAGGGGACCACGGTCTTGCTGACACATCCTGTCTTTGCTGTTCCCTTTTTTTTTTTTCCCTTCAGTGATCATCATTCAAAATTAAAATAACATGGAAAGGCAAAGCAACTGAAATCAAAATCTAATGCATAATTAGATACAGCATGAGACGACAAACATGTCTTTGCTATCTGCCTCTGTATTGTAAACAATGATTACTTTACATGCTCAATGTGCCATGAAAGAAGAAAGAGCCACTTGTGATGTTTTGTGAGAGCTTTGACTACATTTGCCCACTTTTCAAACAACAAAAAAATAAACTCACACTAACAAGGTGTATGTTTTCAGTCCTAAAATATGGGGTCACTCTCTGTTAAGGGGTCCATTCAATGATGAAATGAGATCAAAATGGTTGAGGCCACTGAAAGAAAGCAAGAAGGATTTGTCTGAAGTTCTGGTATACTGGCTATTATTTCAACCAAATAAGGATGCCTGGCTTTATTCTTCATGCTCCCTTGCCCCTTTTGAAAAACTGAAAAGAGAAAGGAAATGGCTAAGTTGTATCATGTATTACCTTGATGAGTGCTTATAACTCTTCATTCAGAGTTAATCATTAACCCAGGTTTTTGTGGTGATTGTTTTAGCTATGAAGTTTCTACATGAAATTTGTGCAGCACATCACCGTGAAAAAGAAAAAGCCAACTGCAAAAATCAAATAAAGTGATTAGAGAGGGTGGATGTGAATGTGTATATAGATCTATATATCTCACTGGTTTTATTTTAATACACATGTGAATATTTGTATATCTCTGTCAAAAATGCTGACCCTTAAATTGGAAGTGCTTTCTTGCTCAAAACCAGATTGCTTTGATCTATTATTTTTAATGTATTTATTCATTTATTCTGTCCAGCCTCTGATATTCCTACTTAGCCTGAGCAGTACTCTCAAATTGGGCAAAATAGTGTTCTCCCTAATCTCCTGTGTATTTAAAAAAATACATTTTTTGCTCATTTTGACAAACAATGAAAAGCCTGAAAACTTCTGTAAGCGAAAAAATTATATCACTTCAGGGCTGTAGAAACCTGTTTGTGTTTTGATCATTCTGAGACATTTCATTTTAGTACTGGGATTGTTATTTTTGTATGCTAATTAACGTACATTTCAAACAATCTTGTTTTGAACTGAAAATCTGGAATTTTTTTGTTTTGAAACTTATGTTCCAACAATTAAAAAAACCTATTTAATTAAAAATGCAAAAACATAAACATTTTCCATAGAAAGCCTTGATGCCAAGAAATCAGCATTTTCTGACGAAAGGCTTGTTTTGTGGGGTTTTTTTTAGAAAAAGTCATGACTGTCTCTAGCAATAAAAATGAGATGTGGAAAAGGGGTGATTTTTATCTATTCCTGGTGTAGCGTAACCTAATCTGTCACCCACTAAAACACAACAAAATTTAATTCAAGGCAAAAATATGATTAAATGCTAGAGTATTCCAGTCTGACCCTTGGAGTGCAATAAAATATATGATTGAAAAACATACTTTATATAAATGCATGTGCGTGAGTATGGGCACGTGTGTTTGTCTGTGAGCACCTCGTATATAAATTATCTCTCCATCCATCCGTCCATCCATCCATCCATCCATCCATCCATCCATCCACTCACACATGATCTTTACTCAAGCACAGATAGTTTGACTTCCTTTTGGAAGTATTTGTTTAAGGGAATAATGAAAATATTGTTTACTTGTTTGTACTCCATCCATGCACACAGCTATTAATTTATTAATTAATCCTCCTCAAAAGTCTTCTTTCTATATTAGTTGCCCTCATTTTCTACTATTTGACATCAATCCCACTAAACCATCACATCTTGTTTTACTGACTCAGATCCTGAATCAAACAGCTATTTCTTAAGGGTTTTCCCCAAGTATAATACATCTGTGCACTAAACTCTTGTGGTTAGATTTAGGTCTTGAATGATTATTTTTCAGAAACAGCAAACTATTCAGCTTGAAACAAGAGCATGACTTTTTTTAGGTTTATTAAAATTACATTAAGAGGTTTGGATTTTTTCTAAAGCCAGTACTTAGAATGGCCGGAATTGTAATGTTTTTATATAAACTGTGTTTCTGCAACCATTGACCTGGGTAATAAATAATTTATTCAGTATTTCTTTAAATACTATTTTATTTGGTTTAAACCCAAGGTTAAGCATCTATATTTGCAAGTATTGTCTTCCTCTGCCTTTTTATATATATACAATAAATATTTAAAAGGTCGTTATGGTAAAGATCAATGAAAAAAATCTTGACTTTTCATCTCTGCCAGGTCACATGCTGCAACCATTCTGGTGGCTCCAAAAATCTATTTTTTGCTGTAGATTTTTCATAGGAAATTTAAAATTGATAGCTTAATAGATCATCATTTTATGCATCTCCTATCACAAAGTAAACAAATGGACTTAAACAAATACAGAAATGGGCTGAGTGCAACATGCCCACTCTGAATAAAACACAGGGAGAAGTTGTAATAGTTCTAGTTTGCTTATTTCTGTAAAATATGAGGTGAAGCCACCTGTACAGGGCCAGGCAGAGCAGTAGGAGACGGCGGGATGGGAGCCAGTCTTGGGCCACCCACGTGCCTGACAGAGGCTCTCTGCTACCTGCCCATCCATGGCACCGTCACTGAATGAGCATTTTCTGCAGGAATACCATAGCTTTTTTTTAAAAAACCCAATTTTCTCAGAGCCCAATCCTTCTCCTGGGCTGTGGGCTTTCTTCCTCCTCCTTGCACAAGCATGCAGATGCACACACACACACACACACACACACACACACACACACACACAGTTGCCACCCTGCCCTAACCCCTCGGCACTGCCTGCCTCCTTTCAACTGCCTCTGCTATCCTCTGCCCCCATCTGAATAGCACAGTCGATTAAGAGGAATTGAAGGATCAAGGCAAAATGCCCAGCAGCTATAATTTTCCCATCCCACCCTAGGCAAAATTTTTCCTACGTGAATGAAGCTGGGAAAAAAGGAGAAACAAAAAAAAAAAAGGATTTTGACAACAGCCCCCAAAGATAACTCGAAGAAGCTGGTACATTCATTTGATTAAACCTCACAGACAGCACCAGCTCCAGGGTTTTCCTAGATCTGAATCCCCTAGCACCTCCCATCGGATTTAAAGCCCCCATCCTTCAACATCTCACTGCACTAAGTGCAACAGCAGTGAGAAAAAGAAACAACCAAGCCATCCCCTGAAACACTTTCTAACCCCTCTTGCTTCTTTTGGCCTCTGTGTGAGAAGACGCTTTCCCCCGTGGGGCCTGGGGGTTTGCTCTGGCCCCACCGGGGTGACAGTGCTCGGGGTGGGCGAGGGGACAGGGCTGTCCCCGCTGCCGCAGTCCCGCCGGCAGCCCCGCTCCCGCCGCGCCGAGTGGCGGAATGGCTCTCTCCCGCTGCTTTCACGTGTCACAAACAATTGCTCTCATCGCTCATCATATTGAAGTTGTCAGGGCTCTCTGACGCCGATAATTTGTGTGAGTTGATCATACTTTGGTAAATCAACAGGTCACGACCCCTGACCCATCAGCCTGGTGGCTGGCGGAGAGCCACCTACAAATCTTCTGATGGGGACAACAGAGAGGCTGTGAACTGCTCAAGTGCTCGTGTCTATCAGCTGCCACCAGAGAAGCCAGGCCCCTCTGCCCCGCGCCACTGGAGATGTGCTTTACTGTGAGCACAACCTCTTCTGCAAATCCATCTTAATTTCTTCCCATCTGTTTGGGTATGTATGTGTGCGGGCATGTAAGCATTTTAAAAAAATTTTTATTTTCACTGCAGTCACTCGTAACGAACATTAGCCTGCTCCATATGTTTTAAATAGAGGATCCCAGCGTGGAAGATAAGAGGAACTCTACTCAAGGTCCTACTCCAGCACCAGTGAATTGCTCTCACCCTACATGCATGCAATGGTTAAGTTTCCGTGGCAGTTTTATGGGCTTCTTTTATAAAATTTTATTGACTCACATGTTCTCATGTGGTGGCTCCGACTCTTTCTCTTCCTTTTGTTACAGTGTGTACGTTCAAGATGCCTTTGGTTCTTTGCTTCCCTGTTTTTTTTAATGTGTAGGATTCCTGACTGAAGCCTTGAAGTACAGACCATGCAAGGGAGGGTAACACAGGCGTCTTTCATTACCCCTGGTCTTCAATAACTCAGCAGCTAAACCAGCCAGAGGAGAAGAGAGACCTATGAACTCGAGCACGAAGGATACTGTGCGGATCAGCTGGAGGGAAGTCAGGAATGAAGTGGGTTCAACTTCCAAACTGCAAAGTTGGTGAAAGTTGCATGCCCTGCAGAAAAGACACAGACAGAATTCTGTAGCAGATGGGAGTTGCAGGCACAGCTGGCTTAAAAACTATCACTTCTTATAGGAAAAGGCAAGGAGAGTTTCTTTTTTTAGCAAATAGCCCAAACATTGTCTTTGGCTGCTGCTTCTCAAGCATATGCACCCAGAGCTAACTCCTCCGCTTTCATGAGTGGTGTGGGTACAGTAGAGAGAGGACGGATGGTGTGAATTTGTAATTCCAATTACAAAGGCAACAGCTGGCTCTCCCTGCTTTGATTGCCAGGTGTTCATCTGATGCCACATGTTCATTTCTGGGCCTTTTATAAATATGCTGAACAAATGAAAGTGCTCATACTCCCCTCTCCCGCACTTGAATTTAAATGCAGTGATGTGAAAAATAAATAGCATGAACTTAGCTGTGTGGGGAGCCAGCAGAAAGCCCAGCTGATTAGTCATGCAAATAAAGGAATTGAGAGGTTTCCACTGCTCTACACATTTTCCACAGAACTTTGCTTTTCTTCCCACACTTGAGTTCTCCTGCTTCACTGTTGGCTACTCCCCTGCTGTGGAGCAGGCAGAGCCCTGGCACACAATGTGCTCCAACCTTGGGCCTGGATTCCAGGTTGAGTGATCCTCCAAAATAAGCAGAGGTGGCAATGGGTAACTCCAAGTTTCCCTCAGTCATCACCAAAGATGCTGTGGGCACAGAAGCCACTGACAAATGGTTTCCCATCTGAAAATGCCCATTTTTCTTTGCTACATTGCACAGGTTTTTGTTTGTCTCTTTAGAATAAATTTTGGACTAATCAGAAGCATCTGCTTTTTCACCGATTTTATAATAGTGCCTAGAGAGCCCTGGGTGCCCTGAGGACCTGGAGAACGAGCTGTGTGAGAGAGCAGCTTGCTGCTGCCCCAGGGACTAAGCTTTTCCCGAGGCAGAAGGAGGAGGAGCAGAGCAAGAATGGAAGGGAGAGAAGACAAATGGACAGTGAAATTCATCTGCCCTGCTCTGCAGCTGCTGTCATCCAGCTCATGCTCAGGAGCTACTTCACTCTGGCAAGCCCTACCAATGCACAGGAGGGAACATGAGCAGTCTCCTCGTGCAGAAATTTGGGTGCACATAGCTGTGAAGAAGACCTTCCAGCCTGTGCTTTCCCAGTTACAAGCATGGCAGAAATCCAGGAAATGCGTAAATTTCCAATTCCCAGGTCATTGCTACATAGCTAGGTGTCTACCATTTCAAACATAGCTCTGTATCCTGCAGGCTTACTTCTGTCCCAAACATTCCCCATATTCTCCTAAAAATGCAAATCACCTGTGTTCTCACCACCTATCCTGAAATGTCTGCATCTGTGACTTCCTTGCCAGTGCTTGTGAGACTAGACTAAACTCACAGCCTCCAGGATGGGGGGATGCTTACAGCTGCTGCATCCCAGCATCTCAACTTCTACTGCCTGAACAGGCGTGCCTATCTTCATCAGAGAATGGCTACAGCAGGTCCAGCAGGATTTATCCTAGCCCAGCTTCCAAAACCAGAGACTGGTCGCAGAGAAAGACATCAGTGACATCCTAAACTGGCAGCAAGGCTCCTCTCCTCTGCCCTGGGTAAATGGGAAGTGTTCCAGAGAGCAGAACACGCTGGGGTGATGAAATGCACACTTACCATGTCACATTATAATCACAGCGAAAGGAAAAGCCTGACCTGCAGCCATCCGTGCAGAGATTATTCTACATGCAAAATAGCTGAACACAATTGTTCAGCTTGATAAAAACCAAGCAGAGGTAGGAGAAAGGCAGAGTAATCCTGCACGTTAACTGGCACAGCCACTGGAAAAACATACAGAGTGCAGATTGTCTCCTCCCAGGCAGAAATGAAATGTAATTGGCTCTGCCACACTATAATAGATGCTTAAAAAACTATTCACGGAATAAATATATGTGTGTATGTATAGGTGTACACTTGTGCACAGAAAACTCCTTATAACCTGAAGTTCTTTCTTTTGCCCTGTGAAAACTACAAGTTTTTGACCAAAAATACGGTTTGAGGCTGGAACCATTTGTATTAAATGCTCAGGTTTTTAAATGCTAAATTAACACTAAAACATGACATATTTGAGCTTCCCCTTTAGCTCATCTTAATTAATGTGAAGCCTAGACTGAGACTTTTTTTAAAATTGCTTGAAAAAAATGACTTTTTCAGCAGTATTTTCCCACTTTTTTACCAGTACATTTTCATTGTTAGTTATTGCCAAAGCAAAATTGTACCAAATGAAAATATGTAATGGTTATTTGATAGCAGAAATGAACAGAGTTATCAATAAAACAAAACCAATCTCATCCTGTGAACAGAGGAAATTGTCTCTCTGTCAAGCCAAATATTAAAACCACAACAAAATTAGATTCAAGTAGAAGAAATGCAAGATCTGAGAGAAAAAATATTCCAGTGCTAGTAATATTTAATGGAAAGATGAGACCAAGAGAGATAAAAGAAATCTAGGACGGATAACAGGCAGAAAACTAAGAATTGTTGCCACAGAACATGGCACTGAATAAAAAATTGGCAAATAGACATTGGAAAGATAAATGCAAAGAAATCATTTCACTGTGAAGAAGTTCTAATCCATGACTAGCCTGATCACAACCACATTACACATTCATTTTAGGGTGTCATGTTGGCAGGGAGAGCCTGCAGACCTAGTGGAAATCAGATGAAAAGCAGTAACAATAGCAACTTTAGCTTTCCATAGCTGTGGAAACCCATTTTCTAAATGAAGTGTAAGGGATTGCCATTTGTGTTTCTCTTGGCTAAAAGGAGATAGGTTACAGATACTGAAGGAAATTCTCTGCTCTCCCTGCCTGCCCCAATATTGACATCCATTGGAGCAGAGCATGCTGGGGGTATACGGGAAAGGAGAGACTGCACTAAAGATCCTCTTCTGTCTTGTGGAGAGCAGACTCTTGTGGAGTCATAGGGAATGAGAAAAGGAAAATTTTAAGCAGATTTCAGCCTGACTTATTAGGAGCTTGACTGGACCAGAACCAGCAAGTCTGCTCCAGGCTATGTGCAGCGCTCCCAGGAAGCTGGGAGAGATGTTTGTGTCACAGAGAACAAGCTGGAGCTTTTCAAAAGAAAACCTCTTACCCCTCTTACCTGTGCTGTTGGTTTGTTTCTTTTTTTCAGAAAGAGAACTTTTTCCTTTTCTGATCCTTTCCCCCCTGTTTTAGTAGCTTCCACACACCTATATACTCTTGGCATGTTCTCTTTTTCCAGCTGGTAATTGTATCTGGCCGTAATTTGAGTGTTTTGGGCTTCTGCCTGACTTCTGGGAGCCATCAGACGCAGCTGGAACAACGGCTTCTGAGGTAGGTGGGATCCTCTAAACTGACATTTTGCAGCAGGAGCTTTCTCTCTCTCTCTCCGGGTTCAATTATGAGTTCTTAGTACAACTCCTAATTCGGTAATTCCCTTTAACAAAAAATACAATGTAAAACCTTAGCAATAAGGGTAGTGTGGACCACCATGGGTGCCAGCATCAATCGAGCGTGTCCCCTTGTATAAATCCTGATCGAGAGACACAGGGGCTGCCCCAGCCACCTCAGCTTTGTGTTATCCATGCCTAATCCAGCTGAGTCTCTTCTCGCTGCCTTGCTTAAGGTTTTGCAAAGTCAGAGCCAAAATGGACTTCCCATCATGAGTCAAAGGCAAGAGCCATGGGGAACCTGGGAGGGTGGATTCCCAGAGCCCTGCCACAGCCACTAGCCAACACTAATCAGGAGCCTCTCTCCTGATAAGAGCAAACAACATTTTTCTGCTCTTAAACCTAGACCGTAAAGTCTGTTGTGGGTAATGCTCAGTGGTTTTGAGAAGATACAGTCAGTTTTTTCTTGTTTGCTTAATCAAATGCACGTGATTTTTGTGCAATTTGTAGTGAACAAGGGAAATATTCTGTTTGTATTAGCTCCCATTAGCCTGGAGGAAAATAACCATTAATTTTTTTAAGACGAGTTATTTTGAAAAGTTGGGAATCCAATTGCAAGTGGAGTGGCACCAAGTGGAATTCCAGTATGAGTGAACTGTGAATCCTAGTGCTGATTTTGTACTACATGAGAAGGAAAACTGAGAACTCTGAGGAAATGTAGTCTTTGTTAGTGAGCTATACAATTAATTAAGGACATTTATAATCTTTTATTCTTTTATCAGCGATTCTCTAGAGTGTCTTGGTATAACATTGTTTCATTTTTTCTGTAGTCTGGGCTGCAAATCCCCAATTAGGTTACACTTTCTATCTTCACCCCTCCTTGTGCCCTTTACTGCTTTTAGGAAAGCAAGAGTTTTCTGTGTTTTATTTTTTGGTAAGATGTTACATACTGTTCTCTGCACTCCCCAGTGACTTCCCGGACATCGGCCTGGGTCAGGATGAGCAAGAGAGGAGCTCCAGGACTGCACAGCTGAGATCAGTGAAGGGCCACCCTCAAAAGCAAGGTGGATGAACCAGGTCATCTCAGTCTCTGTCCACCTCCTGCTTCTCCCTTACTGGTTAGAAAATAACATGGATTTCATCTCACTTTCTCCCTGTCTTCACTCCTCCTTCAAACAAAAGCAGGAGTTCTTCCTGACAGCTGATGAAACAAAGCCTGCTTCATCCCAAGTGAGCTATTTTTCCCCCCTTGAAATTTCTCCCTGTATTGAGAGCTGACCTGGAAGGGTTTTTGATGTTCACCGGGTGGGCTGGGTAAACCAATTAGCAGGGGTAGGAGGAATGACAGGCTTTATGTGGCTACAGGTCAGGGCTGGGATTTGAGACTGAGGTTCGGTTCTCAGCCCTCTGGCAGACTTCACTCACCTTGGTGAGCGTATTTATAGCCTCTCCACTTCACACCAGTAAAGGAAGAGGATCACACTCCTCTTTTACTCCTGCTTCCTTTCTCTGTTGGAGCAGAGATCATCTCTTGCTGTGCTTACATTCTCTAGCACTATAAACTGGCCTGATTTTGCTTGAGAGCTGTAAATGCTAAAATTTAGCAGATGCTTATTCACAATTAAGTGAATCACATGCCCAAACACTCTGATGTGTCTGTGGTCAGACACTGGTGCCTGGGGATGATCTTCTGCACTGATGTTACCTGTTGCCTTTCCAATATCACAGAACAATGAGGTGGCTGCCTGGCCTAGAAAAAAATGATACCAATTCTCGCTAATTTTCCTGGTCCGTATTTCCTAACTACAACCTTTCACAGATGATTTAACTGCTCTATTTTCCTAACCTTATCTGACTACTGGAGGAAAATAGGAAATCTATATTCATTGTCTTATTTTTATTCTTATAATGACAACTGCCCCAAATGGTAAACTGAACAAAGATGGAAGAGCACAAAGTCCCAAGTCTTCCAGAAAAATCAGGATATCTAATACTGTACGTGATAGTCTGAACATATTAGGTACATTTCCACCGTTGCTCTGAAAAACTTCTAAAAATGCAGCCTGACAATAAAATTAGAGGCTAAGAAAGAAGCAGACTCTTCACTTCTAGAGAGATAAAGAATGTTTGCCTTGAATCCCCAATCCCTCTGAAGTTTCCCTAGCAGGTTTAATTTGATTAGCAAGTACAACTCTGGACCGTAACATTATTAACCTCTGGCTGTTTTCAAGGAAACAGACTTTTCTTGACACATTCTGTGAGTCTTGCGCAAATGATGTCACCTTTATGAATCATTAGTTTCCCCACATGTAAAATGGCATGAATCAAGGAATCAAGAAGCAAAATCTTAGCATACCAAATGGCACTTGGTGCCTAAATCCTGTCAATGAGCTGCTCTGCATTTGTAAAGAACCTCTCATGAAGTATTTATACTAATGATAACGAAAGTCAAACAATGGGAGAGGTGGTCCTTCTTGCTGTAGGGACTATTCCTGGGAAGCAATGTAACTCAAAAGCTTTACAGACTGAATTAGGTGTAATCCTTACGGGATCACTAGCAGCTCATAAATAACTTTTAATGAGATTTCCAGCAAGTAAAATTGCACATGGGAGGGGAAAAAACAGAGAAAGCGAGGGAAAGAGAGAGGAAAAAATGCAAGAGACAATCTCAATAAAAAATTAAAATGTTCATGCTATCCCCCTGTTGTTTCATATGTGTACACAAAAAGAAATCAGGGATGGTTTCAGTAAGGCATTATTAGTATCCAAAATATTTAATTAACTGATCCAAAAAGGGAAAGACTTGCTAAAGGTCACTGCAAATTCAGTGACACTGGCCACTAATCTATTGAAACTTATAGAGCTAAATCTAAGGCATGTTCCAGAGTTAAGCAGGGAAATAAATCAAGGTTTGCAAATGTCATTTAAGTTTTCACCTGTCCCAAGATTCAAAATTATTGGCTTCACAATGAAAAGCATATGTTGCGCCCCTTGCCTAGGGAATAGTAATGAAGTGAGGCAGACACTCTCCAGTTCTACACTACCATCTCTCCCCTCTTTATTTCCCATCGAGTAAAAATAATTACTGTATACTTGAGGGAGCATTTCTCTCAGTCTGCCGATAACTGCTGCCATGTTGGCTCTTCATGAGCTGCGCTTCTTCCTTGTGGGACTATGATTTGATTTATGAGAAAATAGTTGGCAAATTGCGATGTCCATCTTGATGGATGACATCATTTGGGCCATTTTGCTGATCATGTATGACTAACTTTTTTTTTCTAGTGCTGTTGCAATTGATCAAGTCCTGCAGCACAGCTGAGTTAAGGAAAGGAGCAGGACGGGGGGGACAAGGGGAGAGAGGAGGAAAGAGGTGACAATTGCCTGTGCTCTGTAAGAACTGGAATGGCATTCACAGAGCAGAATCCCCTCTTTTTTGGTTCAGCTGTAATCTAATTGAAGAAGGATATAAATTTTATAGACTGAAAATAATGCAATGTATATGCAACAACGGGATTAAATAAAAATGCCCCAGCCCACGACATTAAAATTAAAGGAAAAAAATAAAAATAATAAACCCTGAGTATCGTGTTTTATGCTGAACCCTCTATGTCTAATCCCTTTGGCACTTGAGTTATATTACCACTCATTACACTTAAATGCTACCGTATATTATGTAGGAAGGGAGGTGGATGTATGTCCTCTAGGCCAGATTTGACATCTACAGGATTACGTGATTTACAAATGCCTGCTTCAAATTTAAGGAGATTTGATCATGGCAGATCCCTGTTTTTCAAGTTGAGATGTCTGCAATCCTGAGACTAATAAGTGGTCCCTGAAAGATGACCAGGAAACCAAACCCACTCCCAGAGAGCTGATCAGACAGCCCTCCTCAGCACCAATACGTCAGTCGGGAAGGGCTGGCATGGTTACCTTAGGCAAACCCAGCTGTGGTTACCTTAGGCAAACCCAGCCAGGCACCTCTGCAGGAACTCTTGCAGAACCTACAATGTCCTTTTCAACTGTGGATGGATCAGTAGGCTCCTGGCTGGTGCATGGCAATGGAGACTCCAGCTTGACCACAAAAGGATCTGTGTGGGAAGCAGAAAAAAAACTTGCCGCACTTTTGGGGAGGACGGGTTTGCTTTAATGCATTTGCAGAAGTCCTCAGTAGACTTTGATTAGTTTTTCAGTTATCCCAACCATGTACATGTGTGTGAAATCAATCTGCATCCTCCAGGGTTGTTTAACCTCCTGCAGTAACTAAGAGGCTGATATTGATAAGACAAAATCAGTTATTCAGAGACCTTACAGCAGCAGGAGCAGTAAGAGTAACTGCAGGATGACAGGAGACAACTCACATTATTTGGAAGAAGACTTTTTACCATGAAGATAATCAAACTGTGGGATGTCCAGAGAGACATCCTTGGAAGTTTTGGGAGTACAACTGGATAAAGCCGTGATCAACCTACTCCAACCTCATTGCTGAACATTCTTTGTGCAGAAGGTTGGACTAGAGACATGCTGATGCTGTTTCCAACCTGAGTTATCCTGTGATCCTACATGGTGGCTTTACAGAGCAGGGACTGTCGGAAGGTACTCTGGATGGCCACCAAAACAGGGAGTCAGGCAGCCAGTCTGCCGTTCCCTTATGCCAATCTCCACCTGATCCAAGACAGCTGCTTCTCAGAGATGAATGTGCTTTAATATCTGGCAGATCTTGGTAGCAAGGTGACAACACTTAGTCTGGCCTTGCATGTTTCGGATTGTTTCTAGTAGTCAAAGGTTTAAGGATATTGCAGGCAGCAGCGCTCCAGCCAGAGCTTGGATGATGCTTCATGCTCTACCAAGCATGCTGGAGGGCAGCCAACCTCAGGAGGGTCTTCTACAGTCCTCCAAAAGTTCACCAGTCAAAGAGACTGCTCCGGTATGTATTAACGGTGCTAATGATTAGGAGAAAAAAAAAAACGAATAAAGTATTTGATAGATTTTGAAAGAGCTTCATATCCTGCAAAATTACCTCTCAGACCAATAGATTCATGTAGCATTGTCTCTACACAACATACATGCTTTTAAATCAGTTTATCCAACTGTTGCCTTAGTTTTAAAAACACTCTCTTGTCTATCCTGAAGGCATATTTGTAGATTGGATTTTCCAGTATGTCACCTTCCAGGGGAATTTCTTTTTTAAATTATGAGCAAGCTATGAAAATCTAGGATCCTAGATATTTTTCTCTTCCAGAGACTGCTCTGGATTTCTGGTTGACTCTAGGGCAATCATTTGCCTTTAGACTTCAATAGACAGTTGATAAAACTGTCTTTGTCATGTCTAGGTGTCCTTCTGAGGATGTACCTATAGAACATATCCATTATTCAATATTTCCAGCAGATTGTGCTTGCCAGAAGAAGCTGGGGAAAAAAATTCTGTTTTATTACTGGGAAAGAAAAACTTTGTTCATGAGAACTTAAAATGAGTATTTTTCTATGTCTCAGTATTTCTGTTCTCAATATGTCAATAGTGGTTTCTCTTATAAATTCTTTTTTGTTTCTCTCTTGACTAGGTCACCTAATTCTTTTATGGACATACTCAGTGTGTTTGGTTTGGGTTGGGTTGTTGAGTTTGGTTTTTTTGGGGGGAGGGGTGTTTTGGGGTTTTTTGTTTTCTTTTAGCCTGGTTTTCATATTTTGCTGCAAGGGGCAATACATAAAAATTTACAAGGTTTAAGTTTTCTTTACATTTCCTAAATGCATGGATCTGCTTTTCTCATTAGCTAACTGCTGCTCACTGATGAACTCTCTACACTTTTAATTCATGGTAAAACACTTCCTGCACATTTCAATGTTTCACTGTTTTATTGAATGGTCACAGCCTTTTACCAAGGCTGATTTTTATCTGTTGCTGCACTTCTTCAGCCAACTTTATCATGTTGAAATTATAATTTTTAAAGGAATTTCCTTTCTCCCCCTTCTCTCTCCTAGCTGTAATCTAAAGTGCTTAACTTTATTGCTATCTGAATCCTGCCAAAAGCACACTTTTATGGTACCAGTTATCCAGAATGTCCTGTAGAAGTGTGGGACACAGAGAGAACAGAGTGTTTCATATAAACTGCTTTCCCATTAACTGTAACAATAATCATCTTGAGATATAGTGTTTCATCTGAAGATACCTCACTGCCTCAGAAAGCCTCCAAGTTGGTAAATTAAATCTGAGTATCTCCTGGCTTGGTGGGAATGTGCAGGTTGGCTTAGGATAGCCCTGAGGTTGCCCTGACCTGAAAAAATATGGGAAAAGGGTTGGAAAGGATAAGCCTTCACTCCCACCATTGCTCCAACACTGAAAATATTCAAAGCGTTTATTGGCAGATCATCCCAGTCCCATGGCACTGGCCTTGGACACAGCTTCCAGAGAGAGCCAGTGACCCAAGCCCTGAAAGAACATGTTTCAGAAAAAAGGATGAAGGACATGGTCGTTAAGTCCTTTACAACTCCATGGGCTCTGGAGCTCACTGAGACACCTGAGGGTCCCAGCCTGTGGCTGACAAGGGACCAGGTCGGAGATGGGAAATGCTGCAGCCCTAACACCTCCAGTCTTTCCTGGTCCTTCATCTGTGGAACACTGGGGACTTCTCCATGATTTATCTAATTGCTGCTGACTGTCCTGCTGTTTGCAGTCCAAGACAAGGATGAAAATGTTAAGTCAGCATGGTGGGATACAGACGTCCTTCTTGGTGACTGAGGAACACTCCTGACATGAAAAATCCATCTTGAAAAACTAAGGCGATGGAGGAAGAACAGACCTTCCCCTCTCCATCCTATGGACTACTCTCTGGTGTCCATCAGCCACCCCAACTGGTAAGACGTGACATCCACATGCTCTGCAGGTTTCTGGCCATGCTGAGACCCTCCAGAAGTGCCTCCCTGGAACAACCCAGCCCAGATGTCAGGAGCACAGGTCAGCCACCCTGAACTCAGCCCAGAAATCGTCTGTCCAATCCCCTCACCCCTTACCCTGTGGGAGACACTGCAAGGAGCCCTCCTACGTGCTAAGTCTCAAGGGCTGCTCTCTTTCCCAAAAGCCCAAACTAGAACTCAGACTACCTGGACTGCAGCCAGTTATCTGTCAAGTCCAAGAGCAGAATCTTAGCCCCTGGGTGAATTTTAACTTCTGTGGATTTTACTTCCTTAAACATGGGGTAGGAAGTCTCCATGTAAATACCTCAGGAAAAGAACAAAACAAACAAAAAACAACAGCAAAAACAAACAAGCGAACAAAAACCCCTATAAAAACCCACGAAAACCCAACCAAAACTCATACATGTCAACATTGTCTCCACAGAGAAAAGAATCCCAGCCTGCAAGATGTGAAGGACTGCAGGATTTACCAAAACACCTGAGCAATAAGCTTGGTTTTCAGAAGTACTCTGGCTCTAGGCACTCTGCATGCAACCCATGTAGGTTTTTCATTCATTTGCATCAGCAGTAATTTGTCTCCAGGTTTCTCATCTTTCTTTAAAATGTCTTATTAATCTCTCAAACCTACTGACTGTGCTGGAGAAATTCCCAGGTAACCAGTGTTCTCACCAGGCATGCCAAGACTCACTCCTGGGCTCACTCAGACCATAGCAGCACTTGTTTTTCTCCTTATTGTCGTGTGTCCTGCTACCCTCTGTCTGTATTGGAACCTGTTGCTTGCACCATTAAAATACTTTCTGAGGGCCAGTGGTTTCTAGGAGCACTCAGGGCACAAGCAGTCCTTGGTCTGGGCAGGATTTTGCCTCTGAGGCAGAACCTATCATGCATGTGCCTCTTAAATGCCAATCCAGTCACACCATAATGACATTTCATTCGTGAGTATCACTTTTCTCCAGCAGACACCTAAGCCCTGTACAAATAAAAACATAAGCACGAGCAGAGCAAAAACACGCTCATGGGACATGCATGTGAACAAGGGCAGGAATCAATAAGGAGAAATCATTTCCGTGCCAATACAAGGCCTGGGAAGGAGGGCACCCAGGGATGCTCTGGCTTCCTCGTTCCCAGCCCACCCTCCCACCTCTGTGCACTCTTTGTTCCTCCCAGAGATGGTCTACACTGCTGTCTGATTGCCAGCACGGGGGTCCCATGATGGAGGAGTCTGCAAGATCACAGTGCTGCTCCTAGGAGGCAGCAGGGATGGCGTCTGATTTTCCATAGAGTAAATTCAAAGCAGAGGGAGGGGGGCCGGGGATAAAATGACCCTGCGGTTCTCACATTGTAATGGTTATTTATTTTGTTTAGAGAACACACTTCCCAATGCATCTGGTTAAAAAAGAAACTTCCTTAATTATGCATAGGGCTTTGACTCCCCAAAGATATGTTATGTTAAAAAAAAAAAAAGAGAAAAGAAACCCGAGAAACAATCTACTGTTTGTTTGGATGCTCGATACAGTCAATTGCAAAAGAACTGTTCCTCTCCAAGCCTTCATTACCTATGTCTGTGCATTTTTATTTGAGTCTCAGCTTACTGCGGAAGCCTTCTGCTTTGATTCTCAGCCTCTGTACCTTTCCTTCTCAGACTATAGTTTTCAGGGGGGCTTCAGTGTAGAGAAAATCAAGTGCTACACAGAAACTGCCTGATTTCCCCAGGAATTTTTATGTCGAATCAATCTATGATTCGGAAAAAAGCAGAATAAATCAAATCAAATAACGCTTCCACTAAGCATATTGATGAGGGCATGGATCAAGCAGGACAGACATCCAGTTATGTAAATGATAACGTGGAGAACACAGCTTTGTTAAAACAACTCGGGACGGCTCCCAGGGGCAGACCTTAAGTCAGAGTAACCCAGGATTTCCTCTTTGAATAAAGGTACATCAGTGTAAATGAGAGCAGATCCATGTACTACAAACACAGCATGTTTTCCCCATTGGTAGCAGAAGTGACAGCAAAAGCAACAAGGACCCTTCAAGTTTCTCCTGGTTTTGGTGAATTTTTCATTAATGTCAGTGGGGCCCACAGTGGCTGAAGCCGCACTTCCAAGGACACTGGCGGGTTGGATCATTTTGGCAAGAGGCAGCTGCAGCCGCTTGTTTCCTCCTGCCCCACAAAAATCAATGAGCACCAGAAGCCTTATAGGGAGGCCCTGCTCCCCTGTGGCCAAGATAGCCTCAAACTCTGGGAATCCAACACTTGGTGTGGTGGAAAGGCAGAAACAGAGCAGCACATCACCTTTTCTTTTCTGTGCGGGTGACTGAACACTGGCACAGATTGCCCAGGGAGGTTGTGGAGTCTCCCTCACTGGAGATGCTCAAGAACCATCTGGACACAATCCTGTGCCCTGTGCTCGAGGATGACCCTGCTTGAGCAGGAGACTGTAACAGATGACCCCTGCTGTCCCTTCCAACCTGACCTGTTCTGTGATCCAGTGACTGGCCAGGAAAACCTGCTGGCAATCAACACCCTTTAGGGAGGCCAGGGACAGTCCTGTCTTAGAACTTGCTTCCTCAACACAACCTGAGTGTTTATTACCCGTGTGACAGCACCTTACATTTGTTTTTCCACCACAGGATCTGTGGTGCTTTTTAATTTTCAAACTCTAACTTTTTAGGAATATGGACCCTATCACATTCAAAGAACTGGAGCCATGCTTCCAACTTCATTGGCCAATGGCTTTAAAACCCATTAAGATAAATCCTCTTGGTGCAATAGCAAATTCCATTTTTCCTGGCTGCTTTTACAAAATTATCCAGATATATTATTCCTTCTGAGGTTTTTTCCCCTGCCAGAGATAGTTAGAAAATAAAAAACAAGCCAAACCAACACACCTGAAAAATCTTTGGCAATTGTTCTTATCCTTTATTTGTTTCAAAATAAGTTATTTTTGTAGTGTTTGCCTGGTTATTTTATCAAGCAAGCGAAGTCTGTGTTTGAAGCAAAGATGATATTTGCAGAAACAAGGAATAGTTTCTCATCCCTTAAAATGAAGGGGGAATGAATCAAAATAAAAATGGTTTTGATTATAAAATGAAGGCTTAGAGTGAGCAAGCTGTATGTGGTTTTTGGCAACACTATTTGAGTGAGTAAGAATTGGAGCCAATCCTGCAAGATGAGTAGGTCTGAAGATAATGTAGACTATAAAGAAATATTTCTGTTCTCTGCTTCAAATTCCATATGTTAGTTGACTTATTTGCACCTCTGAACAGCTCTGAATTAACATTCTCTCTTAATTGTTTCTGAGCTGGTTTTTTGTGGGTTTATGGGCTAATTTGCACTGTCAATGTCAGCAGTACTGCTTTGGAGCATGTAAAGGCATCTAAACAAAGAGATTTTTAGTCTGAAACAATGTATGGGTTTGGTATGTGTGGAGAAGTAGTGCAATACTGGAAACATAGAGCACAGAATGTCACAGGTCAATGTGTGAGGAAAACGCCTCTTTTGACCACTATTTTTAAGTTTTAAAGGCATTTAAAAACCTCAGAGACATTAAAGCATGTTTTATTTGAAAAAGAGGGAATGAGGGAATAGGACAGAAAAACACTGTAGTCCAATAGATGGCATAAGTGTAACAATGGAAATTCAGGGAAATAAATTAGAAAAGAATCTTTTGTCTAGTGGATTTACTATTGTCCATAGCTTGTGGTTTCAAAAGTGAAGGGGGAGCGAGAAAGAGGAAGGGAGAGAGAAAAAAAAAAGGCGATTATAATTTTCCAACATTTTAAAATGAAAATCCCAAAGAAAACTAACTCAGAATTCCAGCTACAAACAACATTTGTCATTATGAATACTTAGTTGTTACTCATGGATATGTATTAATAAAATACACTGATTTCAGCCAACGCCCCTAGTCCAACTTTAGAAGTGTTTAAAGGTCAGGTCTGGATTCATATTGCAGCAAATGAACCTTATCTCTGCACTGTGCCAAAAAAAAAAGCCACCTGAGTCTGAATAACCCTGAACTTTAAGCTGCTTAAAACCTTTAGCCAGGCATGACTCTGGTGAAGTTTAGTCATTTCTAACTGTACATTTTCATCATGTGTAGAGCCTACAGCATTAACCCTTTTGCTTGCTTGATCTTTAAATGGGTGAAGAAAGAAAAATACTCTTGAGTAACTATTCTACGTCTGGAAGAATAGGAGATCATGGACTTGGTCATAGGTCTTGCTGTCTTGTGAATAAAAATAATCTACATTAAACCAAAAAGAAAATTACCCATTAGGATTATGTAAAAAAGCATTACATCTCCTTAAGCATCAAGTTACCAAGATACGTTTTTGCAAAAGAAAAAAGGTCAGTTACAACTATTAAACTTGTATATTGTTTTATACTAAGCCCTTCCAATGGCCTCTCTGAGGGACTGTTTAGTTTGTATTACACTCTAATAAACTCCAGGTGTGGAGGACAAACTGAATAATAAGAACCCGATGGACCAGACTAGTTAAAAATAATGTGGTACATTCCTAGTTCTCTGCATTTAATTTATTGTTAATCATTGTTATTACTTACATTTATTGGGTAGTTTTTCTAGATTTATTAGGCACTACATTTAACAGTGTTATCGCTTGTAACTGACTATCAGTGGAATAGAAAACATATTTTCTTAAAGAGTCTTACCCTAATTAGTGAGTTGTTTCCCTATTGAAATAAAACAGACCCTAGGAGAGTCAAGTTGACTGACTTTATTTATTTTTTTTTTAAGTCAGAATAAAAGTTCAGCTAGGAAACCTGTGTTTTCAAGACCACCTGTCGGAGCAGACAAGCAGAAGTATCCACGTACCCTACACAGAGCTCTGATAGCTGAAATATTTGGCTGAGAACTAGCAAGTCAAAAGCTTGAAGGTTTTCAGCTTCAAGGCTCAGCTAATTGATGGATTCTGCTCCTGACCAGTGTGACGTGTCGGGGAGACCAATCAAAAAGATGAACAAAAGGCAGTCTGAGCTGTTTACTCAGCAATCCCACACTGTACAGCCAAGACAGTGGTGCACGTGCCAGGATGGATGATGCTTCAGGGTGGAAGATGACCCCAAAGGCAGGTGATGGCAGGATTCCCAGAAAGCACTGTACAGCAGTCAGGGCCAGCAGCAGCTGCTTCACTTCTGAAAGTCGCTCATCCCCTGGGCAGCAGAGCCCCTTGCAGATCACCTGCGACAGCCTCGGGGTGGGAGACAGGCAAGCCCAGCATGGAGATCAAGCCCTGCAGCTGGGCCACCTCTGTGGTTGTGTGCCTGCCCCATCCAAACCTCGGGCAGCAGCGGGACCCGGCTGCCAGCTGGCCGTCGGCATCACCTCGTTAAAATAAAAGGGCATGATCAACACGTGTAGCTCTGTGGTTATCTGCCTGGATGCACAAATCAAAACTGCTCCTTTAGTGGCAAGATCATTATTCACCACTGATGATAAAAGCAACGACCTCCTTCCAAATGCCCAGGGCTTCTCTTAAGAACAGGGGGTGCAGTCTGAGCTCACCTCTATTATAATCGAGGCCATGTTCAACTAAGAGCAAGTTGATATTCTTAAGCACCTTCTGTTTGGAGATCTCCAAGGGTTTTTCACACAGCACAGGTCAGTTAGGAAGCTCAGCATAAGAGATACGTTGGCGTGATCTGTGTTGAAGGTAAAGGCAAAGTCTGGAGGAAACTCAGAGCTCCCAAGCTCTCTATTCAGCCACTGTAGCAAGAGGTAAAGGAATTGTTTTAGAGCTTTACACCAATGAAGGCACCATTATATTTTAACAGTGCCTTGGGCACTCACCCACACCATAGGTTCCTGGCCATAAAAGGCTAGAGGAGTCTCCTGGTGACAATCATGGCTTTACTTCCCATCCGTTAAGACCATCCAAAACACCAAACCCCGCAACAATCGGGGTGGGAGTGACAACAGGGAGGTAGGCTGGGTTTCTTTGGGCATCCATGCAGCTGCTCTTGCAAGCCATGAGCTCGGCTTCAAGTCTCTGGTCACTGTAGTGTCAAAGGCTGAAACCTCCCCAGTGGCTTCTCTTCCTGTGGAACCAAATATAAATCAGTGCTGGAGGAAGTGCTGCTTGCAGAGAGAGACGAAGAGGGAGAGATGATTTGCTGCTCTGCTCATCCTAAATCCCTGGTATTTAACTCACAGGAAAGCAGCAGGAAATTTTACTAGTTTGAAGGAAAAGGGGATGAACAATAGTAGATCAGATTAATCCTGATGACAGCTCCTCTATACTGCCAAAATGGGAAAGTAGGGATCACCAGAGCAGTTCCTCCACTAGAAGTGCTTAAGTCACTGCTGCTGGAGACAACGAATCTAAGACAAGGTATTCTCAGGTCTACAGGGAGCAGATGGCCCCTTCTAATTTACAGAAGCCAGGACATGTGGCCATAGGTGGAAGTGGACTGCTGCTCAGCCCCTTGACTGTCTCTGCCTGAGATCTGGTGCCACAAGCTTTGCAATACTGCCTTCTCCAGCTGGAATGTCTGCTGCCAGCTGGAAATCCCCATGAGCAGCACATGGCTTGTCTGAGTGCTCCAGCTTCCCATGGTTCAGCAGCAGTGTGGGTAGTACTTGCACTCAAGTGATGCAAAAGCCAGGTTAGCCCAGAGTCACTTTACCCTGGTATTCCCTTTTTCTCCAACTGCATGGGATCCCTCACCATAGTCCTGCTTTTGCTCTGATATTGTCTTTTCTGAGTCTCACTAGTTTCATTTTATGCTGGCTGCTGGCCCTTCTCTCTGCCCCAAGTTTGGTGGCTATATGGAGGTGCATGTTTGCAGAGGTAAAAATTGCTCAGAGGATAATTTTAAAGGAGAGCTTTTGTTATTGATCATGTTACATGCATGAAAATAGGTATTGCTTTTTCCATATCTTAATGCTCCATCATGCTCCATCATCATCATGTGTGTGTTTTCTACAGCTCTCCCTGACTATAACCCTAAAAAAATCCTTCACCAGGAAGACTGCTTTGCATGCTGCCCCTGTTCAAAGCAGACCTCTGATCTGTCATTGTGCAATTTGGTCTGAGATCTACATACTGGAAATAGGACCCCAAATGTCCCATCCAGGCTGTGGGTACACTTGTAGCAGGGAAGGAAGCCAGAGAATTGCATCACTTTGCACGTGCCAGTAAAATGATATCTCAGGCAGTGAGAGTGCAGGTTAGTTCATAAATAATAATATTTCACACTTGTATAGTTCTACACCTCCATTAAAACCATCCAGGTAGACTTTGCTCTGAAAAAGTCCTTTCTGCCGCCCTTCTATTCCTTCCTCACATTTTGAAATATGTTGTTCGTTTGGGACAAAATGTTTGTACTTTAATCCATTAAAAAAAGCATCAGGTCTTTCTAATCCCCCTCACAGAAGGGGGTAGGATGCATTTGGGGAGTGAGAAGGAAGCAATGGGACATCAGCAGTGGTGGAACCCCGAATCTTCTCTCAAGTCAGGGTTAACAGAGAGGGGTCAGAAAAATGCATTTTCCTGTATAACAGGAGCTGCTCAGGGGCAGAGAAGGGGGGAAATTGGATTCCTTCCTGTGGACTTCCAGCCCTGAGGAAGAGCTACCCTGGCAGAAGGGGCCTCGAAGGAGGGGAGCCTCTCGAGTGGTTGTCCCTGTTTGGGAAGTATATGGGGTGCACACATGGAGATGTGCTGTTTTCAGCAGTGGGGTGGGAATCAGCGGTGTAACTGAGGGTTGTCTTCCCATCATTTGGTGTGAAAATTACTCCCAGATGTTGGAGGGTAACCTCCTAAATATACCAAAATATGCTCTCCCAAAGCAGAAGAAGAAAACGAAATAAATGGGATTCCAACCGGTCAGCAAGCAGTCTTCTGCCTCTCCAGTGGTCTGCAAAATTGGCCTTTTTAAAATCATATTAGGACCTCCTGAGTTGAGTACCTGAAGAAGAAGGAACAGAAGAAGTCCTAAGTTTACTTCTTATTCACTCTCAGATAGGAAGACAAACATGAGAATTCAGCCTAGTGTGAATAACTTTATCCATTCCTGATATTTCCCATCATCTACAAAAGCAGTTTCTTTTGCTGGTTGTTGTTTTGTATATTTTTCCAAACAATACCCTTTAGCAACAAGACCTCCCTTTTTTTTAATGCATTTCCAGAGGGACTTGAGTCCAGATCACACACACACAAGGCAAGTTTCCAGCATTCTTATTCCTCTACTGGAAGAAATAACCAGAGCCAGCATCTCTGAACCATTTCCCAAATGGTTCTGTTCTTCTGACTTCAGCGACAGCAATGCACTGTTTCTAATCCATTACAGGAATTTATCACAGTACGTGTCAATTTGTTTCTCTTCTTGCCTCTTCTCACTTAAAAATGACATCAGGAAAGAAACTGCAGCAAGGGTGCTTCAATCCAAGTTTTAGCGACAGAGCACTTAACTGGATCCTAACCGTGCACATTAAGTTTTAAGGGCATATACTAAACAGATCAGGTTTTACTGTAGTTTAGAATTTCCGTCGTTTCCTCTTTGGTGGTGATCTGTGTTACACTTTGCAATACTAGCAAAGCAACATCTGGGTTCCCTATTTTTTTTCTTTTTCTTTTTTTTTCTTTTTCTTTTTCTTTTTCTTTTTCTTTTTCTTTTTCTTTTTCTTTTTTTTTTTCTTTTTCTTTTTTTTTTTTTTTTTCTTTTTCTTTTTCTTTTTCTTTTTCTTTTTCTTTTTCTTTTTCTTTTTCTTTTCTCCTTTTTCCTTCTTCTTTCTTCTTTTTCCAGTTTGTTTTTCTTTTTTTTTTTAAGCAGCTTGTCCTAAATAGATACTTTAGAGCATTATAATAGGGGGCATCCATGCTGTAATACAATAGGATGATCCCACTTGGCAATGGTCCTAATCTGACACACAGGAGAGACAAATCTATTACTGACGAAATCTAAAAAGCTGTATGTTTTTTGGATCAAATCTTTCTCTGAGAAGTTACTACCTTCTTTACGTGCTAGAGTAAGGACTTAAAAAAATTTCTGTTCTGAGTATATTTTCTCTGCCTGAATAGTCAGTAGTTAAAAACCATATTAATGAAAGAAAACACTGGGGAAAACTGCATCACTGCAAGATTCTGAAGGGTCCAATCCTACATCACTTATTTTTATGAGTCATTGTGTGAACCAAAGCTGAAAGAATAAATCAAATGTGTGAGGATTAGTGTATGAGTAAAGAGTTCAGGATCAGGACCCTAACTCTCAGCCTCATAAATTTCCTACTGGAGATGATTCAATGTTATTCATTCAACTTTTAAAGAGGGAGTTGGGAGGCAGTTGTGTCCTTTTTCTTTTTAATTAGATTTCATTTATTTAGATTGGTATGGAGATGGTCAACCACAATAGGGGACCAAAAGCAGAGAGTAGGACAATTCCTAGAAGCCTGTAACAATCAGCGTGGGATCATGTTAAGTGCCGAGCACTTCATTTCCATGACATGTTGTTTGATTTCATCAGAGACAAAATAAAAATGGACATGACTGAAGTTTATGAAGGGAGATATCTCAGTTCAAATGGGAACATTAAGACATCCCCAAACCAACAGAAGGGCCAAAGAATGAAGGAGAGAAAGAGATTTAGCTTCAAATGCATTCCCCAGAGTAATTACTGGAGAAACTGAAGGGTGGGGGGCAGAATTGGAGGTGGCCTTTGAATGGGATGAAAACCATGAGAATTACAAAAAGAAAAGGAGAAAAGGGGGGCTATGGGCAAACAGGATGGAGGAAGAGAGCATGAGTGGCAGATGTCACTGATTTCATTCCATCGCCTTAACTTACTGTTTGAAAAAACTCCTCATGTGTGACCTGAAAAGAGAGAGAAACAAAATGAAAACAGGCATCAACAAAGCACTCGCTGTACGATTTCAAAAAAATGTAAATTAATGACTGGCAGTAAGAATCTCCAAAGGAAACAACATCCCAGTTTAAGCATTGCCATCAACAAAAGCTCAACAGCATATGGTAATGTTAACTTTAATATGAAAAGATAATAACAATCTTTAAAAAGTGACTTGAGAAAAAACCTTGCTAGGTGCTCATCCTTTTCAACTTGCCTAAAAAGAAAAGGTGTTGGAAGGTTTTATGTTGTTCTTTTTTTTTTCCCTTCTTTCTCTAAACTGTTCACATTGTATAGTTAAATGAGGTTGAGATTAGTACAAATTTTAAATAAAAGTGCCTAGGATCTCTGACTAACAAGGCAGAAAACCAGATTTGTAACAGATAATTACATCTAAACTTATTTAAATGTAGGTCTATTGATTGAAGCAAGTTCTTTAGAGCAGATTCAAGGTAACATTTCCTCTCCTACCCTCTTTCTAAAAGTGTTGTTGTTGTATGGTCGAAAAATGAACATCCTCTCATGGCTCACCCTGTGCACTTCCAGCTGTTGGCTGCAGCCCTGCTCAGCACCCTTCCCTCCTTCAGAGGCCACACGTCAGTGATTGCATCTGTGATATGTTAAGCACACATGCACATTGCATGCTAAAATGTTTTTTGCTCGTGCCATTACTTTGTGGGTTTATGCAAATTTCTGCCTTTCCAGGCACAACCTTCGCCTTTTGTCTTTGAAAATCTCTTCTCTGCCCTATGCTGTAATCAAACAGAAAGAAATTACTTTACTCGGGTCACCTTATGAAGGCTTGAGAATGTTGTTTACTCACATGAAAGACGTAACTTCAGTTTGGACTTATATGAAAATGGGCAATTGATATCATTATGGTACCCAGAAGCAGATGCAGCCTCACATATCACTTCTGACCCCTGAAGAATATCACTTTCTTAACATGCCTACAATGGGCCAAAGTGACTAATTTTAAAGGTGAATATTTAAACCAACAACACCTCCACGCAAATGTGCATTTACAGTGGTGTTTTAACCCATGATCCCACAGGGAGGGCTTGGAGGTATCATTTTGCAATAAAGAGGTATTTCATGGTCAATTGGCTTTATCCAAAAATAATAGGAAAAGAAGCTTGCAGGGGGAAAACCAACCTAGTTTGGCACAAAATGCTAGCACTACTGGATGTGAGTAGAGAAGAGTTTAAAAGACTCTTGTGCGCTTAGCCGTGCGCTGAAAGAATCACACACAAACAACAGCCACCACATGAATGCATCCATTATATCCTTTATTGAAGATCACAACAATAGTAGCACTTCATTGAAGAAAAGATGATTCCTCTATTATAGACAGGCCCCTCAGATCGCCTAGCTCAGCATACAACTGCAAGATGTACAGTTCTCTCTGCATTTTCATGTCATTGCCAAAACACACAAAGTAGATTCTCAAATGCCTGGGGCTAAATTACAGCCCCTACGAACCGCGCTGGAAGTTTGAGAGCCCAGAAAAAGTTCTGAAGGTTTTCTCTCTCTCTCTTCATGAGAGAAGCCAAAGCTCGTGGGTACAGTGTTTGTCATGTGAAACAAGGCTATTTTATATCATTTGGGGTTGTTTTATTAATGGTGCTGAAAAATTGTTCACTTCGTTTCACTTTTGTCTCCTTTTGAACGTAGCAGGATGAAGGTAGAGTGTTTTTAACACATCCAAGATAAGAAAGGAATAGACCCTTTTGTCTCTAGAGCTGTATGCCATCACTATTAAAAATCTTTCATCTCGTCTCAGACAACAAGCAGAGAGCATGACAAAAAATAGAAGAGTCAACAGTAAAAAGTGTGTGGCAGGGGGTGTAGGCTGACAGGTAGAGAGAGGCACCTCTTTGCCTCGAGTTTCATCCTGGAAGAGTAGGCCAGGGCAAAATCTCTTCTTCCTGGGCAGTTCTTCTCCTGTTTTGTACGGGACAAACATCAGAAGCCCACTCGCAAAAGTCACCCATGAGCAGACAAGAGCTGTCCTGCAGGAGAAGGGGATAATTTGGCCGATGGAGGGATCTTGTACCACCCTGACATCATCGTTGTCCTGTAAAACTGGAGCTCCTGGGGCCCAGCAGGATGCTGTCAACAACATCAGGGGTGAAGGACAGCCAAGGAGGGACACTGTGAGCCTAGGAGGGACATCAGGGGCCAAGAGGGGAATATCACAACAGGTCCTGCACTTGGTGACTGCAAAGGAATGCTCCGGGGCTGCCACGACGGCAAAATGGCCTGGCCACCTTGTCACTGGATGGTTTTGCCCCCTGACAGCTGGCGCGTGCCATCAGTCACCACCTGTGGGAGATGGCACCGAGTGCCAGCTGAGACAACCTGACATTTCAGCATCCCCACCACCTTTCCCCATGCTGGAGCAGCTCCGGGAGTAATGGGATGAAAAGAGCTCCTTTCCAAGTCAAGCAAAGGTACTTGTGGGTCAAGTCTAAGTTCAACACATCATCCTAAACCAACTCATAGATGAAGCTTTAACACATTTCCCTTTGACATTTCTGAAATAAATGCTTGGATATTTCATTTTGAAAGAAAACGTAATTTGGAAATTGAATTAAGTTTCCCTTATGAGGGAATGAAAAACAATAATAACAGCTGAAAAGGAATTAATTTTTTTTCCCCAACTTGAAATTACTCCCTCATACGGTTTGAGTTTTTTTGGTTCATTTTGGGGCTACAGGAAGGATAAATGTTTATTTCAGTTAACCTGAAACACTATTGTTTAAATCAGTCAATGATTTAAAAAAAAGAGGAGCAAATGCACCCAGCCCCTGTGTGCGGGGCTCTGCTTAGAAGCCCTTTTCAGTATGTCACCTGGTGTCATCAGTCCTATTTGTCTTCAAAGATTTGTCACTCATTCAATGATAAGAAGTCCAGTGGCATCACCTGTGGGTTTCAGGGGTATGTGTTTGCCAGGGTGGACCCCACAGATATAGTACATAAACCTAGAAATACCTACAGGACATAATGGAGATATTCTACCAGGACTTGTAAAGATCAATTTATAGACCTCCTGCCCACAACGGTAAAAAAATAAATCAGCAAAGTATAATTTTTGGCAAAAGAAGTTAGAGCTGAGTAGGTTAATGGCAAGTAGAAAAGCTTGTAAAGTCTTGGAGGTCCCTTCAGCAGCTCTGATTTATCTTTTGACTTTTTCTGTTTATCATCACATTTTGCAAAAAAAATAGCGTTTGCTGTTTCCAATATTTTTTCAAATAACCTTGTTCCTCTCAGATTTCCCCGAGATGGCAGCACTAAACTCAACAGTGCTATTGAAAAACACACTGTGGCCTTGGAAATGTGTGTGATCAAGATCAGCAAAGTTTCTGCTTCTTCCCTACAGATGCCTTGGTCAGAAATCGGTGTCATCTCCATGTTAGCTTGCTTTCTAAATTGGGGGTGACACGTAAAAAATCTGCTTGGAAAACTGCTGGCCTTTAAAGGAGACAGTGCACTATTCAGTTCAATGGGGTGAGACTGGTTTTAAAGGTTGATCAACAGAACTGGTAAAAAACAGATTTTTCAGCTCATTGAACATTTTGAACCTTTATTCTAATTCTTCCTGTTGGCCTTCAAGTCAATTTATACTTTCAGTTGACCAGTTAGTTGAATATATTAATCTTGAATGATTTATTGCTGTGTGAATTAGAGAAACTTACATTTTTGATCAGGTGATTTGAGTTTGTAATTAAAAACAAGAACAATTTTTAGATTTAAAAAAAAAAAACTGCAACAGGGAAAAAAACCCTGAGCATAACTTTGTAAGATGTTGGCATCACCCCAAAATACATTTTTAATTTAGTGGTTTTTGCCATGAAGGATTTAGACCAAAAGCTGAACAGAATTTCAAGAAGGAATGTGAACAGCAAGAAACTGTTAGCCCTAAAATTTAGATTTTTCTCAGCAGGATCGGTTACTATTCTAAACAGTGTTAAGTCATCAAATCAGTTTGAGGGGAGCGTTCATGATGCTGCCAAAAAACCAATGCAGATTCAATGTGTCTTTCTTGTGTGGCAAGTTAATAAGCATGTTTATCGTTCAGCTTTTAAACCAACTGTTAGGTCTGGAATCTTTAAAAACTAGTGCTTATAGACAAATTCTAATCACCAGATCCCAAATGACTTAACTGGATGGTTGCAAAGTTCAAACTGGTTTCTGAGACAGAAAGACGGCAAAGTACTGGCAAAGGGCTTTCTGAACACAAGAGTTTTTGACACCTCACAGTTGAAATCCCTGAACTGTGACTCAGATTACCAACTCCGAGCACAAATCTTATCCTAATTCAATCTCAGAAAATAATATTAAGACCAACTGGGTCCTCAACATGAGGCAAATTTTGAGAAAGGTCTCCCTGCATCAGTCTTACCTTCACACTTCTGGTTGATGACCATCTCAATAAAAAGCCAGGCTGGGTTTAGAGTCTGAGCAGCCAGCAGTGCTTGCAGGACCCTGTCTGGGAGTATGGAGCCATTTTTCGCATTGCAAAACCTTAGTTTTGCTACATTTCTTAACCTCTGCATCAGGGAGAAGTTGTTCTCTATATGTTTGAAGCCCGTGTGATGTGTGGGAGCTTCCTTATTACATTTGGTATCTTTTATGTAAGAACAGAGGATACGAGAGGGCATATACTCACCCAAGCCAATTTTTTCATTGTTTGCAAAAAATTACTTCTAATTTCCTTTGCAGGTTTTATCCTCTTATTTGTGGGTCCCCAGAGTGACTCCTGCTCAGTGGGTTGCTGGAGGAAATGTTTTTACTTCAGTCCTGTTGATCTGCAGGCAGGACCATGGTGTCCTACAACTGCCAGCAAGACAGGGAGGCTGCTGGGAGCCTGTCCAGGGAGAGGGGGAGCTGCCTAAGGATGCAAATCCCAGCTGGCCTGGGACTGTCTTCCGCTGGCCTCTGTGAAATATCTCTCCAAAAGGTCCTTTTCAAAATCTTCTGGAAAAAGAACATGCCAGAAGATTTTTACTTAACAGAAAAGACAAAAAGGAAAAAAAAGAAGAAGAAGAAGAAAAAGAGGCTTTATGACTCAGTGCTGCATCTAAGGAAAAAAGTGTTAACCCCCTTGCCTCCCCCACCTCGCATGGTTCTGAGTCACAGTGACCCTCCCAATTCCTGCAGGAGCATCCCCTTAAGGAAGCATCCATCAGAGCTTTGGTGCTGGTTAGTTCCTCTCTTACATTACCTGATGCTTTGTTGGCAAACCAGTCATTTCTCTCTGCCTCTTCCTACAAGCTGGCTACTGTTGGTGGAATAGCTTCTGCAGCTCTTGCCATCTGGAACAGACTTCTCACCCTGCTGGTTTTGGCCTCTATTCATCTCAATTCTGAGATGAAACAATATTCATCTCCCTTGTCTATGACTCCTCATTTCTCCCTAGCCTTGCAAGTATGTATTATTTATCCTAGTAACTGCTTGACAGTGGTCACTTGTTAGTATAGGCTAAAGAAAAGAAAGCAAAATATTTCCAGTCACAAGCTGGTATTTATTTTTTCCTAATGTGGTGGCTTTCCCTAGGCAGTCTTCTTTTTGTGGCTGAAAATATTATTGCATGATGTCTCCTGAAATATGATTAACATTAGTTTGAATTCTTGAGAAAGCTTAATCAAAGTCGCTTTCAACCATTTTTAATTATGTATGCATAAAAAAATATACATATTTCTGCTGTGGAAAAAATAATGTCACACATCCTCATCCCACTATACATTCACAAACACATCAGATGGCTCAGATGTTGGTAAAGCTGGAAAATGGGATATCAAATTAGCAGAGAGTAACTTTTATGAGCTAATTGGACATATAGATCGGGGCAGATATAGTACTGTGTCTCTCATAAAGGAGAGAGGTTTTTTTGTTTCTTTGCTTTTCCTCATATCCCAAATCTGAGAAATGAAATATTCCCAACATGCAAGCAAAGCTAAGCTTGCACTAATGAGAAAGCAAAACCCCAAGTATTCTGGAAAGGATTTAAGCCCTCAGTCTTCCAGGCACAAAGGAGGCTTCAGCACTGGGGTCAGGGAGACATTTCACAAAGGGTCTACTGCAGAGCCTCGAATAACATCCTCAGAAGTATGGGGTAACAGCCTCTGCTTGAGACACTCCTACCCTGCTGCTTTCTTCTGCTCTTGCCATTCTTCTCCAGCCACTGAGCAAAGATGGGTCTTTGTCCCATCACAGCTATGTCTCTTGGATTTGAAGGAGTGGGCAATTAGTCTTTGTGAACCCACTAACAGCATTCTCCGTCAACCACATCAACCTGGCAATGTCCTGCTTGGTCTCCCCACTTAATAAGAATCTCAGGAAAACACATTTCTAACTGAGTCATCAGTGACACTCATTGCCACGTGGTACCATCAAGGCCAATTATTTAATAGGATTTTAAAAATCTAAATTTCTATTTATTTGTTGATAAGGACACTGGGCAGTGACATTGGATGGGACTGAGAAAAGAGAGGAGGCACAAAGGCCTTGGTGGATGTAAAGCAGCAATAGCTGTTGTGTTAGGACTTAGGAACCTTAACTGTGGATGCAAACCCATTTGTAAAAGGAGCTGTGCGAACATGGAAAGAGCAGCAGGAGTGACCTGAGATGGTGAGACAACAAGGGATGATGCACTGGGCTCCTCCAATAGGTGATACCAGCAGGGGCTGAGCAGCAGCAAGCAATGTTTAAGGGAGCTGTTCTGGGAGAAAGGAGAACCTGTCTGGAAGGGGTGCGACTGGCTCCAGGCAAGAGGGAATGATGGCAGCAGCAGGAGTGAGCAGAGTGCATCACTGACGGAGCAGAGGGCCTGGGAGCTGGCGCAGAAAGCAGCATAAAGAGGCAAGTACAGAGAAGCTGAGCTGAGAAGAGCCTTGTGTTTGAAGAGAAGAAGCCTGAAGGAGAGATTTGGTACTTCAGGGCTCCTCTTGGCCTGGAAAGTACAAGACCTTATTGAGTAATTGAGCTGGGAACTGCAGGGTACCACAGGAATGAACCACTGGACCCCGATGGCTCTGCTCGGTTTTTCGTCTTCCATTTGCTGCTCCTCTGTGTTCCTCTCTCGTTTGACTGTGGTTGATTTGTGGGGTTTGTTTTTCTTTACTTCATTCCACCTCTTCTCTTTCCTTTTATGTCCTAAATTGTTATTCAGCTGTTTTGATTTAAATTATGTTTATGTACAGTTACTCACAGCTCTGACTGTTGCCTCCTCCCTCCTGCGACTGTCTCTGATGCTTGCACATTCGCTTTGGCTCCTTTACAGCAGATGCCTGGAGCAGTAAATGAAAGCAGCTCTTTTATCAGTGAGCCCTTTCACCTCCAATTTTTTTTATTTCTTATTAAGGCTCCAACCAGTCCTGGCTTTCTCTTCAAACGTAGTATGCGCAAAAAAAAACAACAACAACAACAACAACAACCACCACAGCCACCAGAAACCCAGATAAACTGGGAAATTATTGGCTCTTCTAAGCCATCCCTCATCCCTCTCCCCCGTTTTTCAGCAGTGCAACACTGCTACTCATGGAGGGTGTTACAGGGACCCCACTGTGGCACTCTGAACACCACATGTGGCCAATCTAATTTAGCCCATGGCTAAACAAATCCCCAAACGTGGAATAAACCTGCTTATGTTATTAACAAATGCTGTGAGAAAATGTTTAACTCAGCTTTGTGAACCAGCAACTGAGAAAAAAAAAAGAAAGGCTCATCATTCCTTTCAGGGCACAGAAAAGTCATTGTGGTCAGCAATTCACCAAAATGTGAATATTCAAATATGTATATAATTCAGTCTTTAAGAAAAATAAGAGGAGGGGCATTTTCTTTTACTGGAGATTGCAAACATCAACACTGAAAATCTGGAGGCTCCTTGAAGATTTACCAAGAAAAGTGGACAGAAGCAGTTCAGTTTTGAAATTAAAGCCTCTGTGCATCCTAAGGGATTTGTGGGTTTTTCATAAAATGAGAAGTTTTCCATAATTTTGAGAAGAGATGCATCCCCCTATAAATCCACCCACAAGAGTGCCCTTCTACAGATGAACTCTGTATGCCAGTGTTTGAAAGGAAGATGAAAAATGCCATCAGTGTTAAACATATTACTAGCTCAGTGAAAGATAGTTTGTTGGGGTTTTTTTTGTTTTTATTTTTAATCTGGACATTGTGCTACAACGCCAAGGGGGAAAAATTAAAAAAGAAATAAATACCATATTAGCATTAAAATTTCCATCAACAGTGTGTTTAAAAGACAAATATAACTAGCTTTACAGCAAAGTGTGCTCAACAGCCAATGGATACTTTAATCAAGAATTGAGCTCACAAGTACTTACTCATGTGAGTTGCCTTTCTCATCCTTTCAAACCAGTGATGGGAAGATTCCCTGGTCAGCCTGTAACCAGCCTTACTTAAGTTCTTCTTTGTCCTTCAGAGACCTCTGTTTCACCTTGCATGGAGACAGTTTCATCTTGTATTTGGAGTGAGCTCTAACAGGTGAAGATGTACAAGATCTGGATCCAGAGGCTCAAACTTGCAATAACAGCAAGATAAAAGAGCATCACAGCTCAGTATGCTTGGAATGCTATCAAGACATAAGTAATAAAGAAAAGACATGTTCAAGGAAGCATAATAATAGAGTAAATACAGCCAGTTAACATGGATGAATTTCAAAGAGGGAAGAAAGAAAACATCGTGTAGAGAACTGCATAACAATGGATCTGAAAGATATCCAAGTAAGAAGGAAATAAGTCCTGTCCCAAACATTAGAAGGCTTCTGCCTGTCATTATGGAAGATTATATTATTATTCAATTACATAATGGATGCTTATATAATTCATCCAATTGTAAACAGATACTTTAAAAATACATTTTATCCCACACACAAGAACATAATTTTAAGGAAAGAACCACTTAAACCTTTCTCCCTTCTATCCCTGCCTGTACAGCTTATGTTTTTCATTCACCTGACTACAGGGTTTTCTGCATCCTTTCTGACCAGCACCAGAACCCTTCCCAGATCAGAGATTGGAGCATCTGAGAAACAGCATCTTCCGCACAGCTGGATCTCAGGCTGAGCAGGACCACGCTGTGGAAAAGGAGCCCAGCAAAGTCTCCCAAAAGCCCTAACCTAAGGAGACAAGAGAAATGAGGCAACAGTCCCAGTGCAGAGAACCCAAGGAGTAATAAAAAATTAATAATATAAATAATAATATAAAGAAATTTTAAGAATTGTTAATTTTAAAGGGCTGAAGACTGCCGCATTGAATACCTTTCCTCAGGCCCAAATGCAGGGATTGGTGGAAGTCAGAAGTTGGAAGCAATTAAGAGAGAGGAAATCTGCTTGGAGTGCTCATTCCCAGGGCCAACAAAAAGAAAAAGAGAACTGCTGCCATGTGCAGTTGGAGTTTAACCACATGCCAAGCAGAGCTGTGCTGAGGAGCAGGGGGTGCTTCGAAGTGGCTGCTCATGACAAGGTCCTTCCTGTAGGCTTTGCACCTGCCCAAGCATGCACCCATGAATGAGACAGGAACCACTAGAGAGGATAGACAGAACATCCTCTGAAGATGGAAAGGATTCAAGAGAAAAGAAGTTGGCCCAGCCAAGCTCAGCTCTACTAACAAGGGATAGCTAAAGGCTAAACAAGGGGGAAAACATGGGATTATCAATATATAGATTTGTCATAAGGGCTGAATTATTCATTTCACCTTTTAAAAAACATTTAAGACACCAGTCTTGTACATATGTGGCAATACTCCACTTACACATATGAATTTGGGTGAAATACACTGATTATTTCGGGTAATCCTGCTGCAGAAGCTGCAGAAGACAAACTGTATTTATTGTGCCTTAGTTATTTTATGGCACACGTCTCTTATTCAAAGTCTTAAATATTGACTTGATCCTCTACCTAGCAAAGTGGAAAAACACCAGTTTTTCTCTTCTCCACTGAAAAACGGGTAACTTTCCAGGGTCATACAAGAAGTATGTGACGCGGAGAGGAACTGCTTTCACCTCTCCCGAGTCACATGCCAGTGCTGCCATTTCCCAGCTATTCTTTCTTTCTATCTGTGATCAGTGTTTTCTCTTATAAGCTGTGGAAAGATAGGGACAAAATGCAATAGCGAAATGCTAGATGGTTGTTCCATTCAGTTTCACTGCTCTGGAAAAAAAAAAAGCATACAGGATTTTGAGGAAAGATCAATTAAAAAAAGAAGAAAAGATTGGATGCATTAATCATACTGTTTTTTAAGAGATGACTGGCAGACAGCATAGGACAAAGAGGATCCTTTTGAAAGGGATTCCTCTCAGGCCTGTGTTCCTAAATGGTAATGGTCTCTAACTATATGTCAACTCTTTCCAACTTCATTCATCAAACAGAACCTCTAGAGAGACCATGTTGATCCCCATGGCTATAAAATTCCCTCAGTGCTGTAATGATCTGAAGGTACAAAAATTCCATGGAAATAAATCCCAATTAAATACCCATTAACAGCGATGGAAAGATCACTGAGGCTATTAGAGGCAGCCCTAAGACACAGTAACCACACACACAAAATTGTCCGGCTTCTTATTTATCTGCTTTAATCACTGTAGTGCAAAGAAAAGCCTTCCTAATATTTCAATAACTAGTGCTAATTTACTGCAACTGAACTCAGTAGCATTTTCATAAGGCTTAAGTACTTATTATTTGTATGGTGGTGCCAAGTAGCAGTCTCAATCCAGATCATTCCCTTTTTCTCAGTGTTATAAGACAAGCTTCTTCTTCCATATTCCAAAGCAAGAAAAAAATGGAAGATCTAAGATCCCAATTTCACCAACATAACACAAAGAGTTGAAGGAGTTTTTCCCATTTTACTTGGAAGGTTGTGGCAAAACCTGGAACTGAGCACACTTTTACAGAGTTTTGACTATAGGAGACTCCCCTTTAACAGTAGGATGCTTTTAAACTTGTTGCTGATAATAGGCTTGGATCACAAGTGTGCAGTGCTGGCTGATTTCTGTCATGGTCCAGAGATTTAACACAGAATTGACTAAGCAGATTATTTTTGAAACGCCTGCTCCCATGTTGCCATTCAAATACAACTTTGAGCATTCAGACATGTCTGATCCCAAGTCCAGCTATGTATCATGTTCCCATGGAAAATATGACAAGAAGACCATCCTCAACGTCACTGGCAGTCAAGCATCATTCAGGAAGACGAGCAGAGGGCAGCACCCACATGGGCTTGACCTATTTATTTACTGATATCGCAAAGGCAATTTCCTGCTGCACCTTAAACCTTTCTGTCGTATATAAGAAAAAGGAATCCTCACCACCCTGTGAAAATTTACACCAAGCAAAAATCTGGTCTTTGCAACTTCTTCAAAACCTTTCTGCAATTATAGCTGCGGACCCACAAAAGCCCAAATCCTGAATATTCCTGATATTAAAATAGGCTGTGCCATCCTGACTGCACCGTCACCTAACAAGTGATGGGATCTGTGTGATACACTCTAGTCCAAGTTTTGATCTCAACATAGCACACAGGGAGCATCGTTGAAAGTGACATGTGATATCTTACTGAATTCAGGCTCAGGGAAATTGCCAGTACTTATCTTGCTTGACCAGAGTGCAGCCTTCAAAGCAGTAATCATGAAATCTTATTACTGTACAAAGATTGGAATTATACACTGGTATCTGTGGTTCACACTTTTTGATTGGTTTAGTCCTTACCTGACTGGGAGATACCAGTTTCTCTCTCTAGGAAACTATTCCTTGGTGCTGCCTTCTTTCTGCCAAGTACCTCCCTTCTCCAAAGACGCATGCATTACACATGGCTTCAACAAATTTTGTCCTAACAGGCAGAAGCACAATTTATTTGGTTTTCCTCAAATCTAAAAGTCCACTACGCTCTCTTATCCAGGTACCATGAAATTAAAGTAAAAACTGAATGCTTTGCAAGCAGTGTTAAAAATTGGAACTAGTCGCTCTGTATTTTCATTCACTGCATTAAAACACTTACTTCCACTGCAAATAATGGACTAATCAAATTAAAGCTTCCTCAGGAAAGCAAGTGGTTCTGACCTGGCCCGTGTACTTTTCACTTCACACTAAATAGTCAATATTTTTCTACTCTCCTTTGCCTTTCTTCCTGCAGGTTACCAGTAGTATCTTTGCCCAGTGCTGTTGCCTTTGTCAGCTGGATTCTGGCTTTTCCTTTCTTTTTGCTGGCACATGTTTTAAAGGTCACACACAGCTCCCGAAAACACTGTCCGTCAACTGACTGCATCAGAGGCTTCTGTTTGCAATGCTGTTGCATCCCCTGGTGCAAGTTTCTGCCCCAATGTTCACATCTGGTGGGTCTCGTGCATCAGTTTTGAAAGAATAAATCATCGTTTCCCGCCTAAGCACCTTTAGCTTCTTTCTGCAGACTGTCCCTTGGCCCACATTTCATTAAATAAGAAACCCTTAGGCTTCATTCATAGCCATGTAACAGGCCCGCAGAAACCACAGCAATCAGCTCCAAGAAACAAGGTCTTAAGGAACTGTGTCACATATTTTTAGTGACTTTCAATACATTTTGTCAGTTGGAAATGAGGACAAGCTAAGATTACATGACCAGTGTGTTTCCTTGCAGGTACCTCAGCATCATCACGGGGCAAAGGCTCCTTCTCAAGCATCAGATTAGAAAATCAGCTTTGATCAAATTCTGACTATTGAAAGAGACCGAATATGGGAGCTGGCCACAAACCTTTGGCTTTTAATTCCTACTGAGAATACACTTGCACAGATGTGATGGTTTTTGGGGGGTTTTAGTAAGATTGATCAGCTGGATTTCAGACTTTCTAGAGCAAAGGCTTTTAATAAAATCTGTGAAAACTGAGATACAATGCTGCTGGTACAATAAATAAACTTTGTTGAGCCTCTCACTGTAAATCCTTGATTTTTCTAAGTTGTAGATTCCCCTAAAGGTAGCCGTTTGTGATAGATTATGTTTATCAAAAGTCCACCCCATGCCGATTTTTCTTGTGCAAAAGTTCAATCAAAATGACCTAACCAATAACCTGAATGGGCTTAGGAGGATCTGCATTTGTTTTTCCATTGTAGTAAGTGGCTTTCTGGATACTTCTCCTCCAGTATGCTCTGCTGAGTGCCAAGATGCTCCCTGGGAACAGATGCACTCAGGTGGGGTTATGAACTCATAACCCTGTTCCTTTTCTTACTGGTGAAAACTGGGTGAGTTTACTTTTTTTCTTTGCAGATGGAAACATACCCAAATTTGACTGTGTTGAGGGTCTTTGAAATGTTACAACCTCCAGAATTTTTCATGGAGACACATGAGATGCTGGAGTTTGATTCTCACCAATTCCACTGCACCATGTGATTTCCTCCTCACCTCAGTCTTCCCATCCTGATCAGGTTATACAGATGCTGCTCTACAGAATAATTAAGTGTTTTCCCATCTGGACTCTGTGGCCACCTTTCCCGTGCCCTAGGAAATTTTTAGCATTGGAATTAATGTGGCGTACCGGAAAATCAAAGAGCAGGAGGGAATTTGCTCTGCTGGGCTGAAGCAGTAGAAATGCAGGTAGAAGGTCCTGGGAGGTTGAATGGGGAAGGTCAGGTTTAGAAAAGCAGGTACAAATTCAAAGGAGTGCTTAAAAATGAGGAAAGGCTGATGACTGGGTGTTTGGGAGGACATTGTAGGCAACAGGAGTGCTTAGCTTCCGTCGTCTGCCAGAAAGTAGCAGTGAAAACACACAGAAAATACAGCTTGGTTAAATTAATACTAAATCCAGGAGAGATTCTTGGGTCAAATCCTCTCTTGTGCACTTCAAGCCCTGTCCAGTGCCTGAAGTGATGTGGGACTGTGGGAACATGTGACAGCACTGCCAGCACATTGAGCCAAGAAGTGCTTAAGGTATCCCCAGTGTGGTTTAACAGGGAAAGCAAGGGGAACAGGGAAAGTCTAATATTCCCACCCTACCTGTCCCACTCCCAGCACCCACCACTGCAGACTCCTTCCCTGGAGTGCTCAGAGGACTGAGCACAGCTCATTGCAGCAGTGACAGCTGCAGTGCCACCTCCCACATAATCTGCAGCCACAGTCGGCGATGGAAGACCCAGGACAAGAGCTGGCATATCCCAGCCGGGTTTCCTCTGCACCCTGCAAAACAGGGAATGCACACTGCCCGTGAGGGCACTGCTCCAGCTCCAGCCACAGAGCAGAGATTCTCTGTGCATGGGGGCCGGTGGAAAACACTAGAGTGGACAAAACTGCAACCAACGAATTTGGGATCTCAGCGAGCCATGGAAGCCCTTGGCTTGACCCCAAATCCATTGATGTTCTTTGCATGAAACAGTCATCGAGCAAATTTCTTCAGTACCCCAGCCTCATTTGATGAATAGTGAGTTATACAGTATTTCATTGCAACACATAACTCCATTATTGCTAAGAGGCATGAGGTGAAACTGTAGATATTCCTTGACTCCCATCCTATTACTAGTATGAGACAAAATGATACATGTGCTGATAAAAGGATTTGAAATGACGGTCTGTGTGTCAGAAGTGCCAGTACGGTCAGAATTATTTTTAAAAGATTATATTAAAGCATAAATTAAAAGGCTATCCAAAAAGAAAAGTAGATGACTTCCAATAGGGTATAACATCTATCAAGGTTTAGCATACACTGTGTAGTTACCCTTAATGGGCTCAGTCTTTCTCATAGATTATTCACATATTCTGTGGGAAGTCAGGCTGGATCCTCTTTCTATCCCCTGTAAACCACGGCTGATAATATCTTTCCATTATATTCCTAAGGTGTAGCTATTTCATTTTTACCCAAGGGATCCCAGAGCTATTGTGTAGTCCCTAGAATGCTTTAAAACAATTTGTCTGTGTAGCAATTCTTCTTTATTCCTCCCCGTTGCACAAAATCTCACATTTTCTTAATTTGATCACATGAAATGTTTGGGCTTGACTACTGAAAGAAATCATAATCTTTTAAAGGGTAAAAAAAAAAACCCCAAATGTCTTGAGAGGTTACATGTTGTCTGTGTAATGCATAGACAAATAGTGCTTGGACAATCAATTGCTTGATTAGATTCTAATTCCCTGTGGTTTATCTTAAAGGTACACAGTTCAGCCTTTTAGCAAGTTCAGCCTTAAAAGCAGCACATAAACCTGGACAAGCCAATAGAAAAAAGTAACAATGCTAATACAATGAAGATGCCCAGTCTTCCCACAGAGGATTTTTGCCTCACAAATACTTTTATTTTTTAAATTTCTTTTCTACTGGGATTTCCACAAATTAAACAAATAGAATATCTGCTGGGAGAACAGTATTCCAAATGATTGTTAACTGCCTAAATACTGCCTGCAAATATATTTTGGCTTTGTTATGCCTAATAATGATTCATTACTGAATCATCCCTTTCTTTCTTGGATATGAAGACAAATTAACAAAACAAGTGGAAGTACTCTAGACTGAAATGCCTGTTATCTTAGGTTCGTTGAGGTTATTTCCTCCTCACCCTGACTTCCCTGAAAAACTCTTTGCTCCCCCATGGTGTCAGAGTCTAACCCCAGCCAGCAGCCATTTCCTCACCCCCCACCAGCAGGATGGGGGACAGAACTGGAAAAGTAAAACCTGGAGAACTTGTGGGTTGAGGTAGAGACAGTTTAATAGGGAAAACAAAAGCTGTGCACATAAGCAAAGCAAACCGAGGAATGAATTCACTGCTCCCCATGGGCAGCCAGGTGTTCAGCCATCCCCAGGAGAGCAGGGCCCCATCGCGTGTAACAGAAGCTGGGGAAGACAAATGCCATCACTCCAAATATCCCCCCTTCCTCCTTCTTCCTCACACTTTATATACTAAGCATGATGTTATATGGTCTGGAATATCCCTTTGGTCACTTTGGCTCACCTGTCCTGGCTGTGTCTCCTCCCAACCTCCCAGCTACCCCCAGCTTCCTCACCAAAAGGCCTTGGCTCTGTGTAAGCTCTGCTCAGCAATAACAAAAACTTCTCTGTGTTATCAACCCTGTGCTCAGCACAAACCCAACACAAGCCTGTGCCAGTCACCATGTAGAATATTAACTCTACCTCAGCTGAAACCAGCACACATGGGAAACTGATTTCTTCTTCACATGGAGATATTTTAAAAATAACACTATCTAGACTACATTTGACCCTGTCAGCCCAGCCTGGGATGACTGAGATGTATTAACATGATGGAAGCAGATCAAAGCACTCACAAGCCCATGATTCCCCATGTGGTTGGTTGCCTCTAAAGTGGACCAAATGGCTTGGGTGAGATGCAGCCAAATCTATGAGGTGTTCCTTCTGAAGCTTTCTTATCTATGAATATTGCCTGGTTTTTAGGACTTACCTCAAGTGACAAAAGTCTGCCATCACTGTTAATGCCAGCAAGGCTTCCCCAGTGATGGCAGCCGTGAAAAACAACAAAAAATGTGGCCAAGAGCAGGAACACCTCGTATGAGAAGTAGGAACTGAAGTAGCTTTTAATAATACCATGCAACCAAAAGCTCAGATCAGAACTTCAAGTTGCCTAACCCCAACTTGAGGAAATCCCAAACCTGACTCTTCTCCAAAACTGAACCTTATAGCAAGAAACATGATGTGCCCCTCTAAGCCTCCTGGCTTTCTAAGCTATTACACAATCAGCAGGTCTGGGCGTTGTGTTGGATGCGTTAGTGGGATAGTGCTAGTCCAGAACAATGAAACCTCTTTGATTAATAGAATTCACACTGGTGCTGAGGGCTGACATTGGACCTGCTCGCCACTTAATTCTCATCTAAGCCGTTAGGCTTAAGTGAAACCTTTTTGCCTTGTGCTGACTGTCTGCACAGGGGTAAATTTCATTCTGTGTGAGATCTGTCCATGCAACACAACCCAAGATGTAAAGAGGAATGAGAAATATCTCTCTCCACTTCCACAACATATCCCCGATTTCCTCTTAAAATGTCTCTGCTAATTGCTTTCAAATGCTGGCATGTAGGCGCTCTTTGGAGGGAGCACTTATTCAAGGAAAATGTGCAAATCTCCAGGGCTGATTTTGGTTTTCAGAGAACAGAGTTCCTTAAAACAAATCCTTAAAAAAATAAGAAGTTGCTATTTCTCTAACGAAAGTATCTGAAGAACAAGACATATCTTTTTTTTCAGCCTGACAGACTGAAACATCAATACTGAGGAACATTTGCATGTAATTACATAACTCATCTAGCTTTTCCTGATCGAGCGATATGGCACGCAAGCCAAGCACCAATGTACAATAAAACAGACTAAATCCTTATTGCCAAGATTAGCTTCAACTGCTTTTGGGGTTTCTTTGTGAAAATGCACTTTCAAGTCAGCTGATGGCTACATATTATTGTCCCACTAAAAAGCATTGCAAGGGCTAAGCACTCTAAACTTCAGCTATTGCAATAATTTATTCCTTTTGTTGATCTAAAGATGCAGGAGTCCTCTTCTTCTCATCATAACTGACTTAACGAAAATCTCCAGTGACAAATTGATTTTCTTCAACCTGCCAAGTTCCTGCTGTAGATTTAAAGTGAAACAATCTTTAATTTATTCTTCACATTTAATCTCAATAAAACACTCAAACAGCAGCTTCTGCTGGCATTTGGAATGCAGCAGTTTGTGGATGGATTCATTTCTCTTTGTCTCTTTACACAATAGACAATACCCGTGGTTAACCCAGTAACATGGTTCACCCCTGAACTGATTGTACCATGGTTTGGATTATGATACTCTAGCCCTCTCATACACAGGCTCACTGAATTCATGTTAGGCTAAGGCTTAAGAGGCACCAAAGAAGCTAATCCAGTTTGGTGTTGCCACTTCATCAGCCTTTTCGTAGGGGAAATCTGCTCACAGAAGCAAAACCAAACCTAATGAAGTTCAGAGTTTGCATCTCTCATTTCCACAGGACACCCTTCAGAAGGTCACTCCTGGGAGTGAACACTAGACTTGTGGATCTGTTCCTGTAGCACAGTGTTTCGGGAAAGAAATCTATTGCTGCCTGCAGAAATACTCTCCAACCAGACGCACACATCACCAGTGAATATTCTCTGCCTCTCACTGTCTCTATTGGTTTCTGACATGGCTTCTCCACACAGTAAGAAAGTTCACATTTTTCTGCTGTTTAAGTGTCCGATGCTGCCAGCAATGCTGCCAGCATCAACTCTCTTACTCTCCATAGAGCCTTTCTCAACTATAAAGCACATTTTTTTTCTTCCACCCTAAGCTTTTTTGTTCACTGTTGGCCAAATAATGTTGATAATAATCCCTTCAAGGGAAAGAAGTTTACAAGCATAAAAATTACCTTTGTGTCTTGTAAGGCAACACAATCTCTAGCTCCCCGTGGTCATTTGTCATAGGAAAATGAAAGTGTTTAATGGTATTGACCAATGCCACATGCTCAATCATCTTTGAGAGCTCAAAACTTTCGGTCATGGGTTAGATATTAGCCAGCCACGCATGTTACATCTATATAAAACAGAGATCTTAAGTTCAAACTTTCCCCTTTAAAAAAATGTTCATTGTTCTGGCTTTTTTCAAATAAATACTACTAATTACTATACATGTATAATATTTTTTCTGCCATAACCTCTTATATCTCATAGAAAAGCCACTTGAGAGGGGGGAAATTGCACATGGGGCCTTGTATGTCTTACCAACCATTTCTGACCTTCTCAGAGGTGATGGTAAAATCCTGTCCAGAACTACTGGAAGACCTGAGTGAAAGGTGCACAGTCCTTTCAGAAAGGTCATATAAGAGTTTTTTTGGCTATGGCCAGACATGAAAATGTTAAGGACAACATAATGAAGACGAGTCTGCAAGTTCTGAGTTTGAACTGAGGAGGAAACCACTGAGACTGCTGCCATCAAGCTGACCTGTTTTGTCTCCTGGTTTCTTTGCCATTCTCCATCTGTCTCTGTCAATCTGGTGACCCTTGCCTTCTACTTTCATTGCAAGCTCTTGAGGATTTGGGGCTTCTGGCAATTAGGGACTTTTGGGGCCTGTATTGCACTTGGAACCAGTCCATAAGTCCTAGTCATGAGTGAGGGTCCCTCATGTGATGATATTGATGATAGTCATGGACTAGGATTGCCATCATTCGGGAAATCCTGGTCTTGTGACTATTTTCTCTTCTGGAACCAAAAGCACATATTTCTTTCACAGAAAGGAATTTAAAAAAAAAAAAAGAAAGAGCATGATTAAGTTATTTATTCTGAATGATACCAAACATGGGTCTGTTAAGTATTGCATGTAAAAACACCAGCATAGTATTAACAGTTGTCAATATGACAACTAAGGGTCTACGTAAAATTAATTGAAATGCCAGTGATGACATTGCAGACCTTTTTATCTTTGAAGGAAGGAAAGATTCTGTTTCACTGCAACAAAATATTTCAGGATTACTAATACAAAATGATAGTGTCGAAGTTATTTGTTTCAACTTCTTGTCTTTGAAAACATCATAAGAGTTGGCACATTCCTGCAAAATACTTCATAGTATGAAGCCACGCTTGTTGGACAGAAAGATGATCTTTCAGAAAAGCTCTGCCTCAGAGAGTTTAGCTTTGGTCAACTGCTAGAACTCTGCATAATGAAATTAGGAGAGGACTTGCATTTCATAGAATCATAGAATGGTTCGGATTGGAAGAGACCTTAAAGACCATCTAGTTCCCACCCCTCTGCCATGGGCAGGTACATATTCTACTAGATCGGGCCTGACATTTTAGAGATATTGGAGATAAATGTACGGTGAAAACACCAAATCCACTCTTTCCACAAATGCATGGAAACCAATAACATTAAAAAACCCAAAGTGGGAGTTTTTCTCTGGGCTCAGAGAAGTACTTTGGATTCATCATCCTCAGAGGGCTTCACGAAAGCACTCAGTGTCATTCTCTGAGCTCTCCAGCATCTCTGTCTTGCCTCGGTGTGCAAGTCATAACTGGATAACTTTTCTTATATTTTCTTATTAAAAGAGAGAGAGAAAGAAAGAAGCAACAACCCCAAACCGATTCTAATCCAAGGACCTGTACCACCTCTCATAAAATATTCATATTCTTTGGCCTTATAAATAAGTTTATGTTAACAGACTAACATCATAAATAAAAGCCCTGTTTAAAACTGGCAAAAAGATGAACCACATCTGTGAAATGTGGCTCACCTCCATGAGTCCACAGTAGGCTGTGAAAATACAACTGACCTGGTTCCATGAGACAGCCATGAAAGACAGTGTGCTGGGCACCAGGCTTTGCATCTCAGGGCACTGCTGCTGGAAGGCTGCATAAGGTTGGGCATGACCCCTTTAGGAACGTGTCTTAGGTATGGAATTGCCAGAAGAAAAGGAGGCTCTAGATGGCTGATCCATCACAGTTTCCTTTAGAGCTCTGGCTCCCCACACAGATGGCAAGGGGATGTCAACGCATTCAGAAGTGTGTGTGTGTGTGTGTATATATATATATATATATATCTGTGTGTGTGTGTGAGTGAGTTGCTGCCCTACTGAATTTCAATAGTCCAGCTTTATCTTACTTGCTTTCCGAGTCACATGCTCTCTGTGGAAATGCTGAGGTGCAAATTTGCAGCCCATCAGCTGCTGCACAGCTTGCAAGTCATGATGGATGCAAGGCAGCCCAGCCCTTGCTCCTTGCCAGTTAAGCTACTTCATATTTAATGCACCGACTTACCACAGCCACCTCACGGGGCCATGTGCAAGCACAAGACACCACAGACTAGCTGATGTGCTGTAAGTTTGCACCATATTTCACAACTTGCTGTAGCAACAGACAGCTGCTGGGCATGAAGGGGATAAAGGCAGCAAGACCAGCTTTGGGCTCAGGTTTCCATGCAGAACAAAGCCCATCAGAAGGTAGAGCACATTGTGGAATGAAACCGACAGGTCAGGCTGAGCTCAGATGTGCTGTGGTGTGGGGCAGGAAGGAGCTGATGTGAAAGAAAAGCAAATCTGCTCCCCACAACCACTGTCCATCTCACCATGCAGTACTAGAAACCTTTAAAATCCCTTTCACTGCTCACGTCCTCACCTCCACCCAGCTTTGCCTCCCCAGGTCCCTGTTACAACCTGCCATTGTCCCTCTGGGAGCCATGTGGGGAGGGCAGTGACTGAGAATTGCAGCTGTATGGTACAGTTTTGATTGAGAGCTGAGAATCCCTCTTGGATTTCCCATTTGTTTCTGTGGGCGTATTCCAGTTTAGTCATCCAGCTACCAGCCTTGGTGAAGGAACATTCCAACACGTGGCAGATAAGGATACCCCTGCTGAGATGTGTTCCAAATATCTCCAAATTAAATGATAAATGTAAAGAGTTTATATACTGTCCAAAGGACATGGAGCCCCAAATCCTGAGTCTGCTGTTCTTGGCCTTTCACAGTGACCTAAAGGACAGCCAAATTTTTATGAGCATGGTTGCTAAACCAAAATTGACTGGAGGTGTTGCCTTAGGCCCAGCTCTGACAGATTTCGGGCACAAACATTCCCTGACGGTGAAAAAGCCTTTTCAGGTGTCTCAAGCCAGGCATCCCAAATCAGTGACCACTTTTGAAAATAAAAATGTGGGTCTGGGAACCCATTCCCACTAAGTCTTGTTTATGTGAGTGCACAGCTACAATGGGCTGCTTGTCTGCGTAAGGGCCAGACTCTGAGTAAAGATTTGCAGGCTCAGGCTCCTAATCACAGTCAGTGGAATCCTAGTTCTAATGAAATCAAGGGAAATTTCCCTTTGACTTCAGCTGGGACCTGGGTTTCACCTTCTGTGTTCCCACGTACAAAATGTGATTAACCAGGCTGCTTTCTTTCCCATAGTGTTGGGAGGCTGTAGTCATTAGTGGCTACAAAGCAAGATTTTATTTCTCGGGGTGGAAGCTGCTGCTGAAATCTAAAACATCGTTAATCCCACTTTTTAAATCATGTCGCTTCTTGAGCATTTTGCAAACAAGCAAACAAAGTGCCTGAAGCTCCCCAAAATAAAATAACTTCACCTTCAGCGCTTGAACTTGGAAGTACCATATGTCATCTGGGAGCGCAAAGTCTGCTTTTCACGAGCTGAAAAAACTCCCTGGGGGAGATCTGGGGACCGCCAAAAGTTCTTTGGGGGACTCTCTTTTGTACTGAAACTAGGGAAGTCTCAGCGGGCTTACCCAGCTGCTGGAAATTCTTCCACAGACACTGATGTGCAGCGCTGTTCCAAAACAAATATCTGTGAGTCCCACACTTCATCCATCTGTTTCGCATTTCAAGGAGTTAGTGTTCCACACACAAGTGTGTTAAGAGACTGAGAGAGCAAGCTGGACCAACAAAGGCTCATTAAAGAAGGGGGAGTGAAGGGGGGGAAAGGGAAAGAGGAAAAAGGAAGGAAAGATAGAAAGCAAGCTATTTTCCAAATATATTATACAGAGCCACTGGACAGGGTTAGCATGGAGCTGGCAAGGCCGGTGAGAAATCAAAGGATCTCTCCTCTAAAACCCCTCTGAAATATAAAACGTTAAGTTCCAGTTCAGAACAATACAGAGACCTCAAGCAGAAGCACATTAATGTCAGGGGATAGTGCAAGTCAAATTTATCCCTGATGTCAAATCAACTGTAGAGCAGTTACGCCAGGAATGAAGGAGGCTGCAGGTTCCTATCACTTGACCTGCTTTCTGCTACATTTAAAGTCATAAAAGATAGTTGGTGCTGACCAATAAAAATCAAAAAAAAAGAAATTCAGGGCCATTTTTTTAGTTCACTATGTCTGATCCAAACTCTTCAGACTTCTGGAAACCTAAGTGAACTGCTCCGCAGCTTTTGTTTTCTGTAATTGTCCCCCACACAGTGCACTGTGGGGACTGCTGAATGCATTTCATACATTTTTTGGCAGCAGCATTCCGTGTTGTGTTAAGGGTTCATTAATCTGCTTGCCACTAGGCCCCTGTGAAAAGAGGAAATTGTTTCACACTTGCTGAAAGACCGAGAAAAGAGTTTAGAGAGGAAGGAGAAACAGATTAAATGGGAAATACAAGCAACGGAGAGACAGGTTTGGGGCAGTGCTTTGTCACGTCTCGGATCATACAAAGGCTAACATGTGAACTCGGGGAATGCGACAGACTTTTGTTCAGGGAAACTGTGCTACTGTGTCATTAATTAGCCCAAGACAGGAGATTTGGCTGCAGCTCATCTCTGCTTAGAGTATGTGAGCTGAAACAATCAAGGCCCGTTTCCAGGCTAGGATGGCAAAGGAAATGAAGGGGGCGTAAGAAAGATATTTGTAAAAGCAGTAGGGTTTCAGTAAACTGAAATCATGAATCAAAGAAACAATCATTTCAGAGGAGAGAGGCCAGTGAGCTGGGAAGAAATGATTTTGCTGAGAAAGGCAGGGTGGCACTGGCCCATGCCATGTCTGCCGAGTGATGCCCAGCAGCCTGAATATGTTCACCCAGTTAACTCAGTCTGGACTCACTGTGTGGTACCCAAGGCATTCCTGCAGCCAAGGCTTAGAATTAAAACACCCTCAAGGCCAGGAGATACATTTCATCTCCCAATATGATTTCTAACTCTTCATCTAAACTCCCTGGCACATAAAATGTTTGGAAAGAGCACGGAGCACTCAGGTTTCACACTGCTGTGGAAGTGTGGATGGCTGGAAGGAAAGACCAGGGGAAATGTCCTCCCAGCCTAACTTAAACCTTGTGGTTACCTATGGATAGCAGCGAGTCCTCTGCAGACACAAAAGCAAGACCAAGAGCTATTATCACCACTTTTCACAGCAAACAGGTCCTGGGGAACAGTCCTCTGGGTCCCACAGATTCGGATGCCTTTGGCAAAACTAGTCATATACATAAGGGTTTCAGGATCAGGGCCAATTCTGTGCTGAAGCAGTGGGGATCAGACACACAGTAAGAATGACATATTGTGTTTTTACAAAAAATAAACAAACCAGGTTTGAGTTTACAGGCCTATCAAGCATCCACCTAAACATGAGTGGAAATTCTGAGAAATGGTTTCAGCATAGCCTCACAAAAATGTGCTAACTGGGGTGGGCTTCAGTTTTTCTTAGTGATTATGAACTGGTTAGGCAAAGCAAAATTTGAAAATAATATAGATTGGAATAATCTACTTTATCTGAATCATAAAAATAAAAATACAAGACTGGAGCTGTTGAATAAATTCTTATTGCCAACCAGCTCCAAAAAAGAGCTTCTTCCTTTGCTTCTCATGAGCTTTAGGAGAAGTTAACTGGTTGCACCAGCCAGATGGCAATAAGTTTTGCAATATCAAGTTTGATGTGTTTTAACATTTTTGGCTGGTTCTGAGTGCAATCACCTCTTGCAGAGAGACACTTGGACTCTACCCATACCTCAGCTGCTCAGAAACAAGATCAGACGTTGACTAAGAAGCACCAGCTTTTAAAATTTCACCTTGTTCTTACGTTACAAGGTAGTTCGGTTGGTAACTCTGCAGAAGGAGAGGACGTTTTCTTCGAAGCTCTAATAAACGTTCCTGCCTTGTCTTTTTCATCCCCCAGTGCCTTGCTTGTTTGACAGTGTTTGATTTGTGCATGAAGGTAAAGGAACATGAGGTGGGCAGATGTACTTGAGCATTGACGTTACACGTAACATTTGGCAAGACACATTGCTCATCCCAGGAGTGGCCGTTTTCTTTTTTTTTTTTTCTTTCCCATTGGTGTTTCATGGAAATTTGCTACAGTCCAAATGAACAGGAATAACCCATGACATTATGCCTCCCACCAGTGAGTCACTGCTGGTAGAACTGGGATGGAGCTGTGTGCTCCTGTACCACAAAGGGACCTATAGTTTCTCAGATACTTGATTGACTGCTGAGTGAATGGCAACCACTTCGTTTTCTGTAGTGTGTCATGATTAATTCATCTCCCTCTCATACCCCCACTGTACATGTTGTAGTGGGCTTCATTCATGAACCAAAAAAGACCTGAGTAATGCTCCCCTACTCACAGTTTTGTTTCTCCATAGAAGGTCACAAAATATACCATGGCTGCAGGTGGTCTTATGTAAACAAAGCAATCTGGCCACAGTTCAAGGCTCAGCAATATAGTATTGTCAAGTGATCATTTTGTTGAAATAGTTGGATGCCTATAAAACATCTGCAAATGCTAAATTTAAAATACAAATAAAGCCCAAAGTTGGAAACTCCTCAGACTTCTGGTGAAAACATTCTTTTGTAGAACACAGCTCCTCTTGTCCCATGTAAATCTAATGCTGAATGTGGACAAACAGCTCAGTTCCTGATTGTGCCAAGAAAACGGGCTTTGCATGGGTGCAGAGCTCTTTTATTCCTGCAGGATCATAGCCCAACTTGTGATGAGATAGCAATAAAAATCAGTTTGGGAGCTAAGGGGAGAAGGCTCAGGGTGATATCCTTGCAGATTGTGAAACTTGAATTAAACAGAACAATGAAATCATCTTTCTGTTACTGATTTAGCACTTGGCTGAGACATTAGACCCTGTCCTGAGAAAAGTCCATAAATGGTATCACCCCAGGAGAGAAACGGTGAAGGCATTGAGTCATGGGGATGCTCATCTGAGACAGAAGTCCCTGCTGACTTTCTGATGGCCCACAAAGGGACCGTCCCTGACTGCTGGAGCAGAGGAAGATGAAAATGCCACCTCAGTCTGTCCCACTCTTGTCTGTTTAACTGTGTGATGAGAAGCAAAGGGACAGAGCCAAAGCTCCCTCAGCTCAGCATCTACCTGCTCCAGACAAATTGAGGGCTTGCAGCAGCATGGCATCTGCTGAAGGAGCAGTGGGAACCGAGGGAGGGAAAAGTCAGGAGCTGGGTGATTTAGGAGGGTACAAGATCTTCCATAAGAAAGAGCTTAAAAGGGCAGCTGCCACCTCACCTTACCCCAGAGATGAAGGATAATATGGTTAAAGCCTCCCACTAGGTAGCCAGCGGGAGCCCTTAGGTTTTGGTTTAGCACTTAGCAAATCTGAACCAGGGGAGGAAAAAAGAAGGGAGTAGGGAAAGGATTTTATACGTATTTTTCCATGTTTGTTTTTCAGCCCTGATGGCTTTTCAATTAACACCCTTACTCACATTTCCCAAGCAAGGCTTACTGCTGTATGCCAGGGGGTAAGGACCAAGCGGTGCTGCTGCTCTCAGCATATCCCCAGCAATCCGCACTGCTGAGGAGACACGGTGCCTTGTAACAGCAGGTGGTGTTGCAGGTTAGGAGTGAGCTACAGAGCAGAGTTCTGCTCGGTTCTTGGCTGCGCAATGCCTGGCTCCAAACACTGCTATCAGTCTCTGAGGCCCCGTCTGAGCCACAGCTTGAGCAGCCCTTGCTCTCGCAGCTGTGCTGCGTTCAGAACTGTCGGCACAGCTTTCTTGGTATGGTTTTGCTATCCAGCTTCGCAGCCTGGGATTTCTCTAACAATTCTGTGAGCCGAAATCATGCTCTTGACTGTCCCTCTGGGTAATATGTCACTTAATTGGTTAATACGCTTATAATATTGCTTAAAGTCATAGCGGGTGTGGACACAAATGGCTTTGAAAAACAGCTTCAAATGCAATTATAAGCCTTATTAGGTTTTAAAAGAAAGAGAGAAAAAATCCCCCCTTCTGCGTCTGGCACAAGTAGGAATGATCCCGTAGATAGGGCAAGAAAGGCCTTCGGCATTGTTACCGCGGCACCAGGTCATTGTTTCAAGCAGCGTGTAACGAATATTTTCTCCTCTGGGCAGCCCTCAGCAAGGTTAGGTGATGTGATGCCAGGTTTCCCACATGCTCTGCTGCTGGAAGCACCTTTTTTCCCGTGGCTCCCGTGAGGGTCAGCCGTGGGCTGTGGAAAGTGGGCAGTATCTGAGGGCAGCAGCGCTCTGGGAGCACCGAGATGGCCACTGCTGTGACGCTGAGCCCTCCAGCAGCCCGGGCAGTGCAAAATATTTTATTTCCTTCTTCCATGGGCATCTCCCCCAGTACCCATCGGGTGTCCCTGAGGAGGCAGTGCCCACAGGGGCAGGCAGGGCTGGGGCAGCACTGCTGCAGCCAGTGCATCACTCCTGCTCTCAAACAGGGCATCTCACAAGGCACAATTCTCCCATGACAGCTTTCATAAATGGATAAATAACCAAATTCTCTATTCCCAGTTACCAGAAAAGTGATGAGGGCTTACCTGAATTTTCTAGAAGTGTAAATGTCCCTCAAGTATTAAGCAAATATTGCTTCCCAGCAGCCTACAGACCCTGCTGCCCTACAGATGCATACAATTCACTTCTTGCATGAGGAAAACATACACATTAATGATATATTCAAACTGTAACAAAGCAGTTAATTCATTTGCTAATACATCTTTTCTGCTTTAGAGCCTATCAAGTAATGAACATTTAATGACCTATTCATTTTCCTAAGAAATGCTGCATGGCACTGTGGAATCAATACAAAAGATGACCATTTTCACGCATCAGATAATCTTATCTACAAGGTTAAGATAATATTATGTTAATGTTTCCTGCATTATCTTGCGTGCTTTTGACTCCTTTGAGAGGTATTCATTTGGTTTTAGCAGATTTTCCAAGCATTTTTGCTTCCTGGATGATTTCCGTTTCATTTTAACTTTACAATTATTCCCTGCATTTGGACAGTTCCAGCAAACAGTAGTGAAAAAACAATAAATAAATAAATAAATATTTTTAAAGAGAAATAAAAACAACAGTGCAGGCAAATGCTGCATTTGATCTGCTTTAACCTCCAGTTTACTTTGTAAAGATGAGCCAGAGCATACAGTAAAGAACGGCCAAGCTGCAGCTGAAGTATGGCTCTTGAACTGGCTTCCGAGTGCTTGCTATGGATAATAATTGAACCTAAATTAAAAACAAACAAAAACAAAATAAAAACCCTTCAGACTAATATCCCTCTCAGCCTTCAGTTTTTTCAAAGCCACGTCTGGAAGGCATGGAGGCGATGCCATGCACATGTGGATCCTCTCATGGCAAGGAACATAACCTCTTGGAAAACTCAACCTCCAGCTCCATCAGCGGAGCCAGAGGTGCACCATGGGCTTGGGGTGGCATCCCAGGGTGTGCTCTGCTACATGGCTGTCCCAACACATGGCCACAGGGAAGGGTGCTGGCCCAGCATGTGTCTGGTACACTGAGCAAGGCTGCAACACCTCCCTGCCAGCAGTGACAAATGCACCTAGAGGTGGCACTTGGTGTGCCCCACGCTGGAATTCTGAGGTGTGACCAGAGCCCTCACATGCATTCATGGTAGCTACATAATATGCACATTTAGGAGTCCCTGAATACTCATTTGCCTCTCTAAACACAACCATGAGGCTAGTTGTGGTCTGTCGGGTTAAAACACATTTTTTAAAAGTCCCTAAGCACTGATTTTATCAGTATGCCTCAACAGCGCCAACAAACATGCCTCTAATGCACTGGATAAATACATTAAAATGCATTAAAACGCATTAAAACACATTAAAACATCTCTGACCAGCATTGTAAGGAAGCTGCACATGAGGCTGGATGCAACAGCCAGGCTCCACACAGCCCCAAGCCCTGCTGTTGACTGGAAACAAAGGGTGTTTGCACCACGGCCACCTCCACATTCCCCGGGCTCTGGATGAAACCAAGCCCAGACAGAGCTCCAGCAGCCCTGCTACCCAAGCACAGGGCCGAGTAAAATATCACCACTTCCACCTCAGTGCGTCCCTCTTTGTTTAGTGGCTTCTTCCTGCAAGTAGCACCCAGGGCTATATGGCCTGACAGCAGGTTTGGGAACACGGACACACACACGGGCAGGGTCCGGAGGAGGGGACCTGGCACTTCCACGGGCTGCTGGCTGTGTGCTCCTGCAGGAGCAGCCTCCGGGCAGCTCCCCTCTGCTCTGTGCAGCTCTTTCATACAGCGACCCCGGAGAAAGAAATACTTGTAAAAACTGGAAAACGAGCTGGCAAAGCCAAAGGAACCTGGCAAATGAGCTGCTCAGTTTGGTGTTTTTTGTACTGACATAGCCTGTTTCTCAATTCTGTTCTTTTGGAGTGTGTGTTGCCTACCATCTCCGACCAGGTCTTTAAATGCTACTCCTCTAAAACAAATAAACAATTTTATTATGGAATGAATGCTGATACTATGTTTTTCAAGCTAAATTCCACATCAAGGTGTCACAGTTTGCTGTCTTTGAAGATATGAGCACATTCCCACCTCCAGCCAGTGCTGCCAACTCTCCAGTTTTCTACTGGGTCTTGCAGTCTGAGTGTGTTTCTTTTGTACCTGAAAGCCTCCAACCCCTGATCTCAGCTTTGGTCTGACTTTGCTTTCAGTCTCTGGGATGGCACTGAAAACTCTGAAAATAAGGGTTGATCCAGTCCTGCAGCTCCAAAAGCAATGTATAAACATAAAGAACAGCAGATGTTGCTGTTTCATGAGAAGGAGAAAATCTTGCATGCCATCAAGGAGACACAGATATTACAGAAACAATGGAAGGAAAAATTAGTCTGTCATTTTGTCATGAAAGTTATTTTTCTTTCTTTGATTGTAAAACACACTGAAGTTTTTTTACATGAAGACTGCAATTACATTTCAGGGTCTTGCTGTAGCACTTAAGAGTAATAGGCTGGAATAGTATTACTTCCTACAGGTAAAATAAATAAATATTTTTTTAAAAAAATCTTTTTTCTTTGTTTTAACTTTGCACAATATCAATATTTTAACTCTGCTGAGAATCAAGCAATTCTATAAGTATGATGACTCCTATATGCAGGCAGCCCTAGCAGGACAGAAGATGTAATCAAATCGGCATCTCTGGGGATGCTTCATAGCATAAAGGATTTTATCCTTTCTGAGCAGAAATACCACTCTCAGATTCTTATGGGAGAGGAGAGGAGAGGAGAGGAGAGGAGAGGAGAGGAGAGGAGAGGAGAGGAGAGGAGAGGAGAGGAGAGGAGAGGAGAGGAGAGGAGAGGAGAGGAGAACAACAGATTTTGCTATGCACTGTAATAACAGAGGCATGGAAAGTGAAGTGGAGGAGCCACCAATTGCAGACATAACTGTATAGTTCTGACAGTCTTGTTCTTTGACTGTTGTTCACATAAACTTGTAAGGTGTTTCCATTGACTTACTGTGGGCTTGGATCAGATGCTTTGTAAGTGGTTAAAACTTTCCTGATTTACTCAAGCTTGCAGATTAGTAGAGTGAAGGATTCTGCTTGCCATGGAAGAGTAGAGAAGCATAAGCCATAAGGAAACCCTCGGTTGCAGCAGGAGGACCTAGGAGCAGCCTGCACACCAAAGTGACCCACGATGATTCTATTAAGACAAATATGTCCCCCTCCTCTGGGGAGGAAACCATGCTAGGTCTGAAAAAGCCTTCCAGCAATAGCCATTCTGTAGTGTTCTTGCAAAAACTCTGCTGTAAAGTAGAGAAGAACCAAAGAGAATACTATAAAGAAGCTGCCTTGAAATGAGTGGAGAAACCCCTTGACAACTGGATGATTGGTTAAAATTAGTCCCACTACACAAAGGCAACTGTTCTGGTCAAACCCATGAGAATGAGACTCTAACACTGGAATAAAAACAGACAGAAAGACAGGCTGAGAACACAGTTTTTACATAGCTCCACAGATCAAAACAATCTACTATTGCTTAGAATAACAGTCAAAATTACTCGGAAGGGATTTTAAAGAAATAGGCACTGGAGAGGCCCACGGGAAGATAAAGGAAAGTCTCGGGTTCTCAACAGCAGGGATCAGGACAAAAAAAAATGAAAAAGACAAGATGAACTTATCCAGAACACGCCAGGAAAACCCTGTAAGATAGGGTCTTTGCAGCTAAAAGGCATGACAGGAAATGGAAGTTTGGATGACTAATTGAAATTGATGAAAACTAAGCTAAAATGGATGGGTTCTGTTTCTGTTTCTACTCTTTCAATAACTGACAAGGTGAATGTCTCTGTTTTCCCACCTGTAACACACAAGGACTAATCAATCCTCTGTCAACAGTGAGGCAGTCCAGTATTAGATATAGTCCAAAATTGCTGTGAGAGCCTTGTGTGCCAAGAGTTGTATGGATTGTACTGGACTTATTTCTGGGGCTGCTGCTTCCAGAGATGGATCTATGAACAGATGGTGCAGGCCAGCAAAGTGACCTCCTGACATTGTTTCAGGTCCATACTCTTAACCCCACTTTTGCAAGCAGTACCTCCTAAATGTAAATGAATGTTTTGCTTCGCCCTTATTGACATTTCTAGAATTGCCTTCTCCATGGGCTCTTCTGTAAGAAAGCACCAACTCCCTACTTTTTCTGCCCTCCATATATTCTCTCTGCTCCTTCTTTTTCCATAGCCTGATCAGGAACTGGCCTATTGTCTTTCAAGCTTATGTGAATTGTTGGTTTTTTTCCCCCTTACACAGTGGATTCTCATTGTTAATATGTGACTTATATGATTACCCACAGCTGGTAAATCTCTTCTGTAACCATATAGCTATTTCCTGTATTTTTAGAAATGGCTTTTTCCAGCCCCTCTTACATCTAGTCCCAGTAGTACTGGTTTTAAATAGAAACTTATATTTATCTACAATGTACTAAGTCCTGGCATCCCCCAAGGGACCTAAGAATCATTCCCCATGTCACACACATGACAGGTCTACAGAGACTGGTTTGTGATGGTGAGAGGGATCTACAGCTTGAGCACTGCTCTTCTACGAATGGGCATCACAAGCATCTTTGTTCTCTTGGGGCACAAAATCAGCCTGCAACCTACAGCCTGTGCTTAGACATTCCACTCAGTTGCTGTCTAAAGGGGACTGCAAAGTGGTTGCTTCTCCAAAGTGTCTCAGACACGTTGTGTGCTGCACAACATAGGAAGCTCATTTGCTGTTTCTACAGCTACCAGCAGCTTTTACTTCTGATTTTGCTTGGAAGGGCTGTTCCAGGTGTCCTGCCATGAGTATATAGGGGAGAAACAAATGGATTTAGGGAGAGAAACAAATGGATTTAGGGAAGGTGATGATACACTGCTGCATTTGGTCTTAAAGATTAGAAGGAAACAGTGATAATGAGTGCTAAGAAAAAGGCAAGATCTAATGCAACAAAGGCCAAGAAAGTAGATCTCAGCCTGCACTGGGTGTTTGCCCCTTATCAGAAATGCTGTGTAACAGAAGTTGAACATGCTACCGGCACACAGCTTCCAACCCCTGCAGGCTGCTGCAACACCTCCGAGGTGTGCGTGTGTCAGCAGGAGGAGAAACCAGTGTACTGTTTGGGAATACTTTTTAAATAGTAGTGTGACTGTGAATAGCGTGCATAAATGATCTATGGGGTGTGTGAAAGGTTCTCTTATCCTGCACATGGCCCATTCAAGTGGAGCAGTGCACGACACAGGACATGCAAGAATAATGCAACAAGCAAGCCTGTAACTTTTGTCCCTTTTTCATTTGCCCAAGATAGTGGAGATGGCAATGACATCTACCAGTGATTCTTACCTCTCCTTCCTCCTGTTCAGTTAAAGTTGGCTCCATAAGTACCATAATATTATGTGTGTAAAGGCCTGACAAAACTGTCAGTACAAACAGAAATATCTAGCAGAAGGCCTGATAGTTTTTGACAAAATTGTATCTGAAATGGAGCCAACTAAGAAAGCCACCCAGTGGTCTGATGGCCAAAAGAATATTGCCTTTTTTAGTGCTGTTAATTTGAGATGACACCATTGACTTGTCTCAATATTGTAACTCCAAAGACTTCCAATAACTTCAAAGAAAAATTAAAGGTGTGAAGCAAACCCAAAATGCCTCCTTGCTGGACTGCAGCAGGTATGCTCCCTGCTACCTACCATGTGCTGTTGAAGAAACCAATCAAAACACAGGGTCCAGCGTCTCTTGAACTTGGGCAAATCTAATCATCCTGAGGTTACATCTAAAGATTACAATGACCCTTACAGAAAATCCTGAGGTACAACCACCCCAACTGGAAAGTCTACACAGTGCACTGCTGCCTGAATGCATTAGCTTGGGATCAAACACGTCAAAGACACTTGCTTGGAAACCCAGTTGTGATGCTCCTGGAGCAAATATTGGTTCATATGGTGGGAGACATCTGCCTCTCTGCCCCACACTCTGAGCTCTTCTCATGCTGCCGGGAAGCTGCGCAGGACTCCCTTTGTACAGAGACGAGTTGTTATAAAGCTGAGAGATCACATCCTGATCATCTGACTTCTGCCGTGGGATCTTTTCTTTTAGGCCTCTGTTACAAAGACATATAACATGAAAAGGCTCAATTTTCCACAAAGAAATATTTTGCTGTACAAGTGTTCCTGTGAAGACATCATTTCATGACTGCCCTGGTTCAGTTTAGAGAATGCGTGCAGGGAGGAGGGGTTAAAAATACTTAAGAAGAAAGTTTCCCCAGAACTACTCCCTGTTGAGTACACAGGGGGGATAAGCTTTGACAGTTTAGTTTTAAACAAGAGATAACATCAAATAGGCCCATGGGACTGGTTCCAATTATCAACCCAAACAAAAAGAACAGCTGCACCCAAAAAGGCCTGTGCTTACAGTCATATTTCATTTTAACCACATTACAAAGGAAAAGTCTCATGATATACAAGGCTTTTGGGTTTTCTTTTTAATTCCACAACGTATTTAGTAAGCCACCACATCATATGGTACAGAGATGCACAGTCAATTAAGCAGGCATTTCATTAACATTGCTTTTATACTCACATCAGAATGTCTTAGGTTAATCAAACCATTACATTAGAAGGGAATGCTACAAAAAGGAAATAACTGACAACTCTACCTACAAAACCCATGACTTGATGTGGATATTGTTCCTAGTTGCCTGTCAAGGTAAAGTATCTTGGGATTGTATTTCCTTGGAGTTTTCACAATGATAATGAGAACAATTATATTTCTCCATCTGGAATCCATTAAATATGATTATGATTGCTGACTTTCCTATCCTTATTACTATCTGGATTAGCTAACCCCATTACAAAGACCATGCTCCCAAAGCTCACTTGCAAATATTGTTATATGATTTCCTGTCATCCAACCAGAGTGTCTTTCTCCTTCTCTCTCCCTCTCTCTCATCTTTCTGTTCATGTACCATTTTACAAACTATTTTGCCCTTGTCTCAATTATAAGAACCTTAATAGGTTCAAACTCCCAGATGACCTGCATTTGCAGGTGTTTAAGTGGGGGAAGATCAGCTGCCCTGTGTGGTAATGACTCTTGCTTGCCTCAATCAAGCAAATGGGTCTGGCCTGTAACTTGCAGGTGCTACAGGGTGGAAACTTAAACATCCTGACCATTTATTTCATGCAGAATATGTAAAGATTAAGCAAGGACTATTAAGAAAAATGTTATTACACAGAAAGAGGAAGACGGGTGTTTTTTTACTACAACCTTAACAAGTGATCTTCTCAATTCAGAAAGCTGAATTATTGGCTTAAGTCTTCCCAAAGTCTCTGGTTTTAATTCTGTGCTCATTTGCACTAGTGTATTGTGTTAGTAAACAGAGAACAATTGCACTAGCTTTCATTGAAGTTGCTCCAAATTTATACCAGTGCAATAAGGATCAGAACATATCCTTATTTATCTCATGGTTTCCTTATTAAATTCCATTAAGGAGTCTGTTAAAAGCAGAAATGTTACTGGGTAAGGATGAATTAGCAGTATTTCGGTCCTGTACTGGATTTATCTCAATGTTTGTGTGCCTTCAGCTGCAAAGTTTAATGGGACTCTTTGTAAACAACAGTATCTGTAATAACAATAAGAAACACCAGAACTGTGTACTCACCTTTACTCCTTGACACCAGACACGTGTCTTTGGGTCAGAGCTGCAAGGGTTTACTGCAAGGCTCTAGATGGAGTTATTTCAGAAGAAGGTTGCTTCACTGCTGCTCGTGGTTCCACACTTTTTCCTCAATTACTCCTTCTGTTGTACATCAACGCTCATCTACTGAATTGGGCATTAATTTAGAGGTTTGTTGATACATTATAGCTTTGCACAGCCAGCTCAGAACTTTCAAACTGTTTGCTTTGTGCTTTGATTATGCATTCATTTTGACTTGAAAAAGGATTATATAATAATCAGCAGCATTTCAACAGAAACCAGTTGTAGCTGTTTCTATCTGTAATGATTGTTTAATGACTGTTTAAGATGTGCTGCCTGGGGTTGTCTAATCAGCCAATTTTATTAGCTTTCAGTGAATGAATAGAGTGATACCTAATCAGCACTAAAACTTCAGTATTGAGCAAGGTAGAGCTTCATGCAGGAAAAGCACAAAGGCCAAAAAAATTATTAATTTCATAGAACCATAGAATAATTTGGGCTGGAAGGGACTTTTAGGTTCATCTAGTTCCAGCCCCCCTGCTGTGGGTAGGTACACCTTCTCCTAGACCTACACTTTCTACTAGACCAAATTGCTCAAAGTCCTATCCAACCTGTCCTTGAACACTTCCAGGATGGAACATCCACAATTTCTCTGGGCAACATGTGCTAGGGCCTCATGACCCTCACAGTGAAGAATTTCTTCCTAATATCTAGCCTAAGTCTACTCTCTTTCAGTTTAAAGCCATTACCCCTTGTGTACTCCCATGATTAATAAGGCAGCTACTGTCATGACATCCAGGAAAAATATACATCAGAACAAATAATGTTTTTCTGGCTTACATTTTCTTAACTATACTGTGGAAGCTGGGTTTGACACCAAACTTCTTGAAGTCAACAGAAAACCGCCTTGATGAGTCCACTACCTTTAGATCAGGCTCATGGTGAAATCAGTTGTTCACATCTTGCTAATCTTGAATCCATTTCATCTGCTCTCTGTCACAATCACTTTTAATTCTTTTACTTACAGCTCCATTGTGGAAATAATGCCTTCATCAAACTCGGGGAAGTACAACTGTGAAGGGAATTTGGGAACCACATGTCTTGGGGAAAACATGCTAGGTGATCTAAAACAAAATTACATGTTTCTCCCATTTTTTCTCTGAGAAGTCAGATATTTTTAATTACTTCATTCTAGTCAGCAGCTGAGCACCAGAAACTGACTGTACGTGTTATTTGTCCACTGCTGTGTGGTGTTTGCTTAAAGCTCGCTGGAAGAGGTTGACACTGACTCACTACCTCGTGTTTGGGCTACGGGCATACTTGTGCCACTTCCCACAGCTCAGCTGACATACAGTAGTTCATTAAGCCACAGTAACATGATCATGTTTTAAGAACCCTAATTGTCATAACTGTGGCTATCACTAATTTGCTGTGGTTGCACTGAAATCTACCAAGTATCACCAGTATGAAATCTTCATTAAAAAGTAAAAGCTTTTTAATTACATCTCCTCTACTGCCCAAATTAAATATCTGAGTTGCTCAGTGACTCATTTCCAAGTGCCAGCAACTGAGACCTTGTTTGCTGTTTAAAACTTACTTTTGTTTTCATCTTGTTTCTGTCCAGATCCTTCTATTATTTATTCCTTATGTTCATCCTTGCTAATGATAAATTTGCAAGGCACAGCAAGTTGCCCAACACAAGCACTACCCACAGCAGTAAGAGCATTGACTTTGACAGGCCAGCAGAATCAGAGCTGCAAAGCAGACATCTGGCCTAACTGAAACTACCACTGGATCATTAGCTGTCCTTCATATTGTTTCCTACTCAAGGAAAAACATCTTGCAGCAACATGGGCATTTCAAATCCAGCACTCATGAGAAATTTGCAATGTGAAGGACAGCCCTTCTCTTCTGTGATGTGGGCTGGAATCCACACAGCATTTGGACGGATGCTTTTCTGGTGTTGAAGTGCCTGGAAGAATTACAGCTTCCATGCTCTTAAGACAGGATACAACAGGACATGATCACACTTCACACCTTGCAATCATCACATGACACACAAAAAAGAGAAAGTTTCTTCATGTCCTTACACAGATCTACTTGGTAAGGCCTCCTCTTGGAGTCGTCTGCTAAAGACAAACCCAACCAGCAAAAACCTATCATAAGTTGCAAGTAAAGTTTTGATGAGATGAACTATGAACTTTAAAAAGTCTGGAATCTTTAGCAATTGCTTATTGCCTGCAGGATAGATGCAGTTAGTATAGTGCCTTGTGGGCATGCCCTTAGCTGCAATCCTCATTGATGTTCTTTTGCTACTGCTTTCAAAACTGTTAAAATTCCTTCACTCAAGTGTTCTTACCACTTATGTTGATAGGGAATACTTCAAAGGATACATCTTTACTTTATCAAATCTGCTGTAATTTTGTAGACACAATCAAAGAAGTTATTTTAAGTCTAGTCAAGTTTGCCAACTGTCCTAAGCTCAAGAAATCAATTCCATCTCGCCATGTAATCAACCCAAACTAGAAGCCTGGAACACAACAGTGCAAACTTCTCCTTGATGAAACTACATTTGCTTCAGCACATTTAACACTGGAAATAATTTTCCCTATTATTCTTACATTCTTTTGCTATTTCTCTCATTCTTCTTAAAGCTTCCCTGATGTATTCAGCTCCATGGCTGTATTGATAAGCAGCTGACACATCAGTCTCCAAACACAGCTCTCAATTCTGTCTGTTGAAAGCACAGCATCATGTACTTGCTTCTTTTTCTCACAGAAGTTTCCTCTGGCACAAAAAACTTGCTGGGTGTTCTCACGCCGTTATTACAACAGCAAGGCATTTAATGAGGGTCCATGCACTTGGAAAGCTTTTATGAACAAATAGCAAAAGACAAAACAGGAGTTTTGCAGCTGAAGTCCTGGGCATTATCCTGCACCTACTGTGGCGACAAAAACACTTTTTTTCTGTTAACAACTTAAATACAATTGTAAACCTTATGCCAGTTCCACTGACTCATCCCTCATGTTGTGTTTGGTGCCACACATAACTGTGATTCTAGCTGAAGCTTTAGTTTGGATTATTATGAATTCTATAGTTATGATACAAAAGGGATTTTTTTTTTTTGGTTTTTTTCCAACTTGTAAAATATTTTTAGAGAGAACCTAAACTGAAGGAAGAGATATGAACATACTAAAAAATTTCTGCAGAGAAAAATGTGTGCAAAACTTGGAAAGCTACAAATCTTTTTAGCAAGGTGGTTATCCTCATCCAGAACTAGATGAAGTGTTCAGAACAGAAGTTGTATAGAAGGGTTATCCACAATCTTCATCCCTATCCCAGTTACCTGTAAAAACCATTCTTACCGGTGTGCAGGACCTGGCCTACTTCAGACTAGGAATCACAAGACCAGTTTGGTTCTGCTCTTTCTGGAAGTTTTTCTCAAGTGTAGGCTCAGGCAAGTTTTGTCTCAAGGGAGATTCACAGCCTTCAGAACCGTTATTAAGTTCCTTATAATACATCTTGTACCAAAGACAACAGACTGCTGATTATTGCCCTCTTGGGAAACATGGCTCTCAGAAGCTATCCAAAATCAGTCTAAATTCAAAGATGCAAAATATGTGGTAGAGCAGTTATATGACTTCCATTAAAAAGCCCTAGAGATGCAAGACTAACCCTGTCTCAGCAATAGTGGTTCACTCTGCAGAGTATCCCCAGTTTCCAGAAGGACAATATTCTCTTTCCTTGAGAATTTAACCTCAGAAAATTTTTCCTGATATTTGGATTCAGTTTTTACTTTCAATGGTATTTTGATTAGGCCATGAAACACTAGAAAAATCTGTCCTGTTTTAATGCTGTATTCACTTTAAAAACACAGTTCTTAACATTTTCAACATTGAAATGGAAGACTGACCCTGATGCAGGCAATAGCCATAGTCATGTTGACTTTAACGAGGCTTCCTTATGAAAGAAGGCATACTCCATGAAGATTTTAATTCCTGTTTTGTCTTCTACTTACCTCTTCTGACAGGGAACTGACCTTGAATGTGTCCTGGAGCCTAAAAGAGATGACAAACCAAAGACAAGGCATCTACAACCACTTACACTGGCTCCAACACACTGCTTTTTGAGGGAATAAAGTTTTCATGTTCTCACCAGCTTAAAGCTGTGGTAAAGTCTCTGCAGAAGGCCAAACTGAAAAAACCTGGGTAAAGTATGTACAAAACCCCATAAACATGTATTGAAAACAAACAAAATCAGGGGTTACAGCATAGCTTACATATTACTTTCTTTGTCTTGTTCTTCCAGCTGCCTGGCTCAAGGCCTTCACTGCACAAAAAATGTGTTGACATGGAGTTCAGGCTTCACGAAGCCAGGTTTCAGAGCAGAAACTCTGTGTGTGTTTGTGTATTTACAGATATACAATTAAGTGTATTTGTTCTATTTAAATACAATGATGCCCCATCTTCTGCCTGAGCATCAAAGGATGGCCACTGAAGTAAATGACCATAGATTCACTTTGACATCACATGCACAGGACAGCAGATGACGTGTAGGTGTACGTCCTGGAATGCAATGCACCAGTGTACGAAGGACAGACAAAAAGTGTCTGTGAATATCATAGAATCGTTAAGGCCAGAAATTATTTTTAAGGTCATCAGGTCCAAACATTATCTCAATATCAATCCAGAAAGCATCTCTGTGCTTGCATGGGCAACTTTCTACCTGACAGGACACTCTCATGCCTACCTACAAGGTGTGCATAGGGGTGTAAGCAGGCACTGACAACTAGAGGAGTGTATAAAGTGTGTGTGGACGTGCCAATTAGGCTGACAACACCCGTGCTGACAAGTCATGGCTCTGAATCCTGCAATTCCAAACAGGTAGCAGTGAGAAGCAGAGTGGCTGGATCCAGTGCCGTGTGGGAGACAGGCAAAAAGGGAGCATTGCTGTGATTGACACGTAAGCACTGTGCTACCCTGAGAGTCTTTGTAGTGTGACTTTATTGTCTCTTTTTATTTTCCTTGGCGCTCCCCACAATTCATTTAGTCGCAGCACCACTTAAAGAGACTGTGGCATCTGGTGGGCAGGAGGGGATCCACTTAAAATAACAGCAATTTTCAAAAAGAAAAGTTCTCTCAATATTTTAGTTGTCTAAATATTTCACAAATGCTTTTGTGTTTCATACAAGTAAGAAGGTGGGAGAATTTTCACCTCTGTCCATGTGTGATGAAAGCAAACAGTCGGTGACACTGCTGTTAAATGGACCCATTTCCAGAGTTTAGAAGGACTTTCACTTGATATTCCCAACAAGAGATGTTCCTTGTTATTAACCTTTGCATTAAGTTTGTGCAATTCCTGAGTGCTTTCCTCCAGACAGATATTCCCTTATGACTGGTTTTTTCCCTTTCTTCCCTTTTGAAATGGGAGTGCAATGAACATGCAGACTGACCCTGGTACCAAAGCAGGCAAAATGTCCCCACGTCCCACAGCTGACACAAACCTCCCTTCTCCTGGGGCATGAAGAGGGAGGGTTGCCCTTCCAAGGGGTTAAGGCATTTTCGAATACAGATTTGTATCTTGGGCACAGAAAACAGCACGTGGGGATGAACAAGAAAAAAAAAGATCCTGTTTAGTTTCAGTGTGTGACATTTGCCTGGGGGAAGAAAGTGCACAGCTCATTGGAAATCCTATTGTTGAAACTCTGACCAGTCAGTTATAAAGTGTCACGATTTAATATGCCAGAGTTGTTTCCATTTTCAGGGTCAGTCACTCCATGTGAGTGTGTGTGTGTGTGTGTGTGTGTGCATGTGTGTGTGTGTGTGTGTGTGTGTGTGTGTGTGTTTAGCCTCCGCATTTAAAGAAACACTTTCAGGCTTTATGTTGCCTAATTTCCTTTACAAAAATCCTTTCTGTTTTCAGCGGAACAGATCTCCAGCAAGATTTTCTCCTTCACAGCACGTGGAGGCACATTTTCCAACATCAAATCCTCTGATCAAAGCAACAAAAGTTAGAGATTGAAGCAATAATTATGACCTTGATCAGGGTTTATTCTATTACATGACTAATCACACACAGTATTTAAAAATATCAGGTGCCTGCCTGCTGAAATATCAGCTGAAAACACCACTTACAAAATAGCTAGAAGAAAGGTCAACAAATCTGAGCTTGTTACAGAAACCTGCAAGTCCTACACATTTCACTGTTTAGACATCAGTTTGCGATACCTGTTTTCTTTTATGACTCTGGGCTTTGTTACCAACTTACCATTAATAGGGTTCAGCCAATGCAGATCTTTTGACTCTTTTTCTCTCTCTGTCCTCACCTGTCAGCCTTCTCTTCATCAACTATATTTATTACAATCAAGCCCTGTCAACTGTCACAGCTTACATACAGTCTGCCAGTAAATATGTCTTTCCAGTCATTAGACATTCCTTCCAGTCACCTTGGGATTTCTACCTTGTCTATCTCACTCCAAAAAAACTTTTGTTCAGAAGTATTAGACTCCCACAGAGCAGTGTCAGCTTGGGGCCATTACTGTAGGAAGTGACAGAAAACACCAAACTGTCACTCATTAGGATCTAGTTTTTCCAGAGTTGATGTAAGTCAGATTTAGCCCCAAAACGAATCATGATTTATTTAATATATTTGCTTCTACAAGTGTCAGCTCATCAACTTAAAATGTTTCTCCTTTAACTCTATTGAGGCCTGTACAGAAAGTTTTCTTTGAAACCTAGTTTTTGCTCTAAGGCTTGATAATTAGAACAGAATCAAGAACAGGTAAGTTTCTGCTCTACAGGTGCACTTTATTCGCCCTCAGTTTTATAATTATATGTACAAAGCATTCACCTTAGAATTAAGGCTGGACATGTGAGAAAATGCCACCTGGTGGGTAAGAGCTTTTTATGCTGGCTCTCAAGTCTGAGGTGAGATTATAAATCCATAGGTAAGTTTAAAGAGAGAAAAACAATTAGCTAGAGAAGTAAGAATGGAAAATAATTCCTCATATTTCCTGATTATGCTACAGATCATCTCTCCAAAGGATCTATAGTCTCATCCAGGGCAAAACAACACCAGTGAGGTATATTCATGCAATTGCACCCACAGTAAAAGCCTCTGATGATAGGCGTCAACTCCCAACAGTCCCCTGCCTCTCACAAGTTTCTGTGTCAAGCTGGTTAGTACAGGAATGCCTACCACTATTTTATACCATGTGGAGTCAGGGAGTCAGTGGATCACAGAGAAATGTAACAGTAAGAGGTGGCATTGCCAGTGGAAAAAGTGAGAGGAAAGAAGGGAGGGATAAAGGTCCAGCATCGTTAACTCAGAAGATTTGAATTGCTTGTACCTCATCACTGTAGTAAAGAGTCAGGTCTGTCACTGGCAGAAAACAATACAGCTCCAGTGAATTTACAGAGCACAGACTCACAGAGATAAGTAACACAGAGAAGATGTCAGCAGCCAGATTTTGCTTCAAATAAGGATATCGTCATTAGCGATTCACTTATGTAGCAGCTATTACAGACTGTAGGGGACTACGCAGTGCTAGAAATAGTGTGTTTGTACCAATGATTGGTTTCACTATCAAAAGGCAAACATCTCTGAGGTGGAAAGGGTGTCTATAAAATCACAGGTTTTTGTACAGGAGTATACACACAAGTGGAGCAGAGTAAATAAACTGTCCCATAAATTGTAAGTCACTTGGGATTTTTAGTGGACACAATTACGAACTTCTCATGCTTTATTTTCTGTCTGTGGAAGTAATGATTCCTGCCACAAATTGCCATCTGAGATTAAATATGGAGCACAGATTATGACAGTCATCAAGGGAGTGAGCAGGGCTTATGAATCATCTACAGCATTCCCAGTAACTGTGGCTGAACAGGCTTGACCCTGACAACTGTGTGGGTGGGAACAGGTTTCACCATCAGGGATACTGCAAACTATAACTAATTTAAGGTTTCCATCCTAAAACATGGCATCCATCCCCAGTGTTACCCCTGACCATTCATAGGTGGCTTCAACAGTCTCAGGATGCCACCACAGGGGCAGCAATGAACACTGGGACATTTAGAGCTACTTGCTTGGAACTACATTCTGGCCAAAAAATATTTGGGAAAACACATTTGAGTGTTGTGTGTTGTATCAAATCCTTCAATATTACTCTGTTAGCAAAAAGATCAGCTATAAATGCTTCTACCTGTCTCGAACAAATACACCAGCATGAACAAAGTTGTGTGGATGCACATTTACGTGATTGGGAAGTGGAGGTCAGAGGATTTAAGGGACCTTTCTGTGAGGAAAGACATACTTGCTGCTGGAGCTGTCCTCAGACCTCCTCCCCACATTTTGCCTCTCAGGTGATCTAGGAAACCAGCCTACAAAACCCTACCTCATCACAGCTCAGACTCCAACAAAGTCAACATGTTTTGGATCAGCCCTAGGATTTTAAGTTTACACATGAGATGGCAAATAAATTGTCACAAAGAAATTTGAGGAAGAAAGAAGTGACCACGGTTGTACCAGCCACACTGGAAAACATATATAGGACCCAGCAGAGTCTGAAAGAGAAGAGGAGATGGCTGGGACATGGCAAATATATCCTCAGTGTTCCTCAGCGAAACCCAAAGCAAGACCTGTACCAGGAACAGCCTAAGGAGGTGGGTGTCAATAACACAGCATGATTTCCACCCACCCTGCAGGAGCTGCAAGAGCTACCTTTTCATAGGAAGGCAATAATTCCTGTCTCACTTGCTTCCCATAGGGAATCTGTCCAGCATGCTCTCAAAGGACGACATGATTCAACCAAAATCATCTGCAGACTTTGCTGGAACTCCAGCTCTGCACCGTCATTCCCATCATACCTTTGATTTTTAAGTACTTTTCCTCTCAAATATATCCTTTCATTGCAGAAAAAATCCTGAACCAATCTCAAGCCCATCATCACCAGCCCTAGAGAGGATGTTCTAAAAATGAAACACTAGATTCTGTTTGACAAATCATCTAAAATACTTACACCCACCCGACTGTTGTGCTCAGCCTTCTTGGTTTAAAAAAGGACTAAAGAAATGCTTGTGTGTTGGCTGCAGCAACACAATTACAGAAACTGCTACCAACAAAGAAAATAATAACTGCTGGAGGTACAGACAAGGGAAGCAGTGGGGGGAAGGAGAAATGAAGGGAACCTCAAGGTTAAATGAGCAGTGGGTCAGGGCACACACAAACAAACGTAAACAACAGAAATCTTTCAGCATAATTTTGAAAGTAAAGGCAGACTGAATTGTATTATGCAGGTGTATGGAAAGCACTTTCCTGCATTATGCCATCTCAAGTTCTTGTTCCTATTTCCTTTTGTCAAGAGGTCTTTGATTGAAGACAAGATTGTCTTCCAAAGAAAGGATAAAATGTAATGTGAATAGCTCAAGTGATAGACTGCAGTATCTTGGATGCAGGAAGAAAAAACAATGCTAATGGATTTGTACAGCAAATAATATGTAGCAAGAGGAAGAAACAATCAGGCCTCACACAAATATAGAGAAGCTTGCTTGAATCTTCATAATTTGCAGTGATTGCCATTCAGCTCAACACAGCTCAGGTTTGAGCAGAAGGGCTTCCAAATTTCCCCCATTAAAGTCAGAGAGCCATGACAACTGTAATGTACCTTAAGCCTTATTACATTTTTTTTTCTGATTTGCTAGTTTCCCACAACTGCTTGTTGCAACATAGCTGTCTTCATTCCTGAGGAATGGTGCATTCCTAATGGATCATAGTAGGAGCCCTGCAAGCTGGGACAGAGAAGTCTGGCTCCCTGACTGGTGCATGTGGTCACAAAGTGTTTCCTCTGGTCCACAAATGAATGGACCAAATTTCCTAGGGGTCTTCTGTAGCCATGTGAAGTGAATTCTGCTCTTCAAGAGACCGGTCTCACCTGAACTTTTGCTAGTTCAGTGGGAGACAAGGACCTGCTAAGCAGGCAGAGGTAAGGCTCTAAATGAATCCCAGGAAAGGAGAATAAAAATCTGTGGCTGCAAACATCCTGCTGAATTAAACTTGTGTCACAAAAAGTTGCACAGAGGGGCAAGAAAATGAATGCACTGTGACTTTCAAGGCTGGGTTGCTGTGCTGTGTCTGGAGTCGAACGCACACTTCCTGCTGTGCTGGAATCACAGAACACACGACAGCAATTCTGCTGCACAACTGGCAGGTTGCTGACACTAAAGCTCGGCAGGCTGGAGATGTCAGAGGACACGGAATCAGCACAGCCTTGTCTTCACCCAGCCCAGACAAATGAGTCATTGAGCATCACTCCCAGTGCAGCTTTGTGAAGGTCTGTGCTCTCCCCAGACGGGGCGTCATGGGACGTATACAGAGGTGAGCTGTGGCTTACACAGCTCACACAGATCTGACTCCAGCTTTCCAGTCCCCCTACTTACCTTCACCCTGCCAACCCCTCTGCTCCTATCCACTCTCTACACATATAACACCTGCCTTGCTCCTTCTGACCCTTCTGCACCGACCTTTCTCAAGTGCTTTCTCCAGTTACAGCCATAGCCACTCTCTCTGGCTCCCACTCCTTCTTCCCCTGCAACTATCTCCTCCTCCCAGTTCCCATTTCTCACCCACAGCACTGCTCTCTAATCCACTCTTCTCACAACAGCTAAGCCTTCCCACTTCTGGTCCTCTCCAATTCTTGTTTAGCTCTGGGCCCAAATGCTGTTCCTTCAGAAGCTTGTCCTTGTCACTGTGGTGTTCATCAGCATGGCTGCCTCCCTGTTCCTCTACTGTGTCCCAAGCACCAGCAGAGGAGATGTCAAAAAAAGACAACACGCTTTGAGAGGTATTTTTGCCTAAAGCTATTAAAGTACTCGACTTTGATCACTGTGATTTTTGTGCCACAGGTTTCACAGTCCTGCGTGTTATCGGGTTCTTTTCTCTAGCTTGTGTGGGGATTGATTTCTGCCTGCACTCTATAAAGACTCTCTCAGAAAAAAACCCTGCTTGCCTGGATGAGGAGAGAAGGCTCACTTTATTAGTGTCCATCATGACTCACTCTCAGGGAAAGGTGGAAAAAGTGAGTTGCTTTGACCCACATTCACCACCACTCAGGGCAGCACAGCAACAAGGCTCAAGTGTTGGGCTTAGCTTTCCATCCACTAGCACACAGCAGAAAGTCTTTCTGAACCATTGAGAATACCAGGTTTCAAAAACAAAACAAAATGAAGAAAAAGTGCATCTGGCTCCCTTTGGCCCTTTTGCTGAGATCAGTTGTGGTCTCAGTTTGAGATCTGACATGTGCTGGAGCAGGAACAACAGCACTCACTGGCAGCGGCATGTGCTCTGTGATCTGACAGACCTTTCCTGTCTTTAACTCCTCTGATCCTACGATTTGGCTGGCCTGTGGGTACACTGTGCACTTACCTGAAGACGCACAAGGAGCTGTGGGATGCCATCACACTGTCAAGACCCTTCACGAAATACCAGCAGCAGAAGACTTTCAGGAAATGTCAGCACATCATCATCCACTTCATGCTGCTGGCTTTCTGGTGCTGTTTCCTGGAGCCATCTCTTCCTGTTCAGGAACAACAGAAACGGTAAAAGAGATGAAATATGAACAGTAAAAGCACCATTATCTGGTTTTCTAGCTATCAAGAGCCCAGAGTGAACACCAGGACTTCGCATGCCTCTTCAATCACCTAGCTGACTCAGAAAGCTCAGGAGGTGGTAGTGGTAGGAGACTTTGTAGACCGCTAAATCAAACTGGAAAACAGGACATGTTCCTCCTTAAGATCTCTCTGGAACACAGCAAGGGGAACAATTGCACTGTTAGGGGGCCCTCAATTTGGGAGGCTCATGCTAGAGGTTTCATGCAGCTGGTAAATAAAGCATTACTTGGAATTCTTGACAAAATATGACAGAGAGAGAAAAAGAATTATAAAGGATAATTCCTTTTATGAGAAATGTACAGATTCAGTGCATCATTCCTGACTGTCAGGAGTTAATTAGTTACAACCATGAAAGACGGTGGTCACTAGACACCTAGAGTTGCACCAATGATACAAACAGAAGAGTCCAAGCAAGGAACATATGCAGTTGGCTCAAAAGAGCCAATTAATCAAAATAAATTGAAAGCAATAAGAAAAAAGACCGAAAAATGCAAATGAAGATTAGAGGTACTTTATAATGAATTTCTTAAGCGAGATAATTATGGAATTGCTGTTAAGTTTAATTCACATACTGTTTCAATGGAAATATTGGTATTTGCAATACTGATAAGGCACAGGATGAATGGGTGAAGAGCTGGCTACTTGGCAGATGTCCAAAATACACTTGTCAACACAGAGTCATCACTGTATGGGATTTCTCCTTAACAAAATTTTGCAATGACTAGTACTGGTCTGTTTGCAACTAGCTGATGTTTTCTTGAGTGGATTCAGTTAGTAAACATCAATAGCCTCATGCATATGAATCAGTCTCAGTAAAAATTATGTCCACATTAGAACATGTCTGCAAATTGTTTTGGAAATTTTCCTCTCTTTGAAAACATTTCTGACCTGCTCTCTCAAAGTCTTTGCTGATTACGAGTACGGGAGAAGAGAGAGCCTGACAGGGGGACAAAAGAGAATACTGATGGTATAGGGGTGGCACTTGGAACACACGAGTCTCTTGGCAAGGTGGGAAGAATTCTAAGAAAAGGTGTTCTGATACACCCTGAAGCAAAATTACGGAAGTGGGAAAGCCCACCCTTCAGAAGTGTCCATCTGTCTCTGATGGCTACAGAGGCATCCTGGCAGATGAGCTGAAATTTTGCTGATTTTTAGATACAAGAACTTCTAGTTTGGCTAAACTTAGGTGGGATGATTCTCACTCTCCTGGCAAAGAAAAGAATAAGCAGGTTATAGAATGCACCGCAGGCAAGCATATGCTAAACTGTGGGATCCAGTTGTCATGTTAAAAAAGGGCGTTATGAAATTGGACGAGGCTCAGAAAAGAGCCACAGAAATTATTTACTGGCTGTAGATGATGTTTGACGGTGCAAAACCTAAAGATCTCACACTGTTTAATTTATCAAAAAGAAGATTAAAAGGTTACTTCATTGCAAGCATTATCTCATAGGAATGCCACGTACTGAAATGCTCTTTAATCTAGCAAGAATGGCACAAATATTTAACATTGAGGGTGATTAGCCACTAGAATGAACCACCAAGGGAAGAGGTGGAGTCTCTCTTTCCTGATGTCTTCAAATCAGGTCTGAACACTTTTCTGGCAGATGTGCTTTAATCAAACAAAAGCTATGCTCTAGTCAGATGCAAGTTACTGGGCTGAAGGCAGGGGAAAATAGGTGAAAAAAGGATGCACTCCTGGCCTCAAAAATCTACAAATCTGTAAATGCCAAACTTAATTTGATTGTACTTGCAGGAATCAAAGTGCTCAAACTGTGCTCCACTTTAAGGAAGAGGAATCCCAGGAGAGTAGGTGGAGACGTGCTCCCAGTTTTTATGAACATCAACTACCTCTAAAATCTCAGTTTCTCATCCAAAACCTGGCACTGTTTCCTTTCACTGCCCAGCTACGATCACTGCTTTAGAAAGGAGGAAACCCGTCTGATTTTCATGGGGGCTGGGCAGGCACACGCGGCTCTGAGGTTAGAGGGATTTGTCAGCACTTAGCACCTATGGATGCGAATTTAGACAACTAATGGAAGGGGAACATTTCGGGAGTGATTTCAATAGCTTCTGAAAAACGTGTAGGAAAACCACCCCTCACTTCCAGCCGTGGCTGTGCTCCTAGATGGGAGTGGCGCTTTTAAAATTCCTGTTTTCTGGCATCACCTTTCTTTGTCTCTGTTCTTTCAGTTGCAAAATAATCACATTTCCTGGACTGGGCAGCTGAAAGGATTAACATTAGAGTGCTAGTTTTCAACCCGGGGGTCTGCAGACCTCTGGGGAGCTCTGTGGTCTACTTCTAAGGTGTCTGTGAGAGGTGGCTAAGAAAAACAAGTCCATTTATGCCGTACAGCACTTTAAGAATGTGCATTTCAAAAGGGACATACTCCTCTGGAAAACACTTCATGGTTCACAAGTCAAAAAAGGTGAAACGCACAGAAAGAGAAAGTGAGAAACAGCCCGTAAGTGAGCGGTGATTTACGGGCGCTTTCCGCGTGCGGCGGCTGGGGGTTGTTCAGCATCATTTGCAAGGAAGGCAAGGAGCCCCCGGCTGCAGTCCCGCCCGAGGAGCCCGTCTGCAGGGGGAACATCGCCTCCTCTCCGGCCGCCACCAGAAGCAAGTGCACACAATGGCAAGAAGCAAAAAAGGCCGCAGGAAGCAATTGAATCTAAAGCGCTGCGTCCTCTCCCGGCTCCCCGGCCGACGCCTCGCCCCGAACCCGGCGCCGCTGACAGGTGTTCCACTGCCTGCTCTCTGGGGTGAGCAGGGCGGCCCCAAGGATGCGGTCCCTCTCCCAGCATCCTCCAACAACGGATCGTTCGGGATCGCTCCTGATCTTTGTCTCAAGCCTCTGTCACTTTCACCTATTCCCGTGAGTCTGAAGCAGTTTTCCCCCCTCTTCCTCTTTTCTAAAGAAAAACCTTTGCTTGTCAAGCAAGTTTTTGTCTCCCTGAACTCTTAGACTCCCAGCCTTGACACAGATATAGAAACACTGTTCAAAAGGTTAAAGTTTACAGCATCGAATAGCAATGCCAGCTGTTCTCTCGGTAACAAGTTCCACTTCTGATGCAGGAGGGATGAGAAGGTGGGGAGGAGAAACCAGCAGCCTGGATGCCTGATGCTGCGGGACGATTTCGGTGCCTGAGAGCTGAGGTCTACAGGTGTCTGTGTCTCCGGGTGGCCTGGGAAACACCTCTGTGTGCTGAGAGAGACTGGGAGACTGCACCCGAGCATGGAGCCTCTGCCTGGCCTTGAGGAAGAGCATCCACCTCCCTCGTGCCTCTGTTCTCTCAATTGTTGCCGGGAACGCGAGCCCTCCGTGGCTCGTTCAGGCTATAACCAAACAGAAAGGACATAAGAGAATAGGGTGCGATGAGGGAAAAAGCATTCAAACTGCATCATTGCATCATTTGGGGCTTTGCTGCTCCCTCTAACAATAACTTTTGTCATGGGCATCAAAGTCTGGCTCATTTACAGCAGGAGGAAGACTTTTCTACTATGCATGCTTTTTAAAGTGTTTTGCACTCTTTCTTTTACTCTGCTGATTTTTTTTTTTAAACTTTGCCAAAAAGCCTCTAAAATCAGACTAACAATACACATTTACAAGAGACATTCATCTCACTTTTTAATCTTGGAATCCTAGTTCTTCTTTAATCTTGATACTCCAGCTTTGTATTTGAGCTTTGTTTTTGCATACAGAGTTTAAGCAAACAGCCAAGATATCAAAAGCACAGAAGCTCTAAGAACTGAGATGGTAAATAAGAAACATATATCATAATACTCAGGCATGACACTGGACATTTTGAAATACCATTCTGCTCAAGGAGGTTTCACAGCAATGTTTCATTGACATCTGACTCCAAAATCTTTCATCATTTTGACATTATCAACTACATAATAAAACAGGCGCTTTTTCTGTTTGTTTTGTTTAGATACATAATTTATGATTTTATCAATAAAGGGTTATTTTTTTTAACAAGCCATAGCCTCAGAAGGCTCTGTGCTGCCTTTTTTAAAGCATCAATGGCACTAAGATGTATCTATCTAGTACAATCACAGACCTGCTTTCGTATGTGTTGTACATGTGTGTGAGTATAAATATACATACACAAATCTACTGTATTGATGTTTTTAAAAAATCGGAAGTAAATATTTCTTGGGATAAAAATGTATCGACATGAAGTAAATTATATATCTGAACTAAATGGAAGATGTTGCTTTCTTAAAGGAGCTCACAATAGGAGGAAGGCAAAAGAGCTGAGTGCCAGAAATGAGTGAATTTGTGGATATATGGGTGTGCAAGGACCGGCAACGTGTCCTGTGCTTGCCAAGGGCATGATGAGCAGAGGAGAGCCTTTGGCTGCCCACACCTCTCAAACAGCCCCATCCCGCAGTGGCTCTGCCACCCTCCGTTGGTCCCTGCACTGGGGACACGGGATGTGGCAGTGCTGTCCCCCCTCATCCTCCTCCTCCACCTGCCAAGGGCAGGAAGGGTTAAACCTCGGCAATTTTTCCCCCCACATGCACTACTTCCTATCGCTGCTTGAATTGCTGGGGCTTTGTACATCTGGTTCAATTCATTCCCAACTATTCAGGTTCTCGTTTTTCCTCTCCCTTGGGGACACCTTTCCTGAGTCTTGCTGCGGAGCCTGACCCTGGTGCCAGCAGGATAGAGCCCCAGGAAGTCCCAACAGCCTCATCCCGACTGCGAATACCCAGCTGGGTTTTAAATGCATTGCATCAGAGAGCAGTAGGTCACCACATTAATCAGGAACTCTGAAATCCTCCGAGACATCTTGTTGGGAATGGTTACCGGGTTCTGGCTAGTCTTAAACATAATTTAAAAGACTTTGGGGTTATTTTAAGGATTTTCCTTTCCTTCAGCCCTGTGTCTATGTAAATGTTCTCCTTCACTTCTCACTGCTGACTGCTTCTAACAGACATATTATTGTGCTTCTCTGGCCTACTTTGTTGCAGACAAAGTTTTGACTATCCGAGTTCTTTTTTATTCCATTTTACATTTTTAATGCTGTGTTGTAAAACGTCCTTCCTCTTGAGCAGTAATAAAAACCTTTTTTTCCCCCTCCCCTCTTCAGATTTCTTTTATAACACATTCAGCATTTTCTGGGACATAATTAAAACATCAAACAGTTTTCCTGCTGGTTATGCTAAAATCTGAATGCTTGAGTCTGCTGGCATTATTGAAAATTAAAATGTACTATTCTTGAGTGTATTTAGGATGCCCTTAAATAACTATCAAAAATGGTTTTGTTCTGTTTTATATACAGATTGGCACCATAATGCTAAAATACCTGCATTAAATAATGTCTCTAATTGGTAGCATGAGGATACTTTTTAAAAGTATAAAATATGTATTTTCGTTCACTATTTTTCCTAGGCTAATATGTCTAATTTTCCCATACAACTTTATCCCCAAGGAAAAATATAGATGGAAAGACCATTACCAATACATGAAGTTCAGTGGTTCTCTCTCTTTAGATGTAATTGCTATCAAGAAGGCTGGCAGCAGGGTAATTTTAGTTCAAATGAGTACATAGCCTGAAAAAGGATAAATCAACCTTTGTAGGTCTGAAATTGGATCCCAGTGTGGGATTGTTCTAGCTAAGTGTACATCAGGTTCATGAAATATATTTCCCAGAATGAAAAGCCCCTAAATCCAAGGGCGGCAGTGAACATGGGGCTGGAGGGGGAAGGTTTCAGGCCCTGCTAGAAGACCTCCTTTCTCCTGCCTTTGCTGGTAATGGCCTCAAATTACCTTCCTAATCAGGCAATGAGGGCTCAGTCCTGCTCCCATTCCAGGCAGTGGAAAGACTCAAACAGTACCCAAAATTCCTTCATCAGGATGATTAATACCTTCGGCCCACATTCACAAAGGGGCTGAGAACAGAAGAACTGATTTCATTGGGAAAGAAAGGGACAAGTTGGCCAGAATTAAGCACCTAAATACCTCTGTGGCTCTGGATCCAGGGTCCCAGTAGCATTCATGGGTTAAATAGCTGGAATAACCAAGCCCCTGTCACCTTAAAACAAGTACCCTTCCAATGGAATTAACTCTCAATAAAGTTTTTGTTATTGCAGAGATTTCTCTTTTCTGTGGCTGCCTTGGATATGGTGAGCAATTTAAAAAAGAGGGTGGCTGGTGCACAACACAGAATTTAGGTCACACCTCTGGTTTTGCACTGTGTGATGCTCCTTGTACCTTCTTTGAGCCCCAACGCAGACCTGTGCTGGGCCAAATGCTGACAGATGTGTTCCCTACGTGTGTGTGGGTTCACAGCTGTGAACCTGAGTCCCCTGCTCCTGCCACAGTTATGGGAATGTAGTATTTCTCACCTTAGGGCAAGGAAAATCCCCTACCCTAGACAAAATCTAGGACAAAAGATTTTACTGAAAGTGCAGGATAGCTCTCTCTGCATCCCAGGTCTTTCCTACAGTGTGAGATGTCAGATCATGCTCTTGCTTAAATTTGACCTGCCCGTTTTTTCTGCTAAGGGCTCTGTTTTGGTCAGTAAAGTGACTCCAGCTTTATAACTGTGAATTTGCAGCAAGACAGGGCTCTGTTTTTTTTCCACACTAAAGAGCATTTTATTAAAAGCATACATGTCCCAGCTAGCATCACTTATTCACCATGACTTGGAGAGCCAGGATGCCTGGGAGGCAGCAGGCCCTCTGCTGTGTGCATTGCCTTGCTGCTTCAGAGAAGATCCCTTGCCCTATGGTCCACACCTCTTCATCAAAGAATGACTGTTGAATGGGAAATGTCATAGAGGATCAAATTTTAAAAAATCTTTACTGTTCAGTTGCTTCTAGAAAGAGTCTGAATTTTACAGAAGCAAATTGAACTGCAGATAAATGTTCCAAACTGTTTATGATGCAATTTCTCAGAAAACCTCTGAAAGTCATTATATGGACTGTGTTCTCTCCTTGAGTTATTTGAATCTAAAAATCTGGGTCCTGCATGTCAGAGTCCACAGGCTATGTGCAATTCACTTGTATTGAGGCTCAATATTTCAATTCATGGTAGATATTTAGACAAATTCTGACCAGTTCCCAAGAAGTAAATTGATAAAAGCATTCTTAGAAAAGTAGGCGGTGACTGAAAATCAAAGGATATACATGGCTCCTCCCCTGAAAAGCAGCCTTATGATTATAGCCACTTATCCTGGTTATGAGGAGGATTTGTCTTGGACTTTCCCACTCCTGCTCTCAGCCACCCAGTAAGCATGGACTAAATATTTTCTTAAAGGTTAAAGAGGCTCTCCATAACCTCATATGTACAATGTGTCTGCTCCTTGACCTCAGCTCTTAACGTTGTCTAAAGAGTTACTAGAGAGACAGAAATAAACACCCCCCAAATGCAGAAGATTGCTGAACACATTTCTTAAGCCAAAGATTTCTGTCTCACAACAGTGTGCTGAAGTAAAAACATATCCAGGAGTTGTCCCTGGAGTCTCAAATCATTCTCTCATCACACTGGGTTCAAAGACAATGCGAGATGTGTAGTGTAGCTGAAAGTATCTGCATAAAGCAATTCCTCTATGATGTTGTTTTGTTTCTGGCTTGCTTTTACCTGGGCTATCTGAAGACATTGTTTAAGGCTAAGGAAAAAAAATGAATAATGTTTGGGCCTAGAGATCAAAAAATCAGGCTTATTTCCATAGTCGTTAGTAGCCAGTATCCCATGTGAATCTCTTCTTTTCTAAAGCTGCACTGAAATGCTGGGTATATTAGGAAGGATTTCTTTTTCTTTTTATTTTATTTTTCTAAGAGTTTGTTCTTCTTGATTTTTTGAAGATGCTGAAAGCTTTTTGATGTCACAAAACCAATCATAAGAGGGAAAACACAAATTTAAATGTGAGATAAAAGTGGCTTTGCATGCATGCATAACAAGAAATCCATTGAACAAAACAAATTACTTACCACCTCCACAATAGCTCTCTGCCTCCAAGGGATGGGCTGGTTCACAATGAGGAGGTGACGGCGATGAAGTCACTGTGATACTGTGATCAGAAAAGCTGCAGTAAGAAAAAAAGTGTATAGGGGAAAGCAAACTACAAAGAAGGGAGGGTGGAAAAAAATGGATCACCATTCCCCTGGGACTGTGAGTGACTTTCAGTATTTCCCAAAAAGTTTCACTTCAAACGTTGCGAGGCCGAAGAGGTTTCTTGCTGCTTGTCACTTCAGGGAGCTGATGGAGGAAGGCAGAGGAAAGAGGATGGCTGAATTTTTCATTCCAATAACTTTGTTCCCATTTTGATATGCCTTGTCTGGAATCCCCGTTGGTGGCAATGAGGTGTGAATTTCCCTGATTTGGAATGATCTCTTGGATCTGAGGGGTTTTTTAAGAGGTTTGTTTTGGTTTGATTTTGTTTCCATTTACAACTCTTTCTTTTACCATTTTAAAACCATGAACGACGACCACTAAGTGTTGGGGGAAGGCCGAGCGGGAGAGGGAGATGTAGTTATAAATTTCCTTTACTATTTTATGTTTCAGCGTTTGGGAACCATTTCAGACAGGTTAGCAAAACCTACTTTTCCCCCCAGACTCCCACAGCTAGCCCTGGACAGGAGTTAGTCTTACTGGACACAGTCCTCTAATGCTTTTTTTGACATTTATTTTGTTTCCCCAGGAAAAGCTCTGGTTTTTAGGAGCTGAAAGTTTGAGGATGCCTCAAAGGATACTGTATCTATTATGGAATAAGAATATCAAAGATACTTGATTTGTAGGACAGAAGTTGTATCTTCATTTGACCATCTGTCCTATTAAAAAAAACCAAAAAGTGAAGAATTTTCTGAGTACAAATCCTTAGCTGTTAAGGTCTTATGCATTTTTTTGTGCCCAGGATTTATCCTTGGTTCTTTATATGAAAAAAAATAGTTCTAAAATGTGTTTACTACAACACCAAATTGAAAATTATAAATTTTAACTGAATTTTACTTCAGAGATTCCCAATGTATTTTTTGAGCTCAAATTTTGCTTGTCAGTCTGGAAAATATATCTCGAGGTGTATTTTGTCAGGAGGAAAATATCTCTCAAGAACATAGAGATTACACAGAATGTGTAACAGTGTTGGAAGAAGCCTGAAGGAGATTTCAGAAGCCTTCGGCTACTTTAAGTAAGCATCTCTCTGAAGAGCTGTTGCTTTTACCAGTGATTCTATGTCGTGAGGATCTGAAGAGAGTTATACAATAATCACCTGCAAATTTGACAAAGCAAAGTCAGGATCTTAATCCTGCAATTCATTTCCTTTGATATGTTATCTGTCATATCCCCCTTCCCACACAACCCCTTTATACTGAGAAGGAGGTGACACACCACCTGTTCCCTTGACTGTTGAGACAGCTCCTTCTTTCACCTTTCTCCCTCTCTGTCTCTTTCTTTCTCTCTCTTGTCTTTTTGTCGCTCTGGATTCTTCTGGTTGTTTCTTCCATCTCTCCATGCCTCTTTTATGACTCTTTCAAAGGAGAAGGAGGAATCCTGCTTGCTTCAGCTTGACACAAAATAAGGCAGCAAAGAGAGCCTGTGACGAGGACTTTGTCCACGTGGCCCACACCAAGTGAGGGGGTCCCAGGGTGCTCCTTTTGGTGTGGCTGAGCTGTATTTTAAGCGTAAGGCCAAACTCTGCTCATTTCACTTTCAAAGAGCCTGAATGGGCCTTTGGGGAGCTCTGAAGTCCACAGGAGGAGAAAGCTGGCATTCATGCTGACAGCTGTGTGGAGAGGACAGCTTGGCTGTGCACATATCTGCACACCCGTGTTTGCCACCCCGCTGCCCTGGGAGCAAGACGGACATGAGACCCGCATGGCACAGAGGAGCCTGGATCTGAATGATAATATTTATACAGCCAGGCTTTTCGTTACCTGCTCTGTCACTAGATCTTGTTGGCTAGCAGAGGTTGCAGAAGCCTAGATTATAATTCATTTAATTAAATATCTTCTCACACCCTACCACATAAAGATGACCTATATTTTCAAGTGTGATTCATGTGGCATATCTGGCTCAAAATTTTAAATTGACTTAAAAGCTTTTGATAGAGACTAAAGGCTACAAAACTAAGGTTTATTTATATCTCTCATAATCCCTGTGAAATCCTAGGGGTGGAGTCACAGTATTTGGGTTCTTGTCTAACCAAGGCTCATTGATTTTTAAGCACATAAATTCAAGAACTCTATAGACCTCGCCAAAGACAATACAGCAAGCAGTGCAGTTCAAAGATTCCCCTGGGGAGCAGATGTGGTTGTAAACACTTGAAAATGTTTAAATCCAGTGAATGGTCTAGTTATATTTGGTAGTTCTGACAGGACAAGCAGTCCTAACAATCTGAAACACTGGACAGAATGGAAGGACCAGCCTGCCAAAGGTAACAGAAACCTCACAGCTCTTTTCACGTCACCTCTGCCAGGACATGGAGCCATCATGGTCTTGGTCCTCCCAGAGATGTTCTTCGCTCCAGGCAGCTGTGATCCTAGGGAAGAGACAGATGTCCTTTGCATTGCAGGTTCGCCTGATGGGAGACTCGCACACCGCATGAGGAGTGAGGAAGATCTTTGCAGGGAGCAGAAGCACAACATTTTCATCTTGGGTCACAGCGACCTCACACAGCAAAGCCCTCCACGCAGGGCCTGACATCTTTGGCCATTTCTAAAAGACTCTTTGTAGCCACATGTTAAAGATGGGTTTATATCAGCATTTGTACAGATGTGCTGAAGCAGAGAGAATAAATGGCTTCTCTCAGAGGAACCTCAGGGGAAGCCTGTGACAGAAGAAAGGTTTGGTCCAGGCTCATCCATGCCCCAGGCTGGTACCCTGCCCATGTATCATCTCTCCCCATGGTGACCAGTGCTGGGTTCCAGCCCCTCTGCTCCCACAGCTGCATTACGTGAGGTAGGAATGAAACCCTCTTAGGAGAAAAAATAGAAATCTGTGCAGAAAAATATTTCAAGCTTCTAAAAACACTTCAGAAGCCCCAGAATTCGTCTACTAAAAAAAAGGTGTAGAACAAGAAGCAGATAATGTCCAAAGACTTGCTGAATATAAGGGGATTGTAGTTCAAAACCAGGACTCTGAGGTTTGCGAGCAACAGACGTGAGTAGCAAAGAGACCAAAGAGGTTAGCGCTAGATAGATGGGTAAGGAGAACAAGAGCGCTCACAAAAATACCAGGGGAGATGAAGTACTAGCAAGAAGCTGAATCCTTCAGTAAACTGAGAGACTGAACTCTTTTGAAATCTGCCTTTAAATAAATATACAAACACAAAGTTTGAACAACTAGAAAACACTGGAGAGAAATAAACCTGTAGAAATAAAGATAATGACAAAGAATGGGTAAGGGAATATAGAAAAAAATATGAATATAAACAAATCAGCTTTCCACACTGCATAAAGCTCAGAACACTTAGGGAATTGAACAACAAATTTATTATACCACCAACAATTATTTTTTGACAAATCATGGGAGATTCCCAGGGCCTGGAGCAAAGCAAATATTGTTCAGATTTTTCAGAGAAGAACTGAAGCATGATCCCAATAATTACAGTCTCATACATCAGTTTTCTCTCCCTGGTAGCATAATAGCTAAAATAATTTCCTGAGACCTATGGGGCTGACTTGTCCATTACCCACAGATGATCCAGCACAGTCCCGCACAGTGCTGGTGCAGGGCTGATTGACAGCCATGGTCCCAGCCGGGGGAAAGAAGAACGACTCGCTGGGCTGTGATGGTCCAGCAGCGTGCCTGGATCCCGCACTGCAAACCTGCACAGAAAACACACAGGATGAGACCAGACAAACTCACCTCCAAACTATAAATTATGCTAGTCCTTTGCCTAAGCTAATTAGTGCCTATACTAGTTTATCTGATCGTAAACTCAGTGATGCTGTTGGAAAGCATTTACCTCTGTGGAGAACCTGTGAGGAAATAATCCCAGCTCAGCCAGGCGCTGTAGGGACAACCCGCAGATCTTGCTCAGATCTCACATTCCTAGAAATGCATCGGGAAGGAATTCAGAGAAAATGAGAAGGTTTACAGATGGCCTAAAAAACAAACCCCACATTGTTAATATGATGAAAAAAATTAAGAGACAATGAGTAAGTAGGCACAGCTGCCACCAGGCTGATGCTCTTTGTCCAGCCTCTGGGAAAGGGCTAAGGCAAAATTCTTTTCCTTAATTTCTTATTCCCACCCAAAGCCTGCTGGTTTTTGCTTTGTGCAGGACATATATATTTCATCTATAATCATTATTTGTAGATATTTTTTAAGGCCAGGAGGGACCATTAGATCATCAGTTCTGGCCTCCTGCATAGCACATGCCCTAGAATGTCATCCAAAAAGGTAGTGAACTATTCACCTCGACTGTGGAAGTGAATGAGGGCTGAACTTGTGACTGTTTGGTTCTGTGGCTTTTGGGGAGATCACAGATGTATTCTGACATTTCTTCATATAGATTCTGCAAAGCACTATCACATGGAAAATCCCATATGATAAGCAATTCTCTTTTAAAAAAAAACAAACCACTACTTGGAGAAAGAGAAGTGGGGAGGAAGCCCACAATATAAATGAAAAAAATTAAAGACCAGCTTTTTCCAAATTTCATACCAAGCTTTTTATTCTTGCCATCTTCCTAGTTAACTTTTGTCAAAATAACCAGATGCAAGCATCAGGAAAACTAAATGATAGTTTAGTCTCCAAAAGAGTGAGAGAAAAAAACTTACTGAAATGTGTTTCTACAGTAGACTTTATACATCCATTCAGTGTGATCTAATGTAAGTCAGGCTTTAACAAATATTTTTGCTCAACTTGGTTCCAGGATAAAATTGTAGAAGTTACTGAAAGGTGAAAAAAACCCTCAATCTATTCAACTTTAAAAAAAAAAGAGACATTTAAGGGGGGTCTAACAGAAGTATACAAAAATCTTAGCTGAATGGATAATATCAATGCGTGTTACTACTTTTGATACTGCACAGATGACAGGATCGGGGGCATAAATGGAAGTTCAAAAAACAAATTCAGAGGAGACATAAGGAAGTGCTTTGTCACTCAAAGAATAATAAATGTTTGGAATGGCCTACTGGGCAAGGTTGTTGAGGCAAAGACAGTGGGCTCGTTCAAGAAGCAATTAGATGCTATCCTGGGGGAAACGCTGTATTACAAGAGACAAGCATCAATGTGTTGAATGGCCTTTTCTCATTCCTAACATTTTCTATGTTCTTTTCTCCAGCTTGTACTCTTAAGGGTCTGCAGCCTCGGTGTATGATATCAAAACTGAAATCAGGCCCAGCAGTGTTCTCCAATAAACTGGGCCAAGAAGCATAATAAAGATTTGGCCTTGCTATAAAAATGTGCCGCGCTGTACTGTTACCCTGCTTATTCCATGCTGGTTTCTGGGCTTCTAATAAAGGAACAGGAGTTGGGCAAAGCACCCAGGATTCAAAGATTTGTTTCACACCTTGTGTCGAGTCCAGAGTGCACTTTTAAGAAACTGGGGCACCCTGCCCTTCAGGAGGGAGCACTTCAGAGGTGGGCCAGGGCAATTCCAGAGCATGCAGGGCTCTTTGGATCCATCACAACTCAGTATTTAAATGTGCCTTTATTAGTAGTTATTAATATTTTTTTGAGAACTGCTCTGTCTTTTTCATACATTGCTTCTAATGCTGTTTCTTCTCCCTCTAGGCACAGCATTGATACTTTCCCCCTCTTACCCCTTTGCAAACATCAAAAGGGAATAAAAGTTTATATTTGTTCTTTGGTGCATGCAGGGACACCCACAGGACAGGTGAGTCTTTAGAAGGTTAAATAACATACCTGTGTAGTGCCAAAATAGGTGCACAACTCAGAGCCATCAGCTGAAATGGGGCAATTGCACCCCACTAACTCCCAGGAAAATCCCAGCCCCTTCCATGCTGAGGTCACTGCACACCCCCGTGCCTCTGGGGCAGCACAGCAGGACTCACAGAGGCTCCAGCCTGGGATGCCCCTTCTGGGAGGTGCAGGTTCAGCTGATGATGGGCACGGAGCTCCTGGCACCCAGCTGAGCAAGGTGAAATCCACTGAGAAGAGAGAGATAATTCAAAATACATTAATTGTTGTATTGCATTGATCTGAGTGTGTCCAAAGAAGGGCAATGGAGCCGGTGAATAATCCGGAGCACAAGTCTGCAGAGGAGTGGCTGAGGGAGCTGGGGGTGTTTAGCATGGGGAAAAGGAGGCTCTGGGATGACCTTTTCACTCCCTACAACCACCTGCAAACCCTTGCAGGTTGTATTGAGGTGGGAGTCGGCCTCTTCTCCCAGGTAACAAGTGACAGGATGAGAGGAAATGGCCTCAAGCCACACCAGTGGAGATTTAGATTGGATATGAGGAAAAATTTCCTCGCTACAATGGTTGTTGATCCGTGGGACAGGCTGCCCAGGGAAGTAGTGGAGTCACCATCCCTGGAGGCATTATTTAAAAGATCTATAGTTGTGGCACTTGGGGACATGGTTTAGTGCTGGGTTAACAATTGGACTTGAGGATCTTAGAGGTCTTTTCCAACCTAAATGAATCTACAGTTCTGTGGTTTATGGGTTATGGAAGAAGCTTTAATGTCTTTCCTTAGCAGGCTGCATTGAGACACTACAGCAAAGGTAGTCTCTCCTCTCCTAAACTTACTGGGTATCCTACAGGAGGTTATAGGCAGGCACAGCTAGACAGTGAGGAAGTCCTCGAGGACATGAATTTTACTAAACACACAGGACTGTGTAGCTCCCACCAAGTATTTTATCAGCAACTCAGCTAAGAGGCATTTTAGGGAAATATTTAAAGAATGCTGCATTTGCAGCTGTGCTTTTTTTGTATGGGGAAACCTTCACCACATATAGGGCACTGCACAAGAGAAAGTGTTAGACTACTTTGGGGGTTGGGGGGAGGAATATGTATGTCTGTGCAAGAAATGCTCAGCTAAGAAAGCAGCTGAACAACTGGAGGAGAGGGAAGGCAATCTCTCCCTCTCCAGCCAGGGTGAAGAAGGAAAAAAGAAGTTTGAACAGCCACCCCCACGCAGACACTAAGGCAGTGCCTCATTCAGGGCCATGCAAATAAAAATTAAATTAATATGAATTTCTGAAAGACTCACAGTCTGTCCTCTCTTCTCCTAAATCTTCTGCAAGTTGTTGCTTTGGGGTTTTTTTATATTATTATATTTTACTGGTGAAGGATTCTTACGTTTCTAACCTTCATTACAGTGGCTTTGTGCCCCAGCACTCCCGGGAAAATGCATATTCAGAATATCTTTGCAAGTGCTGCTGAAGCCATTTGATGTCTGCACCACTAGCTAAGTTATTTGCTAACAAAAGTTGAGACTTTTTGCCCTTCCAAAAGAACTGTTTCACATGTGGTTTTTGGCTTCCTCTGCAGTGGCTCAGCAATATTATTTTATCCCAGCAAAGAGCACATTATTGTTTAATATCACTGCTATATTCCAGTATGTTCCCAAGATGATAAATGTTGGCACAGAAAAGAGGCAACTTTTACAAACAATAAGTAATAAATTGTGGAAGGCTGAGGTAAATATTTTTCCATGTCCCCGAACAACTCTTGAGTACATTCCTGAGGAGTGTATTGACAGTAAAATGTTTGAGAACAAGAAAATTTGTTGGATCAGGTTGTGGTTGTTGTCCAACCCATAAAATATCATGAAAATTCCTAGCTCTTTCTCCCATCTCTTCCAGCCAGTACTTCTGGGTACAGCTTTAACTAAAGCATTCAAAATGTCTACTATGAAAATATGAATATGAATGAATTAGTGTGAGAAGACAAACAGCATTGCTCCAAGGCTTTTGGAAAAAACAACCTGAAACACAAAGTTTGCCAGCTAGGCCCAGATGTCTTGGCAATGAATTATTCAAACACCTGGATTCACTGTGCCAGTGAGATCTGGAGTGCAATGGGCGACCCACCCAAGCAAGGACAAGAGGTGTCACACGTGGGTTGCTGAGCACTGAATGTGTGCAGTGAGTTGTTTGTGATCAAATCACAGGTCACAAAAGTCAGAGACTAATGACTAAAAATGTCACCTCAATATCTTATTTGAAAACTATCCCTCCTAGCAGGCAAGCCACAAAGAGAAAAAGGTTACCAAAATCAGAATATTATGATCTAGTGTAAGGTTTGCCTGCAGGTAATGCCACTGTGACCATCCTCGTGTGCATCACCTCCAACACCACCATGTGTCTATCCAGCCCTGCACATCCCTTTGAACCCCTTCCTCACAGCTTCTGCCCTCAGGCTGGCATGCTCACCCAGGAGGAGTGCTCACTTAACCCACCAGGAGCCAGAGGGAAAAGCACTGGTGACCGGGAGCAGAGCTGCTGGTGCTGACCCCAGCCGCATGAAAATGAGCACCTCAGTATGTACAGAAAAGGCGACTTCGTTATAATTTCTTTGCACTGATTTCAAAGGATTTTTACAATTTTTAAATATTGAATATGGACATGTTCAGCATCCTTCTGGGCCAATATCTGCCTGTTTAAATGGAAGCTACTAATCCCCTAACACTATAAGGGGAAGACATATTCAGTATACATACTCTGTACTTGAGACATAAATAATAAATGCAATTTAAACTGAAATTTGAGCAGACTTTCCATTAAGTAACAGATCACTGTTGGACGGGCATGGTTTTTTATATCTGGCAGAGGGCTGTATCTCAGATATGTAGACATCATGTAGAGATGGGATATTTTGTACGAACATTAATAATGATGTTCCTACATCGCTCATGCTGTGGAAATGCTTCCTATTCATCTCATTATCTTCTGGTCCCACAATGGCAGCATGATGAGTGCAGAGAAATGAGTGAGAAGCCTTCTATGTCTTTGTGTGGTGGGCATAAAATGGTTGCAAACTAGATGAATGCTTAAATACATTATCTCTTTGACATTTCACACTACCCTTCTGGAAAGACCCCATATATTTAATATCAAAAGGGCAGAGACCACTTACCATGGGAGAAAAAGAGAATGACTGCTTTGTCCTGCTATCTGTATCCCAGGGAGCAGATCACAGAGGACCGAGATGGTTTCCCTCACGCCTTGAAAGGGGCTGATGAGAACCCAGGAGCACCTAGATAGAAGTCAGATCCGTTCACTCATATCAGTCCCACAGATCTGCTCTAAATCTCTCTTCCCAGTCACCTCCTCCAGGGTTAAAAAGATGGCACAGCAGAGTGTGCCAGAGAGGTTGTTCTGAGTTATTGTTGTGTATGTTTCAGTGGTCATTGCTGTCTTCATAACCCTCATTTCAATATAAATCGCTTCTGTTTTCACATTTTCTCCCAGACTAGTTCCACATCCCAAGGACCATTCCCATGAGTACCAGCTGAATCCGCCCCCCCCAGCACTTCTCTAACGACCTTTCACAACATTGGTAAAGGCTTCAGCACTCACTGAAAGCATCAAAGGGTCTATTCTCATCTTTCATGGAATCTAATAAGAATGGTGGGGCTATATATTCACAAAGCTGGCACTGCTTCTCTGCATGTCCTTTAAAAGCTGCAGGAGTCTCCATGTGGGAGAATGGGAATAACAGCACTGGCCTGCCAGCCATGGAGGCTAAAACACAGATCCCTTAAGAGAATTGTTGAAGTCCAAAACCGTTGTTGCAGGAAAGAAAACACTTTGCAGAAAAGTAAGAGGTGCACACATTTATGGGGAGGAGAGCAATGTGCCTCCAGGTAGCTCAGCTGCCACCCCAACCTGCAGCCCCAAAATACAAATGATGGCAGGACTGCAAACATGAATACCCCAAGCTTCACTGATCTAATTTACATCAGTGGACAACTTCTTGTACAGACAAATCTCGGGAACAGGCCTCCTTTCCACGTTCTATTAACAGAACTATAAATATTTAATTTGAAATATAAGATACTAATAAGCATCTTTAATAAAAGAAGATTGTGATAGATTGGCAGACTGCCACATTCATCTCCACTTCATACAGTGTCTCCTTCTTGTCTTGAACTGCCAGATGACACCCTTCTGATGGAATTAATTGGCCTTTTTCTTGCCCCACGCTATTTCTGGTTTAATTATCTTTCCTTTTGGCCCGTGGATGATGTTACTCCTGCTGCTGCTCTTTTGCTCTCAGTGTTCTCAGCTGGTGCACGGTGTTGCCTGAATTCAGTTCCATTTTCCTCTTACAACTTCCTGACCAATATTTCACGACATTTTCTGCAGAAAGAGCAATTTAGATTCCAATGCAAAGGAAGCTGTGATCAAAATCCATTGGCTTCATCAGCTGATAGATCAGCTTTTCGCACCTGCCATGTGCCTCAAGCAGTCATAAGACAGAAATGTGCATTGGAAAATGAAGTTGCACATGTGAGGAAGAAGAGATGACAAGACTGATTGGAAGAAAGGAAACTGAGTTCCTGTTTTCTCAGGAAATTACAGCTTGACCTCAGGTTACTGAGATATTTCCATTGACTTCATGGCTTTTCCTCTCTGCAGATCTATCAGATATGAGATCTATCCAGTGAAATACATTCGCTTGTAATTACTGAACTACCAAAGTGCAAAAAGTTACAAAAGAGATGAAATGGGAATTTCATTTTTAATTTAGAATTAGACAATGGAGTTTGGTTATTTTTTACATTTCTCCATATACTGATTGACTTTTTACTTGGGTATTTTAAACTGTTAAGAAGAAAATTAAAAATTAAGGAGAAGGAACATTTCTGAATAGAAAAGAGGAAGAAAAAGGAAAGTCTGGTATACAAGCAAGCACTCTTTCCTCATAACAGAATGGGTAAAAGGGTGGTGCCTTGAAAAAATATGAAAGCCATTCCTGAGAAATTTCTTAGGTGTGGAAGAGCATGGTTAAAGCAAATTCAAACCCATCTCAAAACTTTAATTTCCGTATTATTCTGTTTCTGGGAAGCTTTTATATTTCACTCTTTGTCACAGCTGATACCAAATTTTTCCCGTGCTGTGATACATTACCTGATCTACGTGCCCAGATAGTGCTTTTTATATGGCCTGCCTGAGCTGGTTTAGTCTGTTTCTGGGAGCCAAGTATTAGCAAGGCTGGGGAACATGCTCCTAGATGTAGAGAGATTCCTGTGCCACGAGCCAGGCACTGCAGCCACACTTGAGGCCAGCCACGGACACACACTGCACTCGGCAGTGGTATTTATAGGATTGTTAACTGCCGAAGAGATGTGAGGCTCACCCCTGTCACAGTATTTCCTTTGCCTTCAAAAAGCGCTTCTCTGAAGTGCCCAGAGAGATCCTGTCTTAGGGGTTATTCCCCGTTAAGATAAACCAAGGGAAAATGTGTGGCTGCTGTCAAAAGAAGAATAATGCTAGTGCTTACAAAAGCTCCCTTCACGTGGGAACACCACACTGCTATGCATAACCTCTGTGTTTGATTTCTCTGTCATATTTTCTCACACTGGAGATGGTCCCAAAGCAAACCTCTGAATGCAAGCACAGAACATGATTAAGAATCAAAGCCTAGAACACCAGAACATATGTTTGGCTTCTTGCTTGTATCTTTATAGAGGTCCAGCCAAAAGCCTCAGTACAAACACCCTTGAATATTTGTATGTTCTGCACAACAGGCCAAAATATTCATGCTTACTACTTTTAACCTTTTGCTGACTAAAACTTTGATGCAAATCTAGTAATTGCCATGGATTCCGCAGGGGAGAGAAGCCCTGTTTGACCTGAATACAAGTCTAGCTCAGCCTTGTTTATCTCAGCAGTCAGATATTCTGACTGCTCCTTCAAGTCAAAAGAATATTACTTCACACTCCTGAATCCCTGAGGTGGGTTCCCATAATGTTCAGGCTGCTAGACAAAACCCTGGGAAGTGCAGTGCTTCACAGTATGGACACACTATGCTTATTTCAAGAGGACCAGATGCTCCAGTTTCCATTTGAAGTTCTTGGTCTCTGGTTAAGACAAAAGTAAACAAAAATTTCTCATTATTTCTCATCCAATTATTCATTGGATGTCATGCAAGATAATCACCTTAGCAAAAAGGCCTTCAGTATGACCAAAGACCTATGCATGTGTCTCTTAAACCTAGAAGGAGAGAAAAGTCAAACTTACCTGCAAGTTGCACAGCTGGAGGTGTGACATCATTGGATACCTCAGACAACCTGGACTTTTCCTCCATCTGTCTTATTATGTGTGACTCTTCAGATTCCACTGAAGGTTTCTGCTCTGCCAGTCCTGCAGCTTTCTTAGACACATCTCAGCAGCCTCCTGACCTCCCACACAGGTCAGGACAAAGCATCAAACAAGTGCTTTTTGACATAAATCAAGCTTCTCATGCTCATGCTTCTCATGATTTAATGAATATCACAATTCTAGAGTAATTTTTCCACCAGCCATGGCACTGCAAAGATAAAAAGCTATTAGAAAGCATCCAAAGAAGGGCTGTGAGGATGTTGAAGGGTCTGGAGGGAAAGATGTATGAGGTGTGTCTGAGGGCATTTGGTTTGTTCAGCTGAAGGAGACTGAGGGGGGATCTCATAGGATTCTGCAACTTCTTGATGAGGGGGAGAGGAGGGGCAGGTACCAATCTCTTCTCTGTGGTGACCGGTGACAGGAACCAAGGGCAAGGCCTGAAGCTGTGTCAGGGGAGGCTTAGCTTGGATATTGGAAAAAGGTTCTTCACCCAGAGGGTGTTTGGGCACTGGAACAGGCTCCCCAGGGTAGCGGTCACAGCACTAGTCCTCACAGAGTTCATGAAGTGCTAGGACGATGCTCTCAGGCACATGGGGTGATCCTCTGGATGGTCCTGGGAGCTGGATTTTGATGATTCTTGTGGGTCCCTTTCAACTCAGCATGTTGTATTATACTATGTAAGGCTAGAAACTACCCAAACCACTACTACAAAGTATCTGAAATCCACCCCAGATACCATGTATATATGATAAAGGGCATAATTTAGCATATTTTCCTCAATTCCAGTGAAAATAAAATGATTTAAGACAGAAAAGATGAAACAAAAAATTCATGTAAAGGTTACTGTAGAAAATTTCAGCATGGAACATCTTAATCGTGCTCATTAATCAAATCCCAAATAAAATCAGCTGTCTTCTAAAGTGAGAACAGAAAAAATTAGGACAACATATGTCTGAAAAAAAAGTTAGACTTTTTTTATTCTGGGAGAACTCAACTAAAATCTCCCTCCATTCTGGCACCTGGGTTTCGTTTCATAATAGCTTCGGTCCATTGTTCCTTATTATCAGAGCTGACTATGTTCAAGCTAAGGCAGATCTTGTTCCTAAATTTATGTCTCTGTGTGTGACCACTACAATATGTGTTTTGTATGCTTTTTCCTGAAAGCCTAATATAGTGATACCTGTGACACGGCTTGGACTCCCCCTTTCATGTATATTACCAACTCGAACTGCAACCTGCTGGTAGATTTTTCTTAAACTCTAAAATGAGGGTCTAACCTTCTCTTCTTTTTCTTTTTCTTCTCTGTTACCTATAATCTTGATTTGACTCACACAAAAGTGACACAGTGGGAAATCCACTCAAGAAGACTTTGACAACTAACAATGGAAACCTACCTACACGAAAGTTGACTGGTGGCGTTTATAGTGAAAAAATGTATTCAAGTTTAAAGATGTCATCTGTGTTAACTGATCCGTGTTGGTTTTGTGTGTTTTTGTCAAAAGAAATGTGCTGCGGAGTCACCTCTGTTAGGAGAAAGAAAACTAACCAGAACAACATCAACACTAAAAATAGACAGGTATATTCAGGGGGAAAAAAAAAAAACAAAAAAACAAAACCCAAAATATTTAAGATTGGGTAAAGATGAGTTTTAGGTTGGACCAAATCCAAAGGACTTATATGAAATAGTGAAACTTTCAATATTTAAATATAACTAACATATAGAATTATTTAAACTTCTCTTCCTTTTGTCTTCTCTAACACACAAAAAATTGTTATTTTATGCAGTACCAAAATTGTTTTAAATGTGCCTCATGGATTAAATTCAAATAAGATCACTTGTACATTTTTCAGTAGTAGCTACCAATTTTTTTGGCTTTGGTTTTAGAGTTGAAGTTGAGACATTTTACACAGATTCCTGTCCACCTGGAATGAATTCTTGCTGTGAAACAGCTTTCCTCATCAAATGAGACACCTGAGGCCATGAGGTGCCATTGGAAATTTAATCCCAGAAAAGAGAAGATTAGTACGAAGTTCAAAGATGCCAATACCCAAGTAAAAGGTCTTGACTGAGTCTATGAGGGTATTAAAGTCACTGATGTTGTACAACCTGTCCTTGTGTCTTCTTCCACGTTACTGGGTTTGCTCTGCTAGGCCAGACCTTGCTGCTGGGCACAGCTGCCTTGAAGCAGTTGGTCCCAGTATTATATTCACTGCTAACAGACCCTTTTGATGAAAACCATATCAAATATTCCACATGTGTGAAGCTCAACCCAAAAATGGTCTTTTGGGTCAGGTTACAAACACGTGAAGTGGAGATGATGATGCCATCCCCATGAAATGCAGGACAATGGAAAAACTGGGAAGAGGTTCTTGGAAGAAACCAGAGGTGACAAACACTGTGAGAAGTGTGAATGGAACAGAAAGGATCTGAAGGCAGAAGGAGGCAGAGAGTCAGCTGCATCACTCAGTTCATTTACCCAGGTCAGAGTAGCTTGAAGAAAGGACAGAGTTCAGAGGGGTCTGTACTGTTGTTCTCCATGCTGCAGATGTTCTGTTCAGGCTTTCATGAGTGAGCAGATTTGTGGATGGCAAATCTTTCCAACTTGTCCTATACCTGAAAGATACTTATTAATTTAAATTCACTTAAAAATTTAAAGAGGGTGGGGGAAAGAAAAAGATAATCTCTTAAAATTTCAAAATTTGAGGTGAAGCTGTTCAGTGTTTTTTCACTAGTACAAGTTCTTTGCCATCCCTTGTGCTGCAGAGGAAGAAAAGTTCATAAAAGCAAGACACTTGACTGCTTTAGCAAAATTCTTACAGTAAACAGGGAACTAAACTACATTGTTGGTGCAACAAGAAGCACCCCAGAAAATCCAGTGAGAAACATATATTTTGGGATGACTGATTGGAGAAGGAATTTCACCTCCTGCTATTGTGGCAATGCTGATTCTGCCACGGAGGTTCTAAATATGCTTGTTGCAAATAATACGAGCTGTGCCAATGTGCCTCGTGACTGCATGGTTTTTACCACCATTTTAGAGCCAGGTAAACTGGGGAACTCGATTAGTGCATATCCCAGGCTGCTAGGAATGCAATTTGTGAATCTTGGTTCATTTCAGACATTAACAGGCGTTTTCTGGTTTGCTCCCTCATACTCAGTACGCCTTCCCCACACGGACCCTTTACCTCAGCCAGACCAGGGCTATCGCAGGGCCACAACACTCTTGTCACCCATCTGATTTCTCCTACAGCTTCCCTGCCAGGCAAGTCTCAGCATCAAAGATGAAAGCTGGATAAAATCTCCAACAAGAAAACCCCCAAAAGTTGTGCGATTAAACAAAACAAACCAAAACCCCTTTAAAATGCTACTTTAGAGAGGATGTGTTGAAGTTCAAATGGGGGTTATTGTGTCTCAGTTTGCTATGGGCAGTCAAGGTAATTGACCTAGCAGTACCTGCCCAGAGGAACAGACAATGTTTGAAATTCGTGTTAGAAACAATTATCTACTTGACTTTTAAGTATGGGTCTTTCTGCTTTTATTTTTTTAGGAGGGCATTAAAAAAAACAAAACAGAAAGGCTCCCAACTCTTTGAAGGTCCTGTTTGTGCTGAAACAGACTCTGTGAATTGGTAATTGGCCTCACAGAGCCCAGGGGATGTGAGGCTGAGGCAGCTTGGCAGGCGACACCGCTGCCATGCTCAGCACTTCTGCAGCTGCCCGCTGCCCCGTCCTGGCTGCGGGGTCTTTACAGCAGCAGGACATGCCACCGTCCCCATCCCACAGCCTGAGCTCAGCTCCCTCCTTGCTCAGTGTCCCCCACCTCCACCGACCCTTCGCATCCCTTTACTCCGCTGCACAAGGCTGGAGAAGGGTTCACAGGGAGATGTGGCTGCCACAAGGCTGTGGGTGGGCAAGGCGCCCAGGTCCCCGTGGTGCTGGAGATCATGGCCTCCCTCACCACGGCAAAGCAGGCAGGAGCCAGCTCTGGACAGCTGGAGACAGAAGCAAACCAGCAAAGCCACAGACATGTGATGTCTCTGTTCTTCAGCATCGTTTACTGTTTCCTATTAAAATGCTGCCTTTCACCCAGGGCACGGCTGGCTCTCCTGCAGGTGAGGAAGGGGAGAGGTGGCCTGCTGGCAACACAGGGACACCTGAAGCTGCTGGCTGAGGAATTACTGAGTCACAGAATATGCTGAGTTGGAAGGGACCCACAAAGATCATCAAGCCCAACTCCTGGCCCTCATAAACACATGGATGAGAAACAAAGAATGATCTTCAGCAAGACCACGAGCGTTTCGCGGGCAGCCACGTCGTGTCCCTGCTCAGTCAGGAGACAAGACACTGGCTGGTCCCAGCAGTGTTCCTGCAGCCTCTCTGGAAGGGAAGGTTCGTTGTGAGCCTGGAAATGCTGCACGGAATCATCCTGTTGGAATCCTGCTCCTGCTTCCCCTCCGGGGCCATGGGTGACGCCAGGCCCGCAGCGTGAACGCACACACGCGGGAGCGGGGCAGCGCTTGTGGCCGTGCACAGAATGGGCGACTTCAACTCTGCTGCTCCCAGGGAATTCAAACCGTTAGAAAAATGAATTAAGCCTCGCCAATACCTTTGCTTTAAAAATCAAAACAACAATAACAAAAAGACCAGTCAGGTTAATTACACTAGAGCAGGGAGGAATCTGTGAGATGTAAATACATTTCCATGAACATTAAAAGCAAACCCCTCTCTAAAGTGTTTTTCTTTCACAAGCAAGCAAGAAAACGCATTGGATAAAACAAACTTTGCTTATTTTAGTTTCGACTCAATTACCTGTTAATGGAAAAAATCTGGCACCACCAATAATAAGGCAGGAATGAGATCACTGTTCTGGAGGCCTGGCTTGTCAGGGAAGCTTGCAACAAGAAGTGCATTTATCTGCCTTTCTATAACCCTTTTCAAGCACTCTGTCAGGGAGCCCAAACTGAACAGCCAGTTTAGGAGGAACTTGGAACCCGCTCCAGGCCCCCTCGGCCCTCTGGGAAAAGGAAAATTATTGTTGGCAAGTCTGCCTGGCTCCAGAAGTTGATCCAGTGCCCCCCACTTGCCCATGCAGCAGCAGACAGAGCTAAGAATTTTGTTATAATTAAATAACAGTGTGCTGATTGGTTGCTGGAGGTGGTCTTGAAACTGGTGTTTAAGGCAGTGGAGAACAACGGTTACTATTCATAGAAAAAGCAGAGTCTTAAAATCCATCTGTTTCATTCCAAATTTAGGCCAAAAAAATGCTCACTCACTGTCTTTAAAAATACCACCTGCTTAGCTATTTTGTATAATGTGCCATTATATAAGTTTGAAGAAGGAGCAGGCAGGGAGGCAGCGGGGGCTGAGGAGGGGTGGGTGGAACAGATTAAAAAGATATAGTTAGATCCAAAAATACCCCAGCAGCATATTTAAAAGGCAACACAAAATAAGGGAGCAAAGGAGACAATTTCTGATGGAGATTAAAATCAGGGTGTTTGCTAATGCCTGGGAACCAGCTACTACAAATGGGCTTGTTTGCAAATAAGATAATAATCCTTTTTCTCTCTTTCTTTAAAAAAACCCCACCCTTCTTGCTTTGCACACTCAGCTCCAGTCTTCCCCATGCTACAGAGCTCTGGAAACACCCTGAGACTTTCCCACCCTCTAGACTGTTCTGGTGGGGTCCAGGCCAGGGCATCACAAGCCCCCGCCAGCAGGTACCTCCCAAACGGGGCTGCGCTTCCCATCGGTGAGCTGGTGCCAGCTGCTACGTCGAAGGAATGAGACAAGGAGCTGGTAACCCCACGGCATCGACTTCTCCAGAGCAGCTCTGCTCTGTGAGCATGAGCATTAGCAGGGCCTGCTGTCCTGCAGATGTGTCTCCTCTCCCCACTGTCCTTTCCCTCCCCTTGCTTCCCCACTGCAATCTTACATAATATTACATATTGCAGCTGCAGTATTTCCCATTGTCCCTATACCGTTAACTCCTTCCCTTGTTCCCTCCAACATCCCAATGCTGTCCATGTCTCCTACCTAATCTTCTCGGCCTGCCAGCTGGGCAGGGGAGCGCAGATGCTGGTCCAGAAGTAGACGTGTGATAATTGGCCATCTGGATGCTGCCAGAGAGAATGGATAACAGCTGAGCTCTCCTTGCCTTTTCTTCAGCAGTGGATCTGGAAAGCCTCTCTTCTCAGCGCCGGCAGAGATTTCCCTGGAACTCAGAGGGACTTTATCATCTCTGAGAGTTTGACTGCTGCTGTCAAATCTAGTTCAAAATGCCAGAGTATTCAAGAATTATCAGGAGAGGGTCAAGCAGATGGACAGAGAGCATGACTTCATGTTCTCCACTGCCTTAGAGGTCCAGATTAACATCCCCCCACCCCAAATTTAAAAGCATTTCCAACCTCAGAAAAAGAGCAACTCCTAATACATGGATGAAAGTAATGAGTTAATATTTTTGATTGATCCCAGAAGAAAATCACTCCAGAGGCTGGAAGACTACAGTCCTCAAAGGGTCCTTAAACGGGTTGGTGACATTATTGACAATGATGGGTGCTTGAAATGAAATCACTTGTAGCTGATCTGCCTCAAGTCTCAAGAGGTTTTCCAAGGATGTCTTAAAATGAATGCCCAAGTAAATGCCAAATGCCTACCCTTTTTTTAGAACATAGTAATTGCTACAATCTCTGAGCAAATTTGAATATTCATAGTTTTAAGGCTCCGAAAGCTTTAGACGTCCTACCCAACAAAGATCACTTGAGATCAATCTTGGTCCTGTACTGAATTTAGTTTTCAGGTGGAGCACCTCTCCCAAAACAGCATCCGAAACCTTCATCCAGAGTCTCTGATGGTAAAGTACTCCTATGTGTATGCCAGACATACCTGGGCAGCAGTGTCACACGTTGTTGTTGCTTGTTATTATTGTTCTTGTTATTAATAATAATAACATTAATATTATTAGCTTTCATTATAGTTGCAATGACCTATGCAACTGTTTTACTGTAAATTCTCTTTACATCTTTTTTATAGTCTAATGAAATGAACAGGACTCTAAAGATGTCTCTTTTTTTCCTGCCTTTCCATTTTCTTCTTTTAAGGAAAGCATAAAACCATGTGGCACTGCTTTGAGTCAGCAATTGCTTAAACTTTTTAAAATTCCATACACTAAGTGAAAAATGAGATTTACAAAACTAATGGAAAATAAATGTCTCCCAAACATGCAATACATTGACTTGCTTCCTCGCCTTAGTCCATAAAAACAGATGGAAGCAATAGCTACAGTGAATTACCTACTGTATGTAGGGCTCTGTGCTGTCCCATGGCAGCCCTGGACGAGGACAGACCGTGCCAGTTTGTCACCACCACACTCTGGGGGTTGCCCTCAGTGGTGTGCATCTGGGAGCGATCAGCCTGTTCCTCACCCTATTTTACACCTACAGTATATAGAAAGGGCTGTCTTGCCACCACGTTTCCACTGTACCTGGAAACTGTACTCCCGCACACAAAGGGAATACATATAAATAATGGTAATTTTCTCCCAGGAGCCTTGACCCAGCTCAGTTCCTCTAAGCAAGGGAAGTTTGGAGGCAAGTCTGCAGGCATAATCCCTCAAAGGGAAACAGACAAGGCACAACCTACAGGAAACACAAGCAGTTGCTTTCCCAGGAATATACAATTGTTTTCCACAGCAAACAAGTTCCCAGCACGAGTTATCCACCACTCGCAAGCCCTGTTCAATGTACCCTTGGAACACATACCTCTCTCACCACACACACAGAAGGAAAACTAATTTGCCCGGGAACGGCGTTTTAGGACTCTGCTTTCCGAACTTTGCCTAATAAAGCAGAGAGCAAAGAAGACAGTATTTTCCTGAATATATGAATCATACCTTGATGGTGTCTACTTTGAATCATGGCATTCAAAGATCTCCCTGGAGCACTATTCCTTACTTTAGAAGAGAGCAGCTATCCCCAGCAGAGATGCAGCACATACGTCTGGCTGATGGATGGCCATGCTCTAGCAAGAGTTAAAACACTTAGGAAAAAGAAGTAAAAAATTCCCTAGAAACATTAACTAGCCGGAGAGTAATTTGAGCATTGCATTCAATTTACTGGCTACCAACAACAGCAAAATTTGGCAAACAGCAAAATCTTCCGCAAAGGCTTTGCAGCAACGTCCTTTTCCCCACTGCAGAGCCCTGTCCCACGTGCCTGTCGTGGGTGATGAGGGAACATGTACCACTGAGGCCAAGGGCAGCATCGTGTCAGACCACAACAAAAACCATCAGGCCTTGGACCAACAGAGAGAAATGGAGGTTGGTAAAGAAGTCACCATGACTTAATCCTCCCAACAGGACATCAGAAACAATACTCATGTATGTTGCCCTTTATTAACATGTTTGAACAAAAAAAAAAAAAGGCTTGTCTTGTAAACTAATAAATAATAGCAATTTAAAGTACTGTATATTGCTTACACATTATTTAGTACTTCACTCAGTGCCTCCCAGGCCCTCACAAAGGAAATTCCTTCTGCAGCCAACGAACACTTTTGCAGGTTTTATTGGACCCCACAGGAAGGGACAGCACCATGCCAGTGCTGGGCTTACCAGAACAGCCTGTTCCCAGGTCCGTGCAGAACTCACCCTTCCTGCAGAGCCTGTCGAGACCAACCAAACAGAAGTGCAGTACCTGAGCAATGCACCTGCACAGCGGCAGGGAACAAACCTGCTTCAAGAACATTCCATTCTCCTCGAGTGCCACTGCAGGAATTACTATGGCTGACATTTTCCAAGATGACTGGGCCTATGGTGACATCCACTTGGGACAGAATCTTGCAAATTATGACGTTTAAATCTCCACTTATTTTAATAAAACCCAAACAAATCAACAACATAATAAGGATCCTTGCATGTAAATTCACTCCCATCCCGCAGCATCTGCAGGCATTGCTGTCAGGTGTATGCTGGATTCTCAGAACTGAGAGCAGGCTGTGCTGCAAGGGCTCATTGCACTAAAAAAACCCCTCAAATATATGCAAAACTGGACTCAAATCTGTCCAGGAGATAAAGCCTGAGGCCAGCAGAAGAACTTTACTAATTAGGGCTATCTGGGCTCTCCTATGTGACCTTTATAGTGCACCAGCCCTATATTGTGAGATCACCAAGCTGAACAGATATATATTAAAATTAAAGGTATCACCAGCCCTGGTCTCCCATCCACCACTCAGGCTCACTTCACATGGAAGGACATTCCCTTAGCTCACATGCTGACTTCTGCCAAATCATGTGCCATTTACTTCGAATAAAAAGGATTTTTAACCACTGCTACTCACGCAAAAGTGTGCTGAGCAGGGAGAGGGCCGGTGCAAATGCATTCCATGGGAACCCAAAGGAAATGGGATTTCTCACAACTGGAGCTGGCTGCAATTTGCCACAATTTTCACACATTTTTTTTTCAAGGAAGTTTTCCAGTCGGCCTGTAAATCTTTCCAGCCAGATAAAATGCAGTCAACGCATAAATGAGTTGACAAGTCATTCTCTGCACATACTAAGTTGCTTTTATTAATCCAGAACTGCATGCTACAGATACTGTACAGCATGAACATTTATTCATTACAAAAAATGGCTTCCAAACCATTAAAAATGAAAATCGGAATAAGAGCATAAAACGGAACAGTAACATCACAACTGTTAGGAAACATTCAAAGTATTCACAAAAAATGTTATAGTTAGCATCTTAATAAACCAGAGAAAAATCTGAGACAGTTTTACAATCGCTTCATGTCAACTACAATGGCACTGAATGAACAGATGAACAATTTTTCAGCTTTATACAGCGTTTTTTGCAACATCAACATGCCTAGGATTTTTTTTTTGTTTTAAGTTTGCTACCTACCTGTATGTAGTAAGTGTACATAAAAGTGGCAGTCTGATTTTCCTTTTATGAATAATCTAATATACAGAATTTGGCCCTTAAGGGTTTATACCTCTTCATTTTAAATGCTTTCCGGACAATCTGCTACCAAACACGTCTGTTATAGGTGACATTAAAACTACATACATATCTACCTATGTAACATCACAGCAAAACATGATGAACAAAAAAATTACAGCATTAAAAAAAATAATAAAGTTGTCGGGAGAAAGTTAAAAGTCACTGAGAATTTTGGCACATAAAAATTTTGCACACAGCCTACAGTCCTAATGTCGCAGGGGATTCAGCTGCAGTTCTGAACGGGAGACACTTGGACCTTGCTATTTTTCAAACAGCATTGCTAAAAATTCCCTTGCTAAATTTTCAAGTCTTTTCGAGTGTAATGGCTTTTAAAGCAATTTTATTCTTTACACTATTGATCCTTGAAAAAATGCATCTGCGAATGTCCATTTGGTGGCAACCGTATTTCATATAGCAAAAAAAAAAAAAAAAAAAAAAAAAAAAAAAAAAAAAAAATCACAAAAAGAAATCAAAAACAAAATCCCGGAAAAAATATATATATACACATTTATATATAAACTTAAAAACCTTGTACAAATGAGTTGTTATATATAAGATGCTTACACTAAAGGAAAAAAAAACCCTTTATACAATGTTTCAAGGAAAAAAAAAAGGAAGAAAAAAACATTTAAAAAGGGACAACATACAGATACAACAAGCAATTTCTAAAGCAATAAATACTACTGGTCCAATAGCGTTGTGATACTTTTAATTGTTGAGTAGCGTCCCCTCCCCCAAAAAGAACAACACCATGGAACAAGGTATATTAACACATTTTTTTAACCCTTTGTTTCTGTACATTTAAACAATAACAAGTAACATCACAATAAAGGTTGTTTCACACAAGGAAGAAAAAAAAAAGAAGTAGTAGCGGCACCGCATTCGTTGTGCCCTTAAAGGTTTAAAAACCAGATGTAAAATGATTGGTTCGCAAGCTCGTATTTAATACAAATAATAAAGAACCAATGCCTCCGGCAAGGGCTGCTTCAAAATTGCTTCTTTTTTTTTTTAATTTTTAAAATCAGTCTTTAAAACTAAGCTATTGGAACTACATAACAATTATGTATATATATATATTTTTTAAACGCTACAAAGACTTTAAACAGCTGTTGATAAAAATTTTGGCAGAATCATGAGGCTTTTCTCATCTACATATTTAAAAAGGAGAAATTGAAATAAGAATGGGTCAAATATTGACCAATGAACTCGATAAAACATCAACTAATGTAGCCACATGGCACAAATTAAAAATGAAACCGAGAAACGACGACGAACAGCGGACGACACTTAGGAGAAGAAAAAAAAAAAAAAATAAAGAAAAGGAAAAAAAACCAAAACCCCAAATACCAACAGAATTCAATCCCCCCGAAAGGAAACCGAAAGGGCTAACGAGGCTAAAGCTATTCTAAGGACTTCGTTACAAGGGAGAGCGGCTGGGGCTGTGTCCCCGCCAGCGAGCTGTGGGAATGCAAGGAGGACGTCGAGGGCTGTGCGAGGGATGCGGCGGCGGCCGGCGGGAGGGCGGCCGGCGGGTGGTCCAGGGCCCCGTTGGGGCAGCTGGCGGCGGGCAGGGCGCCGGGCTTGCTCGCGGCGCTCTCAGCGAGCACGAGCGAGGATGGCGGCGGCGGCATCATCACCAGGTGCGCCAGTGGGTCAGGCTTCAATGAGAGCGAGAGGGGTTGCGTTTGTTCAGTCTGTGGTTTCGAGTCTCTGGAGGGGGAGGCGAGCATGGCAGGGGAGGACGGAGGAGAGTCTAGTAAGCTTCCATCTGAAGAGGGTGGGCTGACGCAGCTGCCTTCACCTTGTATGTAGCGAACGCACTTTTTTTTTCTCCTAGAAACAGGGAGAGAGTTATCTGTGAATAAAGGGCAGAGACACTGATGGAGACAGTCATCTACAGCAAAGAGCCGTCAATCAGCTACTCTGGGCTCTGCACGGGTGGCACCCTGGCCCCACGCGCCATCCTGGGTGTCTGGCAGGGTGTCCTCGGCACCAAGCCCGCTCGGGAACCTCCCCTCGGCTAACAGATTTGGAAAGGATTCACCAATTAATTGTCTCTTCATGCCCCTCCTCTTCAGGTCACCTCCTTTCCTGATTTTAATTATCAGAAAACCAGATAAACGGGTTTTGGAGCCCCCTGTTCTAATCTACAAACTTTCCTCCATGGGAAAAAAAAAAAAATTTAAAAAGTAATTTAATCCTGCTAAAATAAAAACCCTGGATAGCTGATGGTATCTCAAGATGTCCCATAACGCTGTCCAACTCAACGGGGCTATCGCTACACCTGCGTCACCTGTGGTCTCTTACGATGCCCTGCCCCTGGGAGGCAAGAACGGCTGCAAACTACTGCTCATTGCTTTCTCCTCTGTTAAGAACCACACCAAATCCAGAAATGTCAGGCAGACAGGAGGAATATATAACAGAGAGAACAAGAGAGAGGGGAAATAAAAACAAAACGAACAAACAAAGCAAACAGAAGAAAAAACCAGGAAAAGAACAGGAAAAACAGAGTATGATCCAAAATAACAAGAATAACTGGTTGTATGGCCTGCAGGTTGTGGCTTTAAATCGACTCAGTTTTACTTTTTGTTTTAGGGGAGAGTGGTAGATTTGGGAAGCTGCTTGTCTGTGTTTTGGGGGTTTTCCTCTGAGAGGCCATCCATGTAACTCCAGAGTGGGATCCAATTTCATTAGGTGAAGAGCACGACGACAGGTACAAAGGTGAGGAGCAACAAGGATCTTATTTCACATCAGCGAATATGAGAGTCTCGCAAGAGCTGCTCATCTTCAGATAAATAAGTGACCCGACAGAGATCTTTTCTCCTCCCTCTGTCCACTGGATAATGTGAAGGAGCAATGAAAACAGATGACAGTTTCACACCATCTCTCTTGCCAAGTATGTGCAAGACAATTCTAGCAGTAGGACAGAAATAATGAGGCAAACAACCACAGCATCTGGCAGAACGATGTCCAGTGGCCACCTTGACCCTAAGCATGCTGCCTCTCCATCCCTCCTACCCACAATCACACTTCCCATGGGAAGTGCTGAAGTGATGTCACACAGCCCAAGGCATAGGACAAAGTCTGTCTAGAGCAGCTCTGCCACAAGAACTTTGGATGCTCAACTAAGCTGCACAAAGCCACCAATGTGAAGGAGGAGGCTGCTCTCCCTCTCCAGTGGATACATCCCCCCGGCTCAGCAACTCCATCAGAGGGAGCGCCTGAGCGTGGCACAGCAGCTGAGTGTCACTGGGGAACATTCTCCACTCCAGGAGGTCCCAGTTCCCCCTGCTGGGCACCAGTGTTCTCCCCTATGTATGGCGTTTGACTGGGTTAAAGCAAGCTCTGCCCTAGAGGCAATGAAGACAGATGCTTCTCATCTGCAAAGGAGATCACACCAGCTTGATCCTGGAGTTAAAAATATCATCTCCCATAGCCAGGAAGGGAACAATAACCCCCAGCACCCCATCTTGCACCAGCTTCAGTGAGGGACCAGTGCTGTGACACCCCTTCCTCCAGAGACTCAGGTCTGCTCTCAGATTCTGCTCCATGTGCCACATGGCAAGTAAGGGGTTAGGGCTATTAGAGTTTTAACCACATTAGCCTGCAGATCAATACATGCTAAAAACTAAAGACAACCATGCAACTTAAATGTTAAAAAGAAAGAAAGAAAGAAAGATAGAAGACAGCAGGTGAAGGCTGTAAACCATGCTTTATTAGAGCAACGTTAAAAGACAGAAAAAAACTAATTTGGTGGGCTCAAAACAGACCTTGTTAATTCTTCTACCATCAACAAAAAACACTGGAGATCTCTGGCTCTTGGCTAAGGTCAGTTCTGCTGCTCTTTCTCCCCTCTCCTCTCTCACCACTTCCTACTTCAGCTGTGCAGCACTACCAGTGCCACAGTTCCTGTTTGGACCTTCTGTACAGCTCCAGTGGCAAAGCAGGACAGTTAAGCTCCACAAAGCTCACCAATATTACTTGTTCTTACAATCTGGAGACTACAGGACTCCCTCTCTAACCCCAAATTAAAATTACTTGCAAGCAGAGATCCAAGCTCTGCCTGCCTCATTGACAGGGGTCCAAGAGTCATTCAGCTGGACTGCTCTGAACCTACAGGGCAGGGAATTACTTAACTGGAGGCAGTTTGAATCTACTATGCCAGCACTTCAAACTAATTTTTAAATATTATTTAAGTTCTGTGGCCTGAAAGAAAGCTCCCATGGCAAAGCAGCCTTAAAACAGGTTTACCTGACTTTCTGACACTGCAGAGTTAACAACCTTTTAAAAACCAAACCCATTGCTCTGCTACCTGAAGTAATTTTCCTTTGACTAGGATTAAGGGAGCATATTGCTTCTTTTGCTAAACTCTTTAATAGTGTGGCCACTTGTAGTCTGACATGAATATTTACTTAAATCATGATGGCTCAAGGGGAGAGTCTTTTCCGCAGTCTGTGCCATGTGTTGCCTGTGGTCATGTACCTGTTAGGGTTAGGTGGGACAAAAGGTCCAGAGGGCAAACCCCCAAACCATGCAAGCCTAATTTTACCAGATGGGAAGATTACCAGGCAGCTCTGGTGAAGGGAAATAAGTAAAAATCTAAGGAACTACTAATACTACTTGTAGTAGTAGTACTTGGAACTACAACTACTTCTGCCTCAGTTTTGCTCTCCTAAAGGCTGGAACAAAACTACTACATATCCCCCCTCAGAAGCACTAATGAGGATTATTCACTTGTGCATTGCTCTGAAAGTGTTAACTTGCTACATCAGTAGGGCAAACACCAACAGACCTGAATCCACTTGTGCTGCCCTTGAAACTAGCTCTGGAACAGCACCAGGAAACCTGGAATGCTGCAATTGCCATGAGTGAAAGCCACAGAAGATGGCAAGGGTTTATTCAGTTGCTGTGGGCAAAGATGTCTCAGTTTTCACCACAGTAGCAAACTGCACATCTTTAGCACCTACCTAAGGTGTGCTACAAAATGCTACCATGCCAGTAAATGCAATGTTATAATGGTTAGGACCAGAACTAGGAGAGAAATGCTCTAATACCTAGTAGTAAAATGCCTCCATGCATTAAAAACCAAAACAAAACAAGAAAACAAACCAAAACAAAAGGAAAAGCAGCTGACTCTGAATCAGTAAGTCCAAAACTATCAGCTGTACCACTGAAGTCCCTGCTGCGCTGAAAAGACTTCTGACCAAAACCTGGTGTAAGTTAAGAGAGGCTTTATGCTTCGCATGTAACCTAAGCACTGTGCAGACCAAATAAAACGTTTCCTTGCTGATAAAATGTAGTTTTAAAAGTATGTTGCTTACTTAAGCAGCCAGGAAAAGATAAAGCAACACAAATAAGATGTGCCCCCAGTTCTGGTACTTGGCATGCAGAGCCTGACATGCTTCACATACTCTATCTCTAGACTACACAAATATCTGCTGATAGTGTGCAGCAAAGTAACCACAGAATAGAGCCTAACTAAACACAGCACTGGAGTCCTTGGCTAGCACGAGACTCGAGCCTCCTGACACAGTGAAGTAGCTACTCAGCTCTTCTGGACTGAACCCTTCACCCTTTAAGCCCTAAGAAACTGCTGCTTTCCCAGCTTGTTAAACACATGTCCTGGTACTGATACCTAAACCCCAACACCCCGCACTACCATGCCTCAGATGGGACAACACACAGCCTGCAGGAGGCATTTCTGGTGCCTCCTCTGGAACAGTGACACACACCACCACCCTCAATCCGTGTTCTCCTCGACACTAAGCACAGACAAGACTGCGTGCATACACAAAATACGATGGACGGCTGAGCTACATTCTAAATGAGATGGAGCACATGGGACTGGCATGAGTAAGAGGGGAAAATGTGGGAGAGGAATCACTACACACAGAGTGTGGTTTGGGTTGAAATACCTACCATCATAGTATTCCAAATTCAAAGACTGCTTGTATCAGAATAAAGAAACAACAAATTTAACCAAATGCGATCATATAAGGAAAAAGGAATGAGAAAAGAACTACTCGGTATCCCTCCACCAAGAAAGAAGTACGTACTGAGTTACACATGGAATTAAACTCCAGTAGAACATGGGCTGCCGGAATTTGGGCACTCTGATGTCTTTCATCTCCTTTTAATGCTGGAAACTGTGCTACTAAAGCTGTAATTAGTTTTGTTGAGAGCTCAGACGTTTACAGCTCACTTGTTGTGATAAAATTTAAGAAAAAATATATTTTTGGGATTAGAAAAAAAGATTTCGGATAATTAAAAAAAATTATAGCTACATAAACCTTACTGAGGCATAGAAGCCAACAGGTAGCTGTTTAGTTTTTCAGATAATACCAAAAGAATGAATACAATATAAGCTGTAAACACTGGCTTTTACATCTCTAATCATGAGAAAAACACTAGTGCTGCAGATCCCAGAGCCTTTTTAAAAAGCTTTTGCAGGCAGGGAACACAGACTCAAATGAAAGACAAAATGTATATGTCCAGCTAAAGATTAATTTTGCTGACAATCTGGAATAAATAACCAAAAAAATGCCAAAAAACTGCCAGCTTTAAGGACTTTGAGTTTTCTTGTTCCCAGTTCTACCACCAGGGAGAGGTTATTGGTAAAGAAAGAGAGAAAATGGCATTAAATTAGCAAGAAATTCCAAAGATCAAAGATTATTAGCAATTGATGCTGTGGGAGAGAGAAAGGTGGGGAGTGGGGAAAAAAGATTAAAAAAATAAAATCACACAAATGCACTAAGAGGACAGATTGCTTTTATTTCCCCAAAAGGCCTAATGGGTAGTTTTATACCTGCATGGTTTGCACCATAAACTCTGTCGGTCAAGCCCGAACAATGCCCGACACTTCTTTGGAGTATTTGCATCTGTTAGCATAAGGTAAACACAAAAAATACAACACAATGGTGGATAGAGCTCATTTGGTCTGCGTCATCTTAGCTACAGCTACGTTCAGCTTTCAGTCACCTCCGTTTTATTTGGTAATCTCCCCTCGCACCAAGGGCAGGAAGGAAAACAGGATTTTCACAATGAGCCAAAGGAAAACAAAAAAACCACCTCCGACACAGCCATGAGCCTGTGTGGTGTCAGTACTGCACTCAGTGCCGCGTTATCAAGGGCTTTGGGAGACACTTTCCTCGGGTGGAGGCTTGGAAGGCAGGAGCGTGGTTGAGCCACGGATCAGATGGGCTTAAGGTTGATGCTGTTTTACAGTGGGTTTTTGACTAGCAGCAGCAAAGAGGAAGGCAAAAAAAAAAACCAACACAACCAACCAACAAAGGAAAAAAAAAATAAGCAAAACCCTTTCGGAAAGACGATAACTGATGGCAGTGTCCCACTCCCTTGTGTCTTCTAGATCACAACACAGAGCTACAAAGCAACAAGGCAGGAAAAAAAAGGGGAAAGTACCAAATAAACCAGCTGCAAATCAGCCATAGCGAGTCTGGGAAAACTATACACACCTGCAGGGGCCGCACCAGTTATTCTGTTGATCAAGGCCAAAGCGCGCTCGGCATTTCTTAGGAGCGCTCAGGTCTGAATGAGTTCAAGAAAAGCGAGCAGAAAAGGGAGAGAGGAAAAAAAGAAAAGGGGAGAGGGGGGAGTGAGAGAGAGAGAGAGAGAGAGAGGAAGAGAGAAAAGGGGAGAAAAAAGAGAAAGGTAAAAATAAGGAAAAAATAAAAATAAAAAAGGGAATAAAAATCAATGTCCTCGTTATTAATTGCAAATATTGACTTTTGATTTAAAAGTTAAAAAAAAAGTGATAATTACATTTTTATTCAACTCTTGAGATTAGCTGTTGCAATTAAAGCTGCAGTATCCCTTTATAAAGGACTGTTTCTTTCCCTTTTAAGAGAGCAGGTAGAGAAAAGTCATTGTGGTTGGTCTAGCAGGATGTTTCAGGCAAGATTAATTTGGGCTGGGTTTTTTTATTCTCTTTTTTTTTTTTTAAGAGGGGGGAAAAAGGAAGAAAAGAAGCTGAGTATGGAAGTTAGATCCTGAACATGCTTTTTTCTTCAACTCAGATACAAAATAAGAGAAAAAAAAAAGAAAGGAAAAAAAAAAGGAAATTATATCTCCTGGGATAATGCAGCTTTTGGAATAACATTCAATTTACTTGTTTTCATTAATTTGTATTTAAAAGAATGGATAAGAATAAGCAGATTGCGGAATGAGTATGTTAGTATCAGCCAGAAAATAAAATGTAAAGCATGGCAAGGTGCTGAGTTAGTATAGCTAGTGAATTGCAATGAATAGGCTTGAGCAGAAAGGAAAAAAAAAAAAGATCGAAAACTAAAATAATAATAAAAAAATGCGTATGCATGCTAATGTGAGAAGACTTAGTGGGAGCCATGAAAAATGCCATTAGATTAAGGAGGTTCATTACTGACTTGCTTCCATTCTTAATCAGTCTCTTTAAAGAAATACTGCATATTCAATTTGCACAGTTAGTACAACTCTTGCGTTATTTTTACTGTATTACTGTTTTAATAGCAATTGTTACAAAAACAAAAAACAAAATTAAAAAATACTATCAAACATAATAGATATAAAGATATATAGATAATAAATACTATCAAAACGTGTGGATGGTATTTTTTTCTTAATGTCATAAGTGTTTAATGTTAAAATCTATAATGGCAGGAAAAAAAATTAAAAAGCAGTTTATAAACTATTTTAAATGACTCAAAATGACGTTAGCACCTGTAATCGGAGGAAGTGAAAGGCAAGGATTTAGGAAACATTCGCTGTGTTCTGAAAAAAAAGAACAAATTATACAAAGGCTTCAAAAAAACTAAGTTAGGGCTTCTTCAAGGTCGACTATGAGATTGCCTATGCAGTATTTCTAATTTCCTATATAGAATGGCAAACCTCCTTAATTTAAAATGGGTGCGATTTACCACTGTAAGGCATGCATCAGGACATCCAGGGACAGCCCAAATGACCAGCACACACACACAGACACGCACGCACGCACACGGATGCGCGGAGGAAGCGGCCCGCCGGATAAACGGTGGCATAGGCATTACAGCTACGGCTCTGCGTTACAGGCTCGGCAGCTAGCACGGACAAACTCGGCTGATGCCACACGAGGCTCTGACATGCAATGGCTGGGTTACTAGTTTTAGAAGGGCGGTAACGCGTGAATAATTGGAGTGCATTTTAAAAAAAAAAGCTGTCTAGCATAGGGACTGGCTCCCCTGAGGCCAGGAGACCTGTGCCCACCTCCCCCGTACCTACAAGGGTCACACCAGGACTGCCACACTTCCACTAAGCAAGAGGTTCAGGCTTATTTTTACTTACCATTGGTCTCTCCCGGCTGCTTATCCCTTTTCCTCTTCTTCTTCTTTCCCTGCAGAAAACATACACAAACGAGAAGGATTAAAAAAACCCCAAACAAGTGTCCTTGCAAGAGGGCACCAAGCAATGAGGCTGTGGCTGGAGCAGGAAGCTCCCAAGGGGGGACACCAAAATGTGACACTGGCTCACCCCTGTGCAGGTAAGTCTGAGGGGCCCCAAGGAGATGCTGCACCCTGGGATTGACTCTGCCTGCCCACCCCGTGACTTTTCAGACTGCCTCACTGCAGCCCCTGCCGTGCTAACACCCATCAAGGCCATGGGCAGCTGGGGAGGGGGCAGAAGGACTTGCAAGATGCTACTTTTGAGCTAAGATCGTCACAAAGCCAAAATTATGTGTACACTCCTGCATGCAGAAGTCTCAAGAATCATTTGTGGTCATGTATTGGTGGGGCAGGGAGGAGAAGGAGAGGGAGATTAGAGTGGGGAGAGTGAGGTCAGACTGAGCTCCTGGAGTTCCTCAGCATCAAACCCCAAGCATTCAAGCAGACCAGGAAGCCACAGTAATGAGCAAATCCTAACCTGCAATTTTATAGTTCTACTGGCAACTTAGAAAGCAACGCCAGGACAAGAAAAAAAATCCAGACATAGCCAAGACCCTTCCCACATTTTGCTCTATCACAAGGAAACAACCAGTAATATTTTGCTAAACTCTATCCCTTTCCCAAACACTGTATCACAAGATGATGAAATTTGTTACAGTTTTTGACTGGAGGGAGAAAAGTCCTTCCTCTTTCCCTCCAACAGTGCGGGAGAGTACAACTGGAAGAGTACAACTGGAAGCTCAACTTCTGTGGAAACACAGTAATTGCTTACTAATAGAAAAATATAAAGTAATAGGAACAGCTCAAAAGAGAAAAGCTGTTTTTCCAAGAAAACTCCTCTAAAACTGAGGTACAGGGTTTACAGAGCAGTACAACAAGGCCAGCATAGGCAACAGAGTAATTTCATTTTCACAGCTCCCCAAATGCTAAAAGCAACAACTTTTGGGCCAGCAACATCAGCTGTGAACAGCACAAGAATTCCTGGCTTTTGAAGACATGGTAGCAAGCACAGCTGGTGAGAAGACCTCAGAGCAGCAGTCCCTTGTGGTCAAGGGGCAGCAAACATATCTTAGAAGAAGGAACCTCACAGAACTTTTGAAGGGTTGGATGTATCTGGGAAAGCCAAGAGGTTCTCCCACCCAGTGGGCATCTTCCTCAGTAGACGGATCCCAGATACACAATTAAGATGAGCTTCGGCATGGCACATCCACATTCGGGATGCTCCCTATGATAGGTTTCCTGGAATGTATTATTAAAAAATCCCCCAACATGAACGTAGAATATTGATTCATCACTGTCCTGTTTTTCCTCCACAAAGCTGGCCTTGTGGCATGGGGCTTCTTTACTCATTCCCCCTTGCTTGCTCAGGGTTGTAAACTGCCATCCTGCTGTCCAGGCTGCTCCAGGTTTATGAGATCCTTCTGGAGATGGAAAAAGCTGTGTGCACCATCCATCTTAAAGGAACTTTAAACAACATGCACATAATCCTGTAGCCTGGATGCTGATGACAGATCATCTCCGACACCTCTGAGGTAATTTTCAGGATATGGAAGCTGTCAATTGCTAGAGCAGCCATCAGTCTAACATGACAGGCAGGAAAGGCAGACAAGCATTGCTCCTAAAGCTCCTTGAGAACAGAATAGGGAAAACCATGGTATCTTGAAATCCACAGATCACATAAAGATGCAAGAGGCTCAGACTCTGCTCCATCTATATTGATCTAGATTGACAGTAACTCTGCAAAAATCAGTGAATTTTTTCCAGCTTTCAACAATGTAACCAATTGCCTCAAGATCATAAGCCTGACTTTTATTTAATCTCAAGGAGGCCAATGGCATAATTACAGACTGCATCTGTGGCAAATTTGCTTAATTTTTGCAGTACATTTGGGAATTCAAGGGCTATTTCAATTTGAGACCTTATAACTTCTTCACTCGAGGGCCAGCCAGAACAAAGGTCAGGAGTCACCTGCCTTTCACAAGCTCTTCAAACCAGGTATTAAAGTACTGTAATACCTTTAGGGAGCAATCTGTTAAAAACAGCTGATCTACAAGAATGTCAGCCAGGGACCAGGAATTTCTTATTCTTTTTCAACACAAGCTTTTAAAACTTCCTAAAAAGGAATGTACAGGGGTCCCATCAGCTTCTTTATACCCTTTTCCAAGGAAACAGGGAGAAGAATCATCTAGTTTGCTTGTTCAATTTCTGTTCTACAAGAGGATATTAGACTACGTAGCTAAATTAATATATGGACTTAAGGAAGGAACTGTGGCAGCAGTTTTTCAAGTGCTCTGCAGAAGACACCATTTTGTCTTTGCCTAAGATTGTCCTCCCAAGGCTTGAGCAGATTGGAACATTTTCTGTCATTGTACTATACAAATTTTTATGCTGCAAGTAAATATGGATGCAAATACCTGCTAACCATTTTGGCAGCTCCCTCTCCAGAGCCAAACCAACATGGGTTTTGATAAGTCTGCAGAGCTCTTTGGCACTAATTTTCCAGACAAGCAGTGGGTGAGGTGACTGGACCCTTACATACTTCTGAGTCCAGCACTCAGCATTGCTACACATCTTATATTAGATCTCAGGAAGAGCCAACGTGCCTTGTGACACCAACAAGCCACGAGGCTGAAAGCTGCATTTCCTGAATGCACTGCTCCTGTCTCTGAAGACTTGGGCTATCGCTGGCCTTATCCTTGAGCCTGATGTGAGGTGCTTAACAATTTAACCACTTCAAGCAGCCCAAAGTCGCTCCCCTGCTAGATGTGTGAAAGGCTCAAGACCCTACAAACGGCTGAGGGAGGAGGGGCACTCAGGAGAGCTGTGAATGGACCAGGAGAGGAGACATAAATCCTGCGGATGATGCAAAGGTACCACGCTCTCCTCAGGCAGGAAGGTTCCCCCTGAAGGTCACTTGGGGGTACAGCATCAAGCCGCTGGGAAAGCACCGGCTTTCTCATCCTGTCCTTTTTAGCTTGAGAAGAAAGGGTTTCTCAGTGTTCACACAGTGAGGACAAAAGTAAAAGGTCCTAAACACTGAGGCTTTGTACATGCCCATCTGTCGGTGGCACAGTCACTGCGCAGAATGAGCAATCTCGAAACCTCAGTTGAGCCTACACTCCCTTTTGAACACCCAAGACGACGATACTGCACAGTGCTGAGGAACTACCTCGAGCCTATGGTCTGACAGCCTCAGGCCAGACTGTGCTGAAAAAGGAAGGAAAATGTGCTAAGAAGGAGCTGTGCCTCATCAGGCTTAAAAAGGTCTCCTCCGAGGAGCACAGAATCGAGAATATTCTGAACTGGAAGGACAATCGAGCTTGCACAGGTATACCTGCAATGACCAAGGAGGGAGAGCTGAGCCCAGTGGAAAGAAAAGACGATGAAGAAAACAGAAGGATTTGAAAAAGTGTCCTTAAGTACATCTTGCTAAATAAATGAGCATGTGTATTCTCCACCACTGCAATGGCAGAAGAGTGTAAAGAGCTGCCGCTGCTTCTCCTGGCTTTACTGCAGACTCTGAACTGGCTTCTTCCCACCCATACACGTGAAAATGCAGATCCACAGAGGAAAGTATTGTCATATACAGCAAAATGGGTTATTTATGGTGAAACAGGCAATGATAATGATGAGGATGGAAGAGACACATTTCAACAAAACCATAATGTGTAACTCTACACAAAACTGACATCAATCTTAGAGCTGCTGATCCCCAAACCCGCAGGGAAGTCGACTAGAAGGCAAGGAGCAGTGTTTATTACAGAGTTAGAGACCTTGGAAGTTTTAGGTGATTTTTACTTAACTTAAAAAAAATAATCAAGATGCTGCTATAATTCTATTAAAAAGGGTTTAGAGTTCTCACCAATCCACAAATCTGTCAAGAATTTATGGGCTTAGGCTTGCAAACACTTATTACCATCTGCACTGCTTACCCTTCATGGAAGGAGCTATATAGTACTAGGGGTTATAAAGCTGGTCTTATGCTTTTTAACAGGGAAAAATCTACCACTTTTACCTCCAAAACAGGCTTTCTGGAAAGTGGAGGGAGGAATCAATCTTAAAAACAATCCATTAATTGACCACATATTCCAACACACTTTTTAAAAAATGAGGAGGGTAGTGGGGGAAAAAGTAACATGGGCATGAAAAAGAAAACATAAACAAAATATACAACTGTAGAGCATGGAATAACTCATTTAACCCCACTTGAGAGTAAGACTTTCAAACATATAATGCTTTGGGTTTTGCCAGGCCTTCTCTGAAGCTAGGATAAGTCATTCTTCCACTTTCCACTCTACTCTCATACAGATAAGCACAAGACACTAATGATTTGTCTCTTTTGGTGGAAAGGAGAGGAGCCATACTAGGGTGATTTTTAATTTTGTTTTAAAAAATGGAATTCAAAATGACCAACAAGCCAAACAGCATTTCCAGATGCTGGTAAAAGTGAAGGGAAGACTTTTTCGACAGAGCTCTACTCTTAACCCCACCAGTTCTAAACCCTTACTAGTCCCAGCCAGGAAGCCTCTTCCAAGTGGAGGGCTGGGAATTAACCCCCAGAAGTTTTGGTATCGCCGAAGGAAGCGCCCGCTGCTGTTACCAGATTGGGGTCCTGAGGCTTTCCCCGCAGTGCTTGTGTGCAATGTGTGGTCGTAGCTCAGCAGGTCACACAGACATTTCTACAAGCTCTACTACTAAAAAAGTTTCCACCTGCAGAGGAACCTACATAGTTATCCCGTGCGGACCAGCCTGGGTACAGCTGCATGTGAAGCTGTCGCTCCTTTCTTGCCAGTTCATAGTATTTCGCTTGCTCTTCTCTGGATAACGCGTGCCACTGGGGTGAAACAAAAAGACAAAATAAAAAGCGCTAGTGGTTGGGGTTTTTTAAAGCACATTAACAGCAAAGTTATATATATAAATACAGTTAGAATCAATTTTCATAAAAAAGAGATAAAAACAGATGATCTGGCATGCTGACATTCGTGTTTTATTTACAACTCCAGATGATAACTGCAGTTAAATCAACTGAACCACAACTAATCATTTACATGCACTCAACCCCTTTGTCTCTTGTTGAGAGAGGAGAATTAAGAAATCTAAACAAAAACAGACAGCAGGGGAGATGATCCAGAAGCTGAACCACTTGTCCTGAGCCAGAACTCAGTTTCAGCTTTGGAGGTGGTCTCCCCCACTGGCACTCTCTCCCCTCTTCTAGCTCTCACAGGTGCTGATACTGGTACTGTACTCAAAGGTTTTTCATCNCTCTTCTAGCTCTCACAGGTGCTGTACTCAAAGGTTTTTCATTTCCCATTTACTTTTCTGCCTATCTTAGCCCAAAATAAAAATCTAAGATTTTTTTCATCAACTGTCATGGAAATGATACTGAAATAACACTGCTATTAATTGACTCCTCCTCTTCCCCATGAATGACCCCACTGGCAAGAAGTGCCTGCAAAAACTAAAAAACAAACTAAGGCCTTTGGTTTAGCAATTTCCCTATCCATTTTCACAACAGCAGAAAAACACAGGGATTCAGAAGGTGTGAATCCTACCGAGTTTCAGGCCCTGCTTGCGCTTGTCCCTTGTTACCTACCCTTCGACCGAGGATTTGGTTGATGGCTGCGCTCTCTTTCAATGTGCATTCTGCTACAACTTTTGCTCTCATTTCCTTCATATACAACATAAATGCATTAAGAGGTTTCTTTATGTGTGGCTTCTTTTTCTCTTCTTCTTTTTTGGAGTCCTGATGTTTTCTGAAGAGTAGAGATACAACAGACAGAGACCTCACAGTGAGAAGCCCTTGTGAGTTCATTAATCCCCTCAATCTCTCTAGCATTAATCCTCAGCAATCTCTACGAAGAGGACCAGAAGGTTCTCTAGAGCCCTCACCCTGGCTGCTGTATGGGAACAGTCTTAAGAGCACTACAAGAAAACTCACCTCATGTTCATGCAACATCACCACGTACTCTCTGAGCCCCTACAAGAACCTTGGAAGGACATGGGCTCCAGAAAAATGGGCTCACAGGGAGAGCTTGAGCATGACAGTAGAGGAAATAATTACATCCCACCATCAATGGGCTCTCATCAGTTCAAACCTAAACTTGATACCAGCTCTCTGCAGCTTTGAAGAAGCCATTTATGCTAAGTTTTTTGTCTCCTGTGATGCATCTGTTACCTCAAGGCTTCAAACTAGGCATTGAGTAATAGAGAAACTGGTCAAGAAACTTGAATCTCGATCAAGAAAATTCCACTTGCTCGTTACAACAGGTGAAATTAGTAACTACTTGCCTATGTCACAGAACAACCCAACAACTGCTACCATCATTTTGACACACTTTGGCAGCTTAAACCACGTTCAAATCAATTATAAGAGAAAATAAAGCAAAAATTTAAAAATTATTTCACAGCAAAAACATCACAAACCCAAGCCTTTTTACAAGCCACACATGCACAGGTGATGCTTTCAGTATTCTAAAGAGAAGACAGGGGAAGCAACAACTTACGAGCTGTGGAGTGAGCCGACGTCGCTCTGGGAAGATTCCTGTTTGACTGTTGGTGTGACTATGGCCGGATGAGGAATTCCAGTTGTATGTAAACTATGGTGTGGCGGGACCATGTGTGGAGGAAACCTAGAGGAGAGAAAGCTGTGTAAATCGTCAGAATAAAAATGAATGAATGGGGAGGGATGTGTACACACATTAAAAAAAAAAACAACTGGCATATAACAAGCACATGACAGCTAGACAAAGCATATGAAAGCTGGCAGCATTAATTAGCAATAAATTAAACATAATGACTCTTCTAATGTCATTAAAGCCAATCTTCCCCTTCATTATCATTACTGACACGAGACATCATGATTTTTAACATCTTTAACAAAAGGCAAATTCAACTGGATGAACTCGTATGAAGGTGGAATTTCAGCTACCTGAAACAAAATCCACCAGTCCATTTCTTTGCTAGGAAATTATGTGTGGCAGCCAAGGAATCAATTTTTATAGTTTTGAATTATGTTGCGAATTTAGGATGATGTCTTTTATTCTATATTGACAGCAACATAAAATATTAATGCCAACACATTCTAGATGCATTTTTGATAACACTTATAGACGTCTCATTAGCTACATTTTGTTGATGGAGCAAAAGAAAATATTTATTTGTGTCTAATAAATCTCTGAGCCACATTGCTTTAACAGAAGGTGGAAGATTGTGGAATTTTTGATCCATTAAAGTAACCTAGAAAGGCTCTAACAGTCCAGCCTTTCTAAAGAGAAAAAAATGTTGTCAGCTTTATGGTTTATGGTCATATACATGGACAGATCCCGATCCTGCAAGTGGATTCAGAGGGATATGCAATCCTTCTGCATAAATCTAATTGCATGGTCGGGATCACAGCACAAACATGGCACAATCATTCAGACTTTTTACAGTTTAACAGAAATGAACAAATTTCTCAAAAGCAGGATTGTCTTATATCCTTACTTCTCAACAGTCTCAGAAAGGTTTTGGCAGTGAATAAGGAAAGCACGGCATGACTGACTGCCTTCCCCTTAGAAAACTCCCACTGAAGTCAACAGGTTTCCAGGGAATGGGTTCCAACCTAAAATTATGTTTCCGAGGTAACTTTCCTCAAAATGCCAAAATTAAAGTGATCTGGCAGGGGCTTTTCTCACTGCAAATCCCCACTCTGATCCCAGATTTTGAGCCATTTGATCCAAGTAAATTAACCCAAGATTATGGAATACTCAATGGGATAAATAATTATTTCTTCTATCATCAATATACAATGATTCTTTTCTATCCAACAGGATTTAAAATGGAGTGATATACCATGGATATCACCATGTGTAAGCATCAGAAATATAGTGGAGTTATCTTTTTCTCCCCCCTCTTATAAAGTCCAATACTGAGCTTAACAATCCCATCCCCTGTGACTGGCTAGACATTCTCTACATTCACAAGATGACACAGAAGTACATTCATGAACAAGAGCACTGTCCACTACAAGCTCTGAGGATCTTTTGTCTATCAGCTGGTAGTACTCAGGGTGATTAGACAGAACTATTTTGTCTTTGAAGGCAGTGGTGGGAAGAGCAAGGACTGACAGGGAGGATGTGAAATTGTTCAAGTTGTAGAGAATCGCAGTTCTTCACGAACAAAGGCATGGAGAGAAGGGAGGCAGGAAGGTGGGATGGCAAGGGAAGAGGAGAATGGGCAGCAAAATGGTCATTCCTACTTCTAAAGACTCACGGACACAAATCTCCAAGTGGGTTGTCCAAGTGCCTTCCCACTCTCTGACAAAAGTAGCTGGGAGAGAAGCACACATTTGAGGATATACTTTGGTTCATGGCAGGTCAGAACAGAAGACAATGTCGAGGCTGCAAAGGAGACTGACATCCTTGTCCCAGTTCTGCCACAGAACTGCTCACCATCAGCAAGACACAAACTGGGCCTTTGTAGTATTTTTTTCTGCTCTCTCTTTATTTCCATGTGTATGGATTTTGATTGGATATATCTAAAATTTGTTCACACAGCGCCTGGGATGTTCAGACACAGTACAATGCAAATAAAAACTGGCAGTATGAGTTGTTTTTTTTTTAAAAATAACTTACAAACATGAGCAAAAATAAAACCAATGGCAAAAAACTGACCTCGCTGAAAGCAGTCTAAGCACAGTGATAAAAGGTTGAGACACATCCTATCAAGTGACTGTCCTAGACAAGACCCAGTGTTCCAGAGAGGACTATGCTGCTGGGGCTGGCTAGGCCAGAGACAAGGGGACAATGAAGGATGAAGATGAAGAGTCTTCCTTCAGAGAGCAGGCAGGAAGAGCTGTGCTGGTCTGACATGAGGGCTCAGTGTGAAGTGCAGTGGGCACTAAGTGCAGAGCACAACATGCACACGTTGTGTGAAAGCCTGAAGGATGGCAGAGCCTCCACTGACCTCAGCTGGGATATTTTACTCACTGGGCTCTAAACTCCAGAGACAGCCGCCTTCATCAACAGGCAGAGCAGCTCAGTGGTTATTTTTGGGGTTGCAGTTTCCATGAGGAAGTGCTGTGGTCATTACCAATAACCATTCACTTTTTCATACTGAATCTGTCCAATTCACAAGGCTGCCTATTGGACTTACACACCCCTTCCTATGTTTAGGGCTATAAAAACGTGCTCCAGAACCCAAAGTTGCTCTCACAATCCCATGGACTTCCATGGCCAGGGTGAGGGTTCAGCCCAAAGTCTGAGTGCCTGCTCATTTCCATGTAGACAGCCACTGACGTGGCAACATGAACAGGGGAAGAGTGTTAATTTTTAACTTCCTGGCTACACTCCAACTTCAGTAATTACATTCAGCAAAAGTGAATTTCCCCTGAAATTTCAATTACAGAAGGTATTTTCCACTGCCACCACTTAACTGCTGTGCAGTGTTTGTCTGGTGTAATTCTGCTAAATTATTTCCTGATTTCCTCTCACAGCAGTTGTTTTTTCATAGTGGGCCCACTGTTTGCCCATCACTCAGTTAGCCCTGTCTCATTTTACCTTAAAGGCATATTACGGAGGGGTAATAAGGATCAAGAGATGTTACATGCATGCTGCAAGCATACAACTTTGAGTGTGGCGAGGCTACAAGCAACAACAAAGAGTTGTAAACGGTTAAAAAAACCTGAAGACACTACCTTAATAATCTAAACCATTTATGAAAAATCATTATTAGTCACCCATTAACCTTGTATAAACTATTCATAAGCACACTCTAACTAATGAACAGTAATTACTAAGGAACTAGGGAACTAAAGGCTGGGAAGCACTATAGGCTCCAAAGATCTATACCATAATGCAGGCAAAGATGGGAACTACTTTTAAAGGAAGGCTCTGGAAAACTGGATGGAGGGGTGAGGTTTGGGGTCTGCTCTGGCTTCACTGCTGGGACAAAGCCAGCACAGCAAAGGCAAGGTTTGCAGCAGGGGCTCGCAGCAGGGCCCTGCAGGGCCATTGCCCAGGGCCAGCCACAAGCAGCATGTCTGGAGGCCAGCGTGGGCACGGCCGGGCACCTCCCGACCGCACCGGCCGCTCGGACAGGGGCTGTCCCACTGCTGAGGCCAGGCTGACACGGGAATGCACACATGAAACCACGCACGAGAGCACAGCTTGCCCAGAGGGTGTTCCCATCCACGGGAAACCAGGGGAGAAGTTTCTGGGCTGAAACAAAGGGTAAACGTCTTACATCTATGCATCGCCCTGCACATGTGCCTGAGCATGTGCGTGCGTACGGGCTTGTGTCAGAGACAAAAAGAAAGGCTCCCTGTGTATGTGCACACCCCTCACCTTCGCCTAAGACAGTCACCAGATTTTTTTCCTCTAGACAAGTATTCCATGAATTGCAATAAACACCCTAAAAATTCTAAGCAGCTCATTATACACCACTGTCTCCTTTTATGGCTCCAAGCCAGAATATAATGATGAGTCTTAACTTGTTAAGGACAACTAATTTTTTGTTCCTGGCTGTCTCAGGGGCTTCTCTCTTACTCACTCTCACTTTACTTCACTGTTGACATGTTTCTGTTAACTGGATGTCATCTGCCTGCCTTGATTTTATGCACAAGCAGTGGGATGCATTTTTCTGTGCAACAATTCTGCTTTGAGTTGCATTAGATTTGTCATTATTCTCTCATTTTCCCCTTGCACTTGTAACATTTCATCTATTCCTGCCTTATTTTTTGAGCCACGGTGCACCCACATTATGGTTTATACATGATCTTGCTCCCTTTGAAGCCGGCAGATTTCAGAGCCAGCCCTCGTCAGGAGAAGTGCCTGCTACCAATTTAGCAGGCTGAGGGCCCCGAGCTCCAACAACTCAATCTAAAGGGGGTCACAGGGTGGCACAAGCGAGTGTCAGCAAGTGCTGTTTAATTGCCAATCTAGGCTTCTCCATGGTGTTTAAAGTATAATGACCCATCACTTAATTCTGAGAAGTCCTGGCCCTGCTGCTGAATGGAATGAATATCAAAGGATGTGCTAGAACAGGGCAAGGAGCCTACATTTCCTATAACTGCCATAAGTATAATAGACCTCTACTTCTGTCGTCCCATTACCACAATAATGTATTTAATTTGCTGTGTACTCTTTTTAACTAGATACCTTTCATAAAGTCTATCTTGGGAATATAGCCCCCCCACCCCCCCGCTTCCACATCTCCCCCCTCCCGCAAATGACTAGCCTCTCTAATAATAATTAAACTAAATCAAGCTCTGCTATGCCTCACACCATGCCTGCAAATCTTTTATAGATATTAAAAAAGATTAAATGGGGGGAGGGAACCATTGTTTAACTTCGCAGCTCTCTCCCCACCCCGGTATGTTTTTTCTGTGCTGGGACTACACTTTTTTTTTTTTTTTTAAAGTTGATTTTGCAGTTGTCTGTTTGCTGGACCTGCACTTTAATTTAAATTTTTAGCTTTTGTCTATCTAAAAGCACACACCACACTATTTTCCCACCCATTCATTCATGAGTCCTAGGTACAGATTTCCATTTCTCAATGAGGTGTGCTTCCCCCCAGCCCTCACCAATCTTTTCCTCCTTAGATCATCTATGCACCAACGCTCACATATTAAACCGCAGAGATGGAGAGGAAGGGACAGAGCAGGGAAGAGACGTGGAACCTTGCTATGTAATGCATGCTAATTTAATTATGTGCCATCATCAAAATGGATTAGCTGTTTCAGCCCATCAGGAAAGTCTAAACTTCCACCGATTTAATTAACCAGGCTGAAAATCAGATGAACAGAAAATAAAACTATCATTAGGAGCAATTAGTGATTACTTAAACATAGTGCTGCCAACCAGTTTGTAAATAAAACTAGCAGCCCCTGGAAAATTAGATGGAATTAATTGGAGGTAGGGAGGGGGAGAAATATATACTTCTAAAGCTTTTGAGGGTCAGGCAGGCCCTTTTATGTTGACTATCAGAGTTTGGAGCTTTGGGAGGGGAAAACACAGCACAATAACCTTCCTCCCAACTCTGCTGAAGAGCAGTCCTCCTCCCTCCTGAGACTTCCCTCCCGTGCACACAGCGCTGCTCTGGCTGATGGCCACCGAGAAAGCAAAGGGTATCATGACTTCTCCTCCTTGCTTTTTCAACATTACATTCTCCCAGCTCTTTCATTTAGTTTGGCTTTCAAAGGTGGCTTCTCACTCCTCCACCTCTCCCTCTAAAACAAATTCTTGATGCCCAATGACAGCATTAGGACACCACCTTCTCCTCACATGGGAAGGCAGCCCTCACCCTCTCCTCCACCCCACCAAAAAGCTAAGGATGGCTCTTTAACTGAAGTGCTTTCAGAAATCTGCTGCCTAGATGAAATGCTCTCCTCCAGAGAGCAGGAGGAGGAGCTACATTTGCTCTTGATTTAGGACCTCAGTATTTGAACTCACCTTGACATGGAAGCATTGACGGTCAGAGCTGTTGGGTAAGGGTGGCGGAAACCCCCTGTCGTGATTGGGTACACTGGCTGACCTTGCCTGACAAAAAAGAAGGGAAAGAAAGAATGAGAGAAAGGAAAAAAAGGGTTTAAAAAAAAAAAAAAGAACAACAAAAAACTTCTCTCTGCACAGTAAGCTTTATTCTCATTTGATCAGAACAAAAATCTTGGGGATTGTACAGCAAGGATCAAAGGAAAGAAACACAGAACAATTTGAATGCCATAAATCTGATAGGAATGGCTAATTAAATTTTATAACCTCTGCTTATGTCAATAGAGACCCTCTCCCCAAGCTGAAACTAGGTGTTTTGTTGTAATAATTAAAGGCGAAGTCTCGCTTGCTTTAATGGAGCCATCACACTAATTGAGGGCTACACATCCAAAGGAAAACAATAATGAATGTAAATTTATACCAAAATAAAGTACAGTGAATCAAAGGACTTCAGTTGCGCTTTGGGCCTCTTTCGGTATTTAGATCTCGGTGAGAAAACATTAAATTAACAGAGCTTAATTTGTAGCCTTTTGTCAGATTAACAAGTGTTGACAAGAGTTACCGGGGGAGAGTCCCCAAGAAGTATTGTGGGTAACCAATAGACAATCACACCTCATTACAATAATTAAAAAATACAGCAACATGCAAAACAGCATCCTCATGAAAGACACACAACTTTTTCTGATGGAGGTTTGTCTGTGCTGGCTAGCTCGTTTCATCTGTCCTTCAAATACATCACCTGACTGCGCAGGATGCTTTTGGGGTGGGCACTATGCCAGAAACATGCAGGTCAGTGGAGGATAGATGGGTTGGGAAGTTGATGGTGAAGCACAAGTGGCAATGAGAGGGGAAATGAAAACCTTGGGTTACTTCTGTGAAGTTGGCCGTGCTACTCTCCTATAGCAAAAGCCAGTGTGATGGCGCTGCCCCTCAACGAAAATCACTGGGAGAAGCTGTAAGAGCTGTGGGTAGGCAAGCACACCATGGTGCTGACTTGCTCTAAAGCAGCAGGGATGACAGAGTCATCCAGAGACAGAGGTGGCCACTAGCACCTGTCTGGTGAAACTGGCCACACGTGGCATCATTCACGTGCTTTGGCAGCCATGGCATGAGGTCCAAGGAGGACAAATCTGTGTCTGCACAATACAGATGAGCCATGGGGCACAGGTCACGGACAGTGAGGAGTTTCTTCCCTGCACTCTCACGTCTTTCATGTTACTGACTTTTGGCACTAGCTGAGTGTATTTGTTTTAAATGTTGAGGCTGCTGCTGTGCAAACTTGAGCTAAGGAGCTAACATACATTCTACAATTGTTCAGGGTGTCCTTTGGAAAAAGTAAATCACCACCAAAGAGGAGGAATTTCAGATTTCAGGGAGCAATGCTTTGGGTTTTTCTTCTGCTCATGATGTGCTCTTTTGGAGAAGGAACCTTCAGCAGAGAGGTGATGGACGTGCCTCACCTTCAGAGTGGAAGAACCTCTACCCAAAATAGCTGCATGACCACCCACGAGGAAGGGCAGCCTGAAAAATGGCCAGAAGCTCCAGCTCTCCTGCATCAACACTTTTGTGCTTGAGAAAGGCCTCCAAAGCCTCTGATGACACCACGTCTCCTTGCCCGAGACCCGGGGATATGCAGTGACCCTCTGCTCTGCCCTGCTCTCCTATGGGGTGTCAACTCCAGCCCCTCATGGAAGGCAAACTTGTGGAGAGGTATTTTAGCACAGCTGGCCAAACAACCTCAAGGAGCAAACTATTTTGAACTTTGGGCAATTCATTTCTATAAGAAATATGATCACCCCAAAATTGAGGAGGTCTGTTATGTGAGAAAAACAGGGTAACAGTCTTGATTTATAATGCAGAGAACTGTTGTATCCAGCAATACAAATGGATTTTATAAGCATTTAAATCAAATATACTACACAAAAGGCTTAGGCAGTGCTTAAGTGTATTATAAACCTATTGAGAGATGGCAACATAAAAAAAATAGAGAATAAGGACTCAATTACTGCTGGGAACCTCATACCCAGCAAGGCTCTGCAAGTGGGATCTGAGGAGTTGAAAAGAAAACAAAACCCCAAACTAACTTTCCATTGCTTTCCTCTTAGCCAATTTTAAAGTAAACTAATTCCTCTTTCTTGTTTAAAATTCCATTCCTCAGATGCCAATTGCCAACTGCCCAGCCACATCTCAACCAGGAATGCTGCTCACTGGCCGATGTAAAGCTCAACTGTTTCACAAGAAAAACAAAAGGGTTTTCAACAGAGAAGGCAAATGATATTTAAAATTGCAAATTTGTAGTGAGGATGGCCCTAGTAAAAAAAAAATGGGTCTGTGAGAACCACCCTGGGCCCTCAGAAAACCAAATCTGAGAAAAACCCATGTGGTGCAGTGTGAGGGCAATAACAAGAAAAAGACATTTCTGCAGAAGAGTATAAAAATTCATGCTTCACGAGCTGTCAGCTGGTTAGGATGACATGCAAAGCTGTGTCCAACTGCTCATGTTTGTTTAAGACCACATGACCTGGCATAAGTTTTAATTAACCTTCATGAGTTGGGTAAATTCGTAACACTCAGTGAAGTGGCAGTTGGCAAACAAACTCATCCCAATGCACGTGCGCGCGCACACACACACACACACACACGTATTTTCAACATAAATTTTACACATCAGAAAAAGAAAAAAAGAAATTAAAAAAATGGAACTCCTTACTGTGGTACTAACCATCCTAGCGGATGGGGGATTTGTCCTACAGTGCCTGGTGATAATGGATAATAAGGAGATATATCTGGAGGATGTGGAGGCCTTGGAATTCCTATAGAAGAGGAATATAAAGCAGCATCAGTATTGAAAGGTGGAAATAAATAAAATATAAAGAAAAAACACGTATGTTTCTAAATTTCTGTCAATTTACTTTTATTATTGTTTTTGTGCTTTGACTTAGAGTTTTCAATGGCTTTTTCACATTCTTATTTTTTAAACAAGATAAAATGATGTTATTCACTCCCTCAGTCACCTCTCCAGTCAGAGGTAAGTATTTTTGTTATTTAGAATTTAGCAGTCTCAGACACAATTTTGGTGTGATGCTGTACTAGATACTCTCTTAAATGTTCAACAGAAAGATGGACTCTGTAACAAATTCATGGTTATTTCAGTCTCAAAGTCAGCCAAAAGACCACAGGCCCTACCCATGTGGGACTGGGTTCTCAATAACATGGCTTTATTCCAAAGTAATCTCCAGAACAAGTTTAAAAGTCATTAAAATTGCAAATGATGTTTGCTTTTGAGCAAACCTAGGAAACCTTTCCTGAAACCATGAGTGGAGGTGAGAGACCCTGGAAATGCTTGGTAAAACCAGGGGCAGATGTTGAAGGTGTGCAGGGGAGGACAGAGAGCCCACCCATCCTCTCTGGATCTGGTGCAGTTCCTACTCGGAAAGCAGAAACCAGCTCCAGACACAAGCCTTAAATATTGACTCTCCTTTCCTTAAGAGCAAATAGGAATTACTCAGAGGAGTAAGGGTTACAAGGCTGAGTCTTTCAATTAACAAGCCAGGGCACAATTACACAGCAGAAGCAAAATTAAAACAGAGAGCATTAAAAAGAAGGGGTACTGTATTCAGGGCTAAAAACTATTTTTTTAAGTCACTTGGGAAGCTTTTAATCTCTAAATTAAATCTCCTTGTGTGACATTTTCATGCAGACATTGCTTTTTCTCCATTACAAAACCCAAACAGATTAACTGGGCTTTAACCATCCAGTGAGCTATTTGCACACTTGAAAGAATGTTCACAGAAGAAAAGTAAACAATCTACAGACGTTAATCATATGTTTTACGATAACCATTTAAAAGCTATTCCCTGTACTACCATTATTTAAATGAGAGGTTGACTATGCCATTCACTTGCAATACCCAGGGATGGCGAGATGGATTCCTTTCAAGCCATGTGAAGTCAGCATTAAGCACAATTAAAAGGGGGCCCCAGATGAAGCATAGAGAGTGAAAACCAGCTAATGCACAGCCTCATTCAAGGGCTGGAGTTCAGATAAATCATCTGCATAAGTTAGGGCTGACACAGAGTGATTCCTTTGACATGAATTCTGTTTCTGATGGACTTCCCAATTAACTAAATGGGGTTTGGATTAACAAAACCAAAACCACTGTCACTAGGAAGTCAGTGTAGCCTGGAGAAAGAAGATTGACACTGTTTGACTTCTTTGGGACCTCAGGTTAAAAAGGGACTCTTAAAAAGTTAGAATAACATGTAAATTCTACTCTGTAACACCAATAAATCTAGTCAGGGTTTTATGTGGTGCTCTATATTCAAGCAGAGTGCCCTTCAGGCTGAACTCAGAGTTGGGTAGACTTACATTGGGGAAAAGAGTTGCAAGTGTAAAGCTGGAGCTAAGCAGTTACAGTGGATGAAAATTCAACATTATAGAAGAAAAATGGCTGAACTCCTGACACAGAAACAATGGGATTTGGGGAATTAAAAGAGATTCATTTTGAAACCGGTCATGACCCACCACCTTTAAAATTCCAGCTGCAACTTCGTAAGTGCAGATCACAGAATGTACATGTTTAATTCTCTGGGTCATGTATGCAAACCAAGCACTGGTAGATCGAACTACCAGGTGGGGTATCATGCTTGCAAAGAAACACATCTGCAAGCGACCCCACACATGCAACTCCGGTGTCACCCTGCAGAAGCTCTATGAAAATTCACCCAGTAACTTTCCTTCTGAAGCCTAATTGGCTTAAAAAGAGAGTATTTTGTCTGGGTTTGACATTGTACACGCCCCCTTTGGTGGTCCAGCATAGGAAATCCGTTTTCCTGCACTCCTCTCCCCTAATGTGCAGAAAGGAAAGACCCACCCACTCCCTCTCAAAAGAAACCCCAAAATACTTCCCACCTACCTGTTTTGGGATCTACGTCAGCTGGTAAGTGTGGAGGAGGGTTTCCTGGTGTGAAGTGCTCATTGCTGTATGTGATAAGCGGCGTAAGAGGGTGTACATGGTGTGGGTGCTGCACAACTGGCACTTTGTTAGACTGTCAAGAGAAAAAGGTTGACAGTGTTAGAGTAGTGCTGGGCATCCCCCCCAGTGCAGCACGAGGTACGACATACAAAAATCTGAGTAGCAGGGATTTCAACGCGATCCTCAGACTTTTCCAGATCCCTTCCTGGCGTCACCCTTGCAGTTTTCCCACCCTCTTGCTTAAAACCTCCTCACACACTTTCCCTACTGTTGAGGTTCTTTAATCTTTTTGACCTGTCATGCTCCTGTATGGAGCAACAGCAATTCTTTAAAATTTTTCCTTTTTATTTTATAATCTTGCGCTTCACCTCCAAGATGCAGGCAGACGACTCAGTGAGGGGCTGAGAGAGTCCCCCATTTAATTAGCAGGAGACCCAAATGCTCACTGACCTGCAGGTCTTTTCCTCTCCCCTTCCTGTCCTCACTCTCAGTTCTGCATTTTACTGCTCATTGCAAATACTCCAGATAAAAAGCCTTTGTAGTGCTGGAGTATTCCCTTCATCAGCAAGCATTAAGCTGACAAGCGATCACCTGCATATTTTATATATCTATTTTAGAAGAGCTGATTAATTATCAATTCATCAGAGAGCGCTAATAAATGGAAACTGGATACTGATTAATTAGGCTACTAAAATATTCAGCTATATAAATAATGGTAAAACCCCCCAGATAAAGCCATTGAAATTAACACTCTTGTATGGGGAATAATCACGCAGATATCATGAGGTTTTCCCCATCACATTCCTAGCTCTGAGGGGAAAAAAAATCTTTTACTCAACAACAAAAAAAAAAAAAATTTAAAAAAAGGAGTGAATGAATGAAAGAAAAAGGCAGGCTGAACTGTAACTTACCCTTACAAGATCACAAAGAAAAAATTAAGCTGAAACAAGTGAACCGCTGGACCATTTACTGCGAGTAATCCAATTGCAAAAAACCCTATTCCCCATAGAGGATTTTCACTAAAATCCTACAACAGGGACATTTAACCAGATTAGGTACCAGCAAAGATAAAGAGGCTGGTATTAGATGATGAATGGATTAGAGTCAGGTTTCATTTTAGAATGTGTCTTCATTTCCTTTTATTACTTTAAGTAAGGAACAACTTGCATTAACATCAAGTAAAAGGAATCACATTAAAATAAAGTAGTGATACCACAGAGGCCACGACAGCGCCGCTGCTGTTCAGGGTCTGCCAGCACTCTCCTGCTCACCCTCCTGCTCCAGAATGGCTCCAAGCCCACTGCCCACTCCCCAGCACCCCCAAACAAAAAAAAAAAAATTCACCATGCACACACCCTCACCATGCCACCTTAGACAAGCTATTGCTATTATCTGATCTTGCTTCCAATGCTCCGAGCTTCCCTTAAAAGCATTTCAAAAATAATTCAGTTATTCTTTGGGGATGAGCTTCTAGAATGTGGGGAAGGAAGAGGGAAGACAAACTGGGAGCAAGGAGGAAAAGAAACATCTGTCTTCCCTGAATAAACAAGAAGTCCCTCCATTGTGCTTTGGCCAAGTGAAGCCCCTTTGGCCCCCACAGCCCCAGCCCCTGCCATACGTGGCTATTTGGGATCACTGCTTTGATAACCTGCAGAAAAAAGTGTGCATCCAAAAGAAGCAAGCCAAAAGCTGTGCCTGTGCTTCCCACAACTTCTCCTGTGCTCTTCACCATGTTCATCTCTTTCTGCCACCCTTACATGGGATGATTCCTCTCTACCATCAAGCACTTGGCACAGGGGATTCCCATGTCAAGTGGCCACCACGTGGGATAGAGGGTGGTCACGACAGCCAGTGCTATGAATTATAGCACATTGTGTTGGCTGGGCTGTGGGTCAGATCTTCTGCCAGCTGAACAGCCAAGGACAACTTTTGGCCACACAGATACATAATGGTTTCACATCAGAGGAGCTATGAGGATTTGGCTCTTCAAGTTCAAAAAGCCAAAGGAGATGCTCTAACCCAAAATCTGTTCTCTTTCAAGTGAATCAACCTAAGCAGCCCGAAAGTAACTGAAAGCTTTGGCAAGGGCTTCACCTAATAAATTGTATTTCACACCATACAAAGGAGCAGGCATCTACTCAACAACACATGACATTATAAGCCAAATGACCAGTTGATGAGGTTCACAAAAATGATCATTTCCAATAAGAGCTATTTTTTCTGGCCAAGAATTGTGTGAACTCTTGCTGTTAGGTGACCCATAGTGCGGCCCCATTTATTGAAGAAGTTAATACATGCTGTAGCTTTGTGCTCTCCCAACTCTATCTTCACATCACTGTTAACCTCACCCAGACCCTGACAGACATTAAGAGCTGTCTTCCACGGAGGGCTTATTTTCGTAGAAACTGGAGCTGGTTAGTTAAAAAAATAAGTAAGTGATAGAATAGCATTAGAAGGTCAGACTTAAGCTGACAAACAAGAAACAACACGTGAGAGGAAAGCTGGACTGACATGGCTCCACCACCAAAGCCAGATGTACCATAGGGGGTTACATGTAAGCTGTGGGAAACCACCACTCATTGCTTTGATATACCAAGACCGCCCGCAATATCTACACAAAACAGAACAACTGCTAAATATGATGTATTTTACTTAACATGTTTCAGAGACAAATAAAAAGCAAAAGGAAAAACAAAAATCAACAACTAAGAGCTTGAACCTTAAGTCTGCAAATTTTTCCCCTGGTATGCAATTTTTATTTACGTGATTACCATGCACTCAAATGGACCACTCATGTAAAGGTGCAAGGATAGGATACTCTTTTGCCAACTTAGATGATGCTGGGGCAGAGGCGGGGGAAGAATGTACCAGGGCAAAGGGAGAAACTGTCATATGCATGCTCAAAAATATGCTCTCTGGGACAGAGGCGTGTGATCCACTTCCCAGCGAGTCAGTCTGCATCTGCATCTCAGCGACAGGTTTCCATTCTGTTTTGCACTGTTTAGCACACACTGGGGAAAGAGACCATAACTCCCCTCAGAACAGCACACACAATTTGCAAGCCAAGCTAATCATGCATAATATGCTAAACAAGCTGCTCTTTAAAAGTACTGTTCCTGAAGTTAACTAAGCTTCCTTGGAAAAGAGAAAAATAAAGCACTGTCTGGGAAAGAGCAGGATTAATCCTGCAGATGCATCTTCCTTCGAAGTCAATGGGAGCTCTGCCTGAGTAACAAGTGTGGTCCTAACCCCATCCACTGGCAATGAAAGGTAAACCACAGAAGCCATCAATAGGAGACACCTATTAGGTGCCTTCAGACATCCCCCCGCAAAAGCCAATATTCTCCAATATACATTTGTGAGTGCTTCAGCAAGGGCAGTTCTAAGCTAAGAGCCATTGTGAGATGCAGGGGTTCCTCTGGCAAGTGAAGAGCTCCATTTATGGCTCCATCAGGCACAGGAAGGGGAGCTGCACTGGCACACACAGATTAGCATCAGGGCATGTGGTAACAGGACAGGAACAAGTGGAGATTTCTAAAGAAATCCCAAGCATCTCTGATGCTGTACCAAGCACTAAGTCCTCTGCTGATAAATCACCCCTCTCCACTGAAAGCTGAGGTCTCACATGCTGGGTTAGAGGGCACGGTAAAGAATTGCAAAAAAACAAGAGAAGTTTGCTTTTCTTGATAACTGCTGCCTGAAGCAAACCAAAGGAAATTGTCCCCATAGGGGCTCTACTACTAAATCTCTCTATATGAATTTGAAATGCTTCTGGGAGTGCTTAAACACAGATCAGTTTAAACAATAATGGAGCTCTAGAACGAAAAAAATTCCCACACCAAAAGCACAACAAATTTTGGACTGATAAATGTTTGAGAGGAATACTGAGATCCATTTAGACTAAGTTCTGATAGGTGCCTTTAGGGAACAAAAAAACCCTATCTGAACTTCAGATTTAAACTGCAGGGGATTGTGTGTATAAATTGCTGTGTATTAGTCTTTGTTGCATGGTAAGGACATTTCATTAACAGGATGAAAGATGCTTCTATGCGTATACAGCCCAATTTAATACACCCCACTGATGAATACTCCCCATTTATTGAAGAAGTTAATACATGCTGTATAAATCAATAGTTCCTAAGTCTCTGAAAGCAACATAAGACTTGCACAAGATGAAACATTGTATTGTTGAGCACACAAAAAGAAACCAACCTCTAAACAGGAAGAGTTTACTACTGCAATTTCTGTTTGCAAATTCATAGCTTGTTTGGCTTTGGTAATAAAAACACAGTATCAACTCCAAATTAGAGAAAAACATGCCGGAGACACCAGAGGATGCCCTCGCCAGGAAAACATGGGGTTGGTAAAGGCAGGTCTGCACAAAAAGCCACCCAGGCTGAAAACAAGCCATCATGCTATGGCAGCATCGCAGTGGCCACAACCTTCGGCCTCTGACTCCTTTCCACTGCATCCGAGGGCAAGGCAGGGGGATGGATGCTCCTGCACCAACCCAGCCTGAAACTCCGCTAGCTGTCAGCACAGCCCCTGTAGCTGCACCCTCTTCCCTGACCTGGGTGGCCTTTCAAATGTCCTTAAAGCCCTTAAAGAGGCAGGGAGGTGCTGCAGCCCACGGGCACCCCTCAACCACCCGCGACCGGGAGCGCGGCACGGGAGGGACCGAGCAGGTACTCGCACCCAGAGCCCCAGAGCCCCGGCCCCTTCCTCCACTAGCAGGGGAATGAGAGCTCACTATCCTCCTTAAAACCTATTAATCAGGAGACACTGAAAACAAATGGAGCTAGAGCTCCGCCTGTCTTTTTGCCATGTCCTCCTCTTCCCCACTGCTCTCCTTTTCTGCTGAAGAAAGATGGGCCCTGAAAGTGCTTTTATGAGCCTAATACAATAAAACAAAAGCGGCACAGAAGAGGGTTTGTCAGCCTTTTCCCCTCCTCCAGGATGGATGCAGGTCGACAGTGGTCTTGAATTAGCAGGCCCTCCTGGAGTTGCTCCTTGGGCTTAGCAAGGAGTACCATTCAACACCACTTCGCATTAAAAAATAGGTTTATAAACTGTTTCTCTGTATTTTCCACATCGTGCTATTTCAGTTATGCTAACTGTGGCCAGTGAAATGCTAACAGATGCTCCTAAACTGCTCTGCAGCTCCAAAGATGCTCATAAAAGGAGTTTATTTTTTTCTAAAGGTTGATCTCTCCCTGATTCTGCCTAGGAATGACATCCTTACACCACACTCACCCCCTCACCACCCCGATGTCCCACACAAATCAGGAAATTAGGTTGCAAGTATAGGCAAATCCCAAAATACTGCTGCAAATATTGAAATACTTTTCCACTTCCAGCAGGGTCACCACCACCCAAAGCAGAGCATCAGTAAGCACCACTGCAGCCCTGGGGGATCACCCACATCAGCAGCCACTCTGGGTGGCACCCCAAACTACACCAAGGAAACTGCAAACCATTTAGGTTAACTGAGATGCTAAAGTCAACCAAACCCACCAGCTATATGTAACTTGGTACCCATCCCCTTCCCAAGTATAAAAATTCAATGCCAGTGATGAAGCATTTCCTGAAAAAAACCTGAAGATTTAATTTTACCCAGCCCTGTTTAGCTAGTGGAGTCACAGTTTATTTTTTTAAGGATGCTTCCACACCTGACTAAGCATTCCTGAAAACTACTTCCCCTTGCTCCTTTATGGCTGACACAGTGGCCTGAGCCCTTTCTCAGTTTAATGTAGCTGATTCCTGCCTAAGGTCCTGCCCTAAGCTAACTGCCCATTGTAGCGGGAGACAAGGCCTCCATTGATAATCCCAACTCGCCCTGCTAAAAAAGGGCTCATTTTCTTCCTTCACACAAATGATGACAGGAGCACTGACAACCATGTGCTGGGACAATACCCTCCCCAGGCAGAGCCTTACAAAAAAAACCCCAAAAACCCTGCAACAACCCTCACTGCCCTACCCTTATTATATAAATTTTAAAAAAAATTAAAATGGGGATACACGCGCACACACACTCACACACACACTTTTGCAATCTTCTGTTTCTTCCCCTTCCCTCCCTGACCACTTCCCAGGCCAGGGAGTGCCTACCTGCTCCTGCAAGAACTGCTGGCTTTCCAAAAAAACCCCGTGGTCTATTAGCAGTCTCTCCAGACAAAACAACAAAATCAGCTTCCTGGCTCTAAGTGTCCAGCAATTCATTCATGAAAAGAATCGTTTTGGTTTTCTCCCCCCTCTAACTCTGATGAAGTGTCCCCTGAATATTGGAGAGCTAAGCCACCATGCTTGACATTTTTCCACATCCTTCCTGTAAGGCAGCGAAGGTACTGAGGGGAGGGGGTGGGGAAATGAGGATTTAAGATGTTCAGGAAATTTCCACTTAATTTCGCCAAAAGGCAATTATGTGAAATGATCTGGTGACAATTAGCATACGCCAAATCCTCTAGTGTACAAGGGGAAGGACTGGGGTTTAGCTATCTAATTACCGCCTGTTAGTTCCGATGCAGGAGGATAAAACACACTAGTAGTAAAACATTATTAAGTGTGCTCACACTCTGCTTTCAAAGCTGTTGAGGGCTGTAAGTTTATTGCTATGGTATTTGCAGTGGGTTTCTTTGGGGTTTTTTTTAAGTAAAAGAAAGAAACTTGGGGTTTAAAATAGAAGTTAAGTGCTGCAGTCTTGGACAATGTGGTGTTACTCTAATGTCAGGTCAGACCCAAACATGCACCTGCTACACAACTGTGTATTTTGAGATCCTTCAGCAACACTGGAATTACATTTATGACAGATTTTAACTTACTTATTCTCTTAAGGCTTCACTGATAAAGAGAAAGCACTCTGCTCACCTGCTCTGCCTGACCTTGGCATATGAATTCAGACACCAGTTACATCATCTATAGCCCAGAACAGTGGCCTGCATGTATCCAGCCAAGCCTCACACTGAGTATCAAAATCAGAGATGATTTGATCAACAGGTGGATTTTCCCATACCAAGAGGACAGGGTAGTGCTCAGTCCCTTCAAGTTTCAGGTAAGAAAGTGCCCAGATTTATTTCTTCCATTACAAAAGGAGAGGCAGTTTCTTCTCCAGTGTGACAAATACTTGGTGCTTTCTTTGCATACTTTAGTTAATTTTAATTACTAAACAGTAATTAAAAGAGCAGGTAAGCCTTCATTCATGTCTAACAAGGCAAAAAAGCAGAAACATTTGGCATATATTACACTAAAACTGAAAAATACCTTTTCGTTAAGCCATACCAGTACAATGTGTGGATGCACAAACACTAAGCAAAGAGATGGGTGAAACCAAAGCAGGTCTGGGAAACGATCCTGAACACAAATAGGGTAGGAAGGTGAGAGGCACAGAGCAATAACAGAAGCACAAAAATTAAGAGAAGATAAGAAACTGAAAGAAAAGCAAATATAAGCAAAATAGTGCTTAGAACTGCCCCGATAGACCTTGTTACATGCTTTTGTGTGAATACCTAGTCATGCAATCTGACTTACTGCCCAACATTCTCTGAAATGCCTCATTATAAATAGCTTTAATTCTTGCTTATAAACCACTTATTTCAGCACTAGACAGACATATACTGTAGGAGAAATAGCTCCTGATTTTTACCAGGGTATCTGTGATTTCTGTCTATAGCAAGAATGTGAATGTGAGGCTGTTAAAAAATTGCAAGAAATGAAAGAAAATTAGCATGTATGTCTACACCCTCTTGTACTTGGCAATTTCAGTAATAACAGCATTATTTAAAAACTATCATGCACATACATGCCTTAAGATACGATGACAAGTTTTCAGTACAGCTTTTTAAAACTCAGCATTCACAAATTATAGCGGACTGTGCTCAACACCAATACGCAATATACCTAGCAAACGTATATTAAATCCCTTAACAAATAACAAGGCTCTAAAAACTCTTTTCATCTTTTAATGTGCTAAAAACATTCTACTCTGCACAAAACAATTTAGCGATGAAATTATTAAGTAAGTCCAGATCAATTATTTCCTGAATAAATTCAAAAATGTTTCCGTAAAAATGTTACATTAAATGCACTGAAACACTTTGCAAGTATTTCAGAAGAAAAGTAACAGGCACATTTACACAGTGCTGTCGGGCCTTTCGCCCCATGTCCCAGTAAAAAAAATTCTTCCAAGGTAAAATGTTTGTGAGATCTCACCACCAGTCTTGTAAACAACATGCAGTGAAAGAAGAAACATCTAAATAACTGTCCTGTTAGATTAATTAATTTTAGACGAATTACAGAATTTTACCCCTTGTTTTATACAAGAAAAGGCAAATTAATCAACTAAGCTGCTCCGGCAAAGGTACCACAGAGTACTGAAGTGGTAGAAATCCTCCTCTTGGATCAAGTGACTCTGCAAGCAAGCCTGGCAGAGTTAGCATAGGAAACAGCAGAAAACTCAAGTCTTCCACAAAACCACCAGTGAAAATGTGATGCATTGTAGAATTCTTCAATAAGTTTCTATTTTCTGTATACAAGTACAGGTAATACACAAAACTGGCTGAGGGGTAGCTTTACTTTCTATAATATATAATAATAAGAGAAAGAAAGTCTCATGGACTTCTGCCAGGAAACACAGATCCACTGTATTAAAACATGTGTTATCTCCTATTTATCAGCGTTCAGTCTTATTTTTCACATTCCTTTATCACTGGGTAAAATAATTCTTAGGCAGTGTCCCTAAAATTTTCATCTTTCACACTACAGCTGAGCTTTCCGAAGAATTTAGAAAATTTAACTGTCAACCAAACCCAGGATCAAAAGCACCCAATAAATACTAGTATGTACTATTTTTAATAATTAAAACAAAAAATCTCGTTTCGTGTATGACAAGAGTTAAACCATTCCATCTCCAAACCCCCTTAACTGTAACGTATGTGCCCTGCTACAAACCAACTTTTCTTCCATTAAGAAAAAAACCCCAAACCCAAACATTTTTACCTTCATGGTTTCAGAGTTTAGGAAATATCGTACTGAACTGAAGAAAGCTTTGAAGTGGCCCCCTCCGCCCCAAAGGAAAAAAAGAGAAGAAAAGCTAGTGATGTCATGGTCACTGTGTGAGTGCCTGACTGCGGATGGAACGCGGCTCTACACGCGCACACACTTCTCCCTCGCCGGGAACCATTGTTCGGCAGGCAGCAATCAGCCCCGAAACCTGCTGCACACCGGGCTCTGAAACACCGCCCCGCCAACACACCCCGATCCCACCCTGGATGCACGAGGAAAAAATTCCTTTCCCCCTCCTGCCCCCCAAGCGAAGCCCGGACCCGGGCAGAGGGAAGGGCACAGAGGAGGAGTGCAACAACTGTCCCGCTGCACCATTGTGTCGCGACAGAGCGGCTCTGCCGCTCGCTCCTCGCCACTGCTGTCAAATTAAGTGGCATCGAAAAGTCGCGCTTCCCCCTACTAAAAAAGACGATTACCATAAAATAAATAAATAAAAACAACATCGCTAACAAAGGTCACAGCTGGAGATGCTTGCTTGATTTCTCACGCTCCCCCCAAACCCCCCCTTTCTTTTTTTTTGATTCCACACAGGAAGAAAGGGAAGGAGAGGGAGAGAGGAGGAGAGGGAGAGAAGTCACATCAGAAGTTCAATGGTCAAGACGGAAAGCGCGCACGCAGAAAGTGCTACTCACCCAGCAATTCAAATTGAGATGCCAGCAGCCGAACTGCTGGAAGAGAGAGAACCCAGAGGCAAGCGCTCCTCCTTTACCACTCAAATCTTCCATTCCCACTAAAATTGCATCCCTCGGGTACATAACAGCTTTGTCTTTCCTTCTGTTAACCTCAAAAACTTTTTTTCTTTACTGTCTAGATGCCAATTGTGCTGGCTTTGTATTATTTTCCTTGCAGCTTTTCTCTCTCTTTTTCTTTCCCCACTCCCCCCCTTCACTTAAAGTACTGGAAAAGCTGTCTTAAAAGATCAAGATGTCTCCAGTTTTTTGGCCTGGTGTTTTCTGAATGCTCAAAATCCACTGTCATGTTGGCTGTGAGAAGTGTCTTATTTCTAAATTGTCGGCTGCGGTTATCAAAATTTAGAGAAGCCTCCTGTCTTTTCCAATATAGCACTTTACCATCATCCTTCCAGGGAGTGGGGAAAAGACTTTCCCCCCCACACACAGGTATGTCTGTTCACAAGAACTAAAAAGCAGTTACTTTGGAAATCAATGACAATGCTACTCCAAGCCAGGTTGCGCAGGTATTGCTAAGTGCAGCGAGGAAACGCCGGCCGGCCGTGAGGGAGCATGATCAGTTAAGTGTAGCAAGCAGTCACTTTATCTGCAAGATTGTCAAATCCCTCAAAACAAATTTCTTAGGGGGAGAGCCGTAAGGAAAGTGTATTTTCTTGTCATTGTAACACTGAGGTGACATTTGGCAGACCTTTACCATTAGCTCTGTTCTCTCCCCCTCCTCCCTTTTCCTTTAGTATTTAATATTTCTGTAAAACACTGACCTACTGCAACAGGGATGCAAGAGGAACTTTGAAACAGATAACGTTACAGCGCCCTGGTTACTGTATTTTCCCAAGCTGCTCCTAAATGAGAATTAACAGGGGTACCTGAGAGCATTGCTGAACCGAGCAAGGGTAAAGCCTTCTGCCCTGCACCTTGCTCTTGCCTACGAGCATTGCAAGATGCCCACTTCCTAAATCTGAGCCAGCTATCGCGGGCATCCGAGTTTGCCAAGAGTCAATCTCTCATCTCCTTTTTATCCTTTTCCCTGAAGTTGTAAAGTAGTTACTCTGCAACAAGGGCAAAAACTAAAAACGGTGGTTTAACGGGAAACAATTAGGAAAAGGTGGCTGCGTTGTTCCTCTCCTCACTTCCTAAGCAAATTTGTTAACGCTGATGGATGCTGCACGCACGGGGAGCGATCGCCATGTGGGACCGACGCTGCTGCAGACGAGGAACTGGAGGAGACCAGTTGCAAACACTTGTCTTCTGCACGCACATCTGGGTGATCACACCAACGAGTTCTCTCCCCCCTCGCCCCCAAAGAGTGAAACAACAGGACCAAATAAATACAGGGCTAAAAATAAAACTGTTTCAAGGAGGGAGACCTTGAGTGCATCCAAGTTTGCCTTTTAAGCGGCAGTTTAATCTGCGGGGGCCACGGGCTAAACAAAATATAACAAACAACAACGAAACACAAACTGGTACTCAGGCCCCGGGGAAAAAAAAAGAAAGAGGAGCAGAAGAAGTAAACGGGGGAAAATCTGTGCAGTCTCTGTCCGCCGGAGCCCCGTCCCTGGTCCTCTTCCTGCACTGCTCTGGCCTTCGCGTGTGCAGTGTCAGCCAGCAACCTCTAAGGCCCTTAATACCAAAACAAAACCCCACGATTTCCCTTTACACGGCAATAACAAAAGCAACGAGACTCCAGTTTGACAAGTAAAAAGCCCCAACAACACGGCAGCTAATTGCCTTCCCTCCCTCTATTCACAGCAGCCACCACACTCCAGCGGCTGCCTTTGTCCCACGTGCGGTTCCCGGGGCTGCTGACGGACAGTTCCCCACCATTTACCAACAATAACTTGGAAAAGTGCAGCCAACGGGACAGGAAACTGGAAATTCGGAATTGCCGGCTCTTCCCGAAAGATGCGCAGCACATGGGATGGAGACGCCGGGAGCTCCCTATTCCCATGCCCCCCGCCCCCAAACACCCCCCAGAACCAGCTCCTGCGGGATGCAAGTTCTCCCCCGGCCGTGGCCGCTTCCCCGGGGCCGTCAGGGAAGAGCAGCCCGGAGTGGGGCGGCCGAGGGCGGCGGGAGGCGGGCGGGGGGCCTGCTGGAGGCAGCCCCTGCCCCGCGCCCTCCGCGCCCCGAGCCCTCCTTACCATGAGACTGCAACCGCAGAGGGCAGGGAGAGACCAAGCGGGGCTGCAGCTCCCTGCGCGCATTCCTACAGCCGCGACCACGGGCGCTAAAACAAAGTTGGGTGTTCAGGGGAAGAGAGAGGAAAACGCGTGTCTTGGCATTTTCTAAAAAGTTTATAAAAAAAAAAATTAAATATGTATCCCCTCTGCTCATTGAGGGGATGGGGAAAAAAAAAAAAAAGATAGGGAAAAACTGCTCTGCTAGTTTAACGTCGAGGGTGGGGGGAAGGACAAAACAAACCCCCCGCACAAATTTCACGCCTTTCCAAATTAAAATAGCGCGGCAAGTTCCTACCGAGGCAGGAGCCCGTCAGGGAGACGCAGCGTCCCATCGCGCTCCCGCCGCAGCCACAGGTCAGAGCCCTCCGCAAGTTCCTGCCCACCCATCCCGAGGGCGGCGGAGCCGGGCGCGCCGGGGGCGCGGGGAGCCGCGCACGGCAGCGCTTACCATTGACAAGGGCGTTAGTCAGGGCGCGTCCCGCCGCCCGCTGCAAACATGCTGCTGCTGCTGCCGGCCGGCCGCTGCGCCCGCACCGCCCCGCACCGC